>PRKT01000297.1:631724-656934 GCA_003671525.1 Saccostrea glomerata | reverse complement strand
TATATATATATATATATATATATATATATATATATATATATATATATATATATATATATATATATATATATATATATATATATATATATATATATATATATATATATATATATATATATATATATAGTTTAATGTTGAACTGGAATTTTTTATAAACACTATTATAGAAAGAAATTCGGACGGCTATGAAACATGTCCGGTCTATCGAGTATACTCATGTAAAGTACGATTTACATAATTGAACGAATAAATTACGCTAATTAATGAAGACAATCAGTAAATCGTACATTGTTTCATTCTCTCAAAATGGCGTAACTATACTTGATAAAGAAAAATCAAAGAAATATAATATAGAAGGGGCATTTAAACATGTGAATTGTGATCTATTATAAATTGTGAAATGTTTTACGACAAATTATCGGGAAAAACAATTAATAAAGGCGTAAGCAATTCATAGGTTTGTGGGTTGTTCGAGAATTGGTAACGCAAACTAACTGTAGAGTTACACTAAATTGAAAGAATAATCTTGTTAAGTATCATCAGGAATTGGGTCTAATTTATGTTTATTCTGGTGAAGTTATTCAGTTGTAAATACCATAAGGGTGGAATGACTTCAATCTGTGCATCTTTTCATGCCCAAGAAGATCAATAATTTTAATGTACATTTTGAATAATTTAACTAACACGTAAATTGAGAAATCAGAAATAAAAAAATTAAATAATTAGAAATATTTTAAAGACAATGTGTGTGTGAAAAGGGGGCACATATTAATATATTCTTATAGGGTCGGGAGAACAATTATCATTCGCCGTTTTTTTATTCTGATAAAAATCATACTCGCTCCAAAATTCTGACCGTGAAAAAAATGTCCGGTAAATATTTATTACGAACTTTTAATGTGTAACTACTATAAATGAATTCTAAATATATCAGATGTACAAAGGGTTACATGTTTATAGTTGCGATGTAATTCACGTGTTTAGCAAACATTTAAACTACGATTTAGCAAAACTTAAGGAACAACAAATGTATTTTTAAACAACATAAAGCATGAATTTAAAAGGTATTTAGTTTAGATTTTTTTCGTCAGTTTCACTTGTACACCATTTGATACACTGAAAATTAATTCAACACTCTTTTCTTCGTCTTCTTTGTTGTTTTCTCGTTATAATTTAAGAAAAATAAATGCCTTATAACCCGCTGTTAAATAAGTTTGAATTTCTCGGGATTGAGAAATCACGGAAATCAATTACACATGTACATGTAAATCTACATCGAATTTACAGTTGAATTTTAGAAAATTTATCAATTTTCTCCGTTATATCACTGTTTACATGTACAATGTACAGTGTACATGTCCGCATGGTCGCATAAACAACAATGATCGATCCACAATAGCATTACTGTTTTGGAATATAAAAGGGGCGGGGCTTACTGGCGGTGAGATTAAAGCGGGGTCCGCTTCACGCATCAGTGCGTAAAGCGGTCCCAGGAAGCGAACGCCGGGTTCGCTCTAGCGGACCCAGAGCTGACCCCGAGCGAACGCGGAGCGAACCCAGAGCGCACCCAAAGCGCACCCGGAGCGGTCCCAAAATTTCTGAAAGCGAACCCGAAGCGGACCCCGAGCGAACCCGGGAAGCGAACCCTGGGTCCGCTCCGGGTTCGGTGTTAGGTTGTGTCCGGTCGGTACTGTATTGTGTTACAAGAAAAGAGCTCTTAGCCGTTGTTTTTGCTTGCCAACATTTTCGCCATTATCTTTACGGCCACAAAACAATTGTGCGAACAGATCTTAGTGTTTTAAAGTGGCTTATGAATTTCAAAGATCCACAAGGTCAACTAGCTAGATGGATTGAGTTCTTGGGAACATATGATCTTGAAATACACCACAGACCTGGTGCGAAGCACGGAAACGCAGATAGCCTCAGTAGATATCCATGTCGACAATGTGGATTTGAAGAAAGTGCGCAGAGTAAAGCATATGATAAGGACATTATACAAGCTGTAGCTGCCGACCAGAGCCCTACTAATTCAACATCCGTGAGAGACATCCAGAAACACGATTCAGATCTTTTGAAGGTTAGGGAGTGGGTAAAAAAGGGCCAGCGTCCAGATTACGCTGAGATAAAACATGAAAGTAATTTAATTAAGTCCTTGTGGTCACAGTGGAAGTCTTTAAGGACAATTTACTTTCTAGAAAATGGGTAGGTGATAGGAAAACTTATAATCAGGTGTTGATCCCATTATCAGAAAGAAGAGAAATCCTGAAGCAGTGTCATGATGCACGTACATCCGGACACCTTGGTGTTGCAAAAACTTTGGCAAGAATTCGAGAAAAAATTTATTGGCCTGGGCTACAGAGTGACGCTAGGAACTATGTCACAGGATGTTCTTAGTGTCGGAAAAGAAAGACACGGTCTGCTGGGAAGACATTTATGCAGATGGATCAAACTGGATACCTTATTGAGCGAGTAGCTACAGATATCATGGGGCCACTTCCTGAGACTGAAAACGGTAATAGGTATGTCGTAGTGATCTCTGACTACTTCACTAAGTGGACAGAAGCTTACCCTCTGAAGAACATGGAAGCACAGACAGTGGCTGAAGTTTTAGTGGGACAATTTATAACCAGGTTCGATGTGCCACAGATTATACATAGTGATCAAGGCAGACAATATGAAAGTAAGCTTTTCAATGAAGTTTGCAATCTACTTGGTATACGAAAGACCCGAACCACAGCGTACCATCCCAAGTCCGATGAAATGGTGGAAAGATTCAATAAAACATTGGCTACCATGCTTAGTGCATACGTGTCTGACCACCAAACTGACTGGGACAAAAACTTACCTTATGTCCTCATGGCATACCGGTCCTCTTTGCATGAAAGTACAGGATATAGTCCAAACATGCTCATGTTAGGGAGAGAGGTGGCAACGCCTCTAGATCTAATGTACGAGTTACCCAGTGATATGAAACCGACTTATGTACATGATTATGTTTGGAAACTTCGTGAGAGTTTGGAAGAGGCATATAGATACACTCGCCAAATAAGTAAACAATCAATGTTGAGGCAAAAGAAGTACCATGATCACATTGTTGTAGGGAAAAATTTCACCGTTGGTGATAAGGTTTTAGTATTCTTTCCACAAAGAAGCGTAGGGAGGTCAGCAAAACTTATGAGTTTCTGGCCTGCATGGCACTCAGATTATGAATTCAATTATGTAGTATAAAATTAATATGCTTAGTTACTGAACACAAGTTGTTTTATTTTTTTTAGATCCAGAAAGATCAAGATGCCGATGACTAAGACTACACCCCGGAAACCGGGATTTTTGTGTTCAATTTGTTTACTTCGTCTTCCTTCTCAGGACGAGTGGCGTAATCATCTTTTGGCTTGTGGCATGGCTGACATCAAGAAAAGGAAGTTTGAGTGCGAATTGTGTGAGCAAGCTTTCAGCAAGAAAACTGTGCTCACCAGACACATGAGTAGAGTCGTCTCCAGAAAAGAACCAGAAGAATCCAATCAGGTCGATCTAGTGGAAAAATCTCCGAGGAAGTCCCCTGAGCGTACCGTAGAGGAATGGGATGAGGATCCAGGAGACCTTATCTTCGATGAGACAGACTTAGAGGTGGGAAGGGCTCGTAGGAAAAGGACCGCTCCCTGTCTGCCGGGAATAAAACGACGACCCATGGAAACAGTCACTAGGGAGTCGCATGATGTTGAAACAGACGAGGAATGAAGAAGCAGCACGGGAGTTATTCAAGAGGTGTCCTCTGAAATTCAGCACTGTCCTTGTTGCAAAGTAAAATGTGTAACAACTGACGTCGCCACACAGACAGAGATTAAGAGTCATCAGAAAACAATACGTGTTCTGAAAAAGTATCAGAAGAATGGTGAATTATTAGAGAGACTAGAAGAAGACGTTTGGTTTGACTGAACAATATTAAAGATGTGGGACTCTATGTACATGTAGATACTGTTTGAAATTGTATATAATTTTGTGGTATGTGGAAAAAGAAAAAGTTTGATAGGTCCTTTATAATAACCATGTTCCCTGAGTTCCAGATAGTTTCAGGATAAAAAAAATAATAATAATGTAAATAAAAAAAAATCTTTAGTTTTGAATCAAATCACATGCGGGACGCATGATATCAGAGGCGTGGGTAATGTAATGGTTAAGGGGCGTTTAAATAAACGCAGAGAAGACCTTAGATAATGAATAATGGAATGACCTGACTACCCTTGGAATAGACCAGTCCAATGGTATATAAAGCGATGCTTTAGGGAAATTAGACATTCAGAAAGTTACGGCTGAAATTGGAAGAATAAAAGAGGATGCCATTAGAAGGAGAAAAAGGGTAAGAGTAGAATAAGCACCAGTGGCAGGTGATCTAGGGAATTGATGGTAAGTTCTGGGTGCACTAAATCTGCAGAAGATTGAGGCACTCAGTTCTTTTTCTATCAAAAGGAACCTAGTGTAGAAACAGGGTGCAAAAGCCATACCCAGTCCACGTCTCTTGATAATAAAATTTTAAATAAATTGTGATTTTCCCTCAGATAGAGCGGCCCTACAATTATTAGTCCAATCATTAACTCAGATAGAGTAAGAGAAAAAGCATTATACTGTACATATATCCCTTGTAGAACCCAATCATACACGTTACATGTTTGTTTTTATGTTTCTCTGTCATATCACAAGAAGATGGAGATCTCCAGAAGAAAACTGACTAATCAGAGTTAAATGTGTTGAGACAAAGGGTAATATTTCATTTGAAAACGAAGAGAAAAGTTAAATTAATCAATTTTAAAAAAAAAGCATTAATCAGTAATACATCGCTACATAGCGGTGAGTCAGGACAGCATAAGGCCATAAACAGTAATAGTTTGTTTTTAAGGTCTTCCGTTTCCAACGGAAGACCTTCTACTGATTCTGATGGTAAAGATTATTATTCTTTTTTTTTCTTCTACTTCCTAGACCGCAACTTTGAGGCCTCATATCTCACTCATTTCTCAACAGATTTCGCTCAAATTTTCAGAGCTTATAGACGTTTAAAAACGCTACCAGAATGCTGACTAAAATTTTAAAAAGTCACTTCCGGTTTTGAGTTATTTCCCTTTAAACGAAAATTTATAGGCTTTCGTTTCCGGATAAAGGCTCAGAGACCACAAAAGCTGGAGAAGAATTTTAACTGATTTTAGGTAACAGAAGGATTGAAGTTGTGCACATCGGTTTTTGTTTTTCAATTTCTGTATTCACAATGGCACTATATAGGGGTCAAAAATTAGAGCGCCTAAAAGAGCGAAAATTTACACATATTTTCCTTTTTATCTTGAAAACTAAAAATATTTTGTTAAGACATAATGAACAAAAGTTGTGCATAATTGCAAGGGCTTTCATATAATAGTATTCAAAAGGGGCTGGACCCTATAATTAGGGATCAAGGGACCTTGAAAGTTTTTGCTTTATAACTCAAAAACAGTAAATATTTCGAAATGACTATCAATTATAAAGTTGTGCTTTAACATCTTACTGATCTCATGAAATTGTAATTGTGTTCGAGTCTTGTTTTAAATGAGCTGGTGCATGACCTATACATGCACAGGTAATTATTTTCACTCAGCACGTAAACGAGAGCTCCTCATGCGTGTAACCGAAGCAAGCTTACTATAAATAATAAACATGGCTACATTGGAAGTTAATATTCTTCAGAATAAAGTTCTCGAAGTGTTTGTGCTTTTTTTCTTATAAATTATCATGTTTATTCACTGACAACTTTCCCTTTTATTTCATTTTTTTTTTAAATCGTATAAACCAAGTCTACTAAAAAGGGAAGAAAATATCATCTTTTCTTCTTATCACATAAAAGCAAACAACATAGTGAGAAAATAAAACATAACTAAAAAGCACATATACTTTCACAGACATTAAGTGCACGGCTTTAACATTCACCTCGTTCATGTTGTTTGTTTACAATTATATAACGCGCCTTCCTCGATAGCGGCGGGGCAAAGTCGGTCACCGGGAATCAATCGGCGTGTGATCCAGCAACCCACAGTCATACACAAAAAAAAAACCCACCACAGAATGGTTAAATTAATTCTTGATAAAAATGTTCCTTCATATACTATCTCTGTCCCATGAAAATATTATTTTGTTCGAGTCTTACGTATGGTAGGAAAGAAAGCTAGATCCGTATTAACCGTAAACAAGGCTCCTTTCTTATTTTGATATTGAAGAACTCTTTATGCGTATAATTGAAATAAACTTGCCGTAAGTAATAAATATTTTACCACGCTGTATCATATCTCTTTTTTAAATTAGGTTTTAAACGTGTTCTTTGTTTCCTGTTCAGAGTATTCGATGGTATCTTTTTCCTTTTATTAATAAAAATCTTTCCAAGAGAAAGAGTAATAGAAAAAAAGTACGAGTATCTTTGATTCGTTTAAATATGAACATCATCAATATGAACGGAAACAATATACGCCCAGATTTCATAAAAAAAACTTTTAAGAGTCAAATAATACACAATTATTTACTGCGCGATTCTCATATTCACCTGGAACCAAGATTCTTTTTACAGACTATTGCTGCTGGTCTGCCGTAAACATATGGGGACCCTAGCGGCGATTTTTGCAGAGTAAAAATAATGAAAGTAGACTTATTTCGATGTTTGAAAATAAAATTTACATAGTTAACAAATACTTTCAAGTTATTTAAGAGACATGTACTGTAACATGGTAATTTTGCCCAGTGATTAAATATCAGTAGCAGGTTATACAATGTACATTCAAGTTGTAATAAACCCGCATATGTCCAGAATCGAAAATTTAAGAACTTATATACCGTGGTAACAATGTTATCTGAATATTACAGACTAATCATGTCATTGTAATTAAACGCTTTTACAACCTAAATTAAGCTGTTAAAATCATAACCAGTGTAGCATAATATTTTGATACCGCGATATATTGAACCCGGGTTCAATATATCGCATAATATTTTGAACCCGGGTTCAAATTTTCGCTGCGATATATTGAACCCCCTTATAATATATCGAACCCCTACCTTTTTCATTGAAGAGGGAAGGGGTTCAAAATATTATGGCCATAAAATATCGAGCCCCCCTGCCCTTTAATTTATCAAGGAGAAATATCGAATCTCCCTGTCCTATTAAGTTAAGTGGTAGAGGGTTCAAAATATTATGGCCATAAAATATTGAACCCCCATGTCCTTTTAAGTTAACAGGGAGGGGGTTCAAAATATTATGGCCATAAAATATCGAGTCCCCCTGCCCATTAATTTATCAAGGAGGGGGTTCAAAATATTATGGCCATAATATATCGAGTCCTCATACCCTTTAATTTATCAAGGAGGGGGTTCAAAATATTATGGCCATAATATATTGAGTCCCCCTGTCCTTTTTAGTTAAGAGGGAGGGGGGTTCAAAATATTATGGCCATAAAATATTGAGTCCCCCCGGCCTTTTTAATTTATAAGGGAGGGGGTTCAAAATATTATGGCTATAATATATTGAACTCCCCTGTCCTATCAAGTTAAGTGGGGTGGGTTCATAATATTATGGCCATAAAATATTGAACCCCTATGTCCTATTAAGTTGAGAGGGAGGGGGTTCAAAATATCGTGGCCATAAAATATTGAACCCCATGTCCTTTTAAGTTAAGAGGGAGGGGGATACAAAATATTATGGCCATAAAATATCAAGTCCCCCTGCCCTTAAATTTATCAAGGAGGGGGTTCAAAATTAAGAGAAAAGTTCTTGTGTCAGTCAGAACTTGAAAAAGAGTAGCATTTAAAAAAAATATGTTTACAGACAGACAGATGCTGCTCTATCGGATAAACTATTTTCTGGTCTGTGACCAGTAGAGCTGAAAAGTATACAAACATTCAAAGAGAAGTAATGTATAACTATGAATAATGTATAAATACAGCTTGAATAAAATAAAATCTAATTACATATTTTATGAGGGGGACGCAATATTTTATGGCCATAATATTTTGAACCCCCCTCCCTGTAAAGTTAATAGGGCAGGGAGACACGATATTTTATGACCATAATATTTTGAACCCCCCTCCCTGTAACATAAGAAGGACAGGGGGACTCAATATTTTATAGCCATAATATTTTGAACCCCCCCTCTATGTAAACTTAAAAGGGCAGGGGGATTCGATATTTTATGGCCATAATATTTTGAATCCCCCTCCATTTAAACTTAAAAGGGCAGGCTGAATCAATATTTTATGGCCATAATATTTTGAACCCCCCTCCCTTATGACTTACAAGAGGCCCATGGGCCACATCGCTCACCTGAGAAGCTTTGACCATTCTGTTCTTTACTAGATTTCCCCCTTGTAATACATATCGTGACCCCACCCTACCCCACTGATCATAATTTAGACAATTTGAAATCTACACTACCCCAGGATGCTTCCACATAAGTTTCAGCTTTTCAAAGATTGTCCAATATATTTCTATGTAAAATTTGAATTTACTCCCCCCCCCCCCCCCCCCCCCCCCCCCCCCCTCGGGTCATGATTTGAACAATTTAGAATTTAGAATCTACACTATCCCAGGATGCTTCCACATAAGCTTCAGCTTTTTTGGCCCAGTGGTTATTAAGAAGAAGATTTTTCCTATATACTTCTATGTAAAACTTTGATTCCCCATTGTGGCCCCGCCCAACCCCCGGGGGTCATGATTTGTACAATTTAGAATCTACACTACCCCAGGATGCTTCCACATAAGTTTCAGCTTTTCTGGCCCAGTGGTTCTTGAGAAGAAGATTTTTAAAGATTTTTCCTATATATTTCTATGTAAAACTTGGATTCCCCATTGTGGCCCCACCCTCCCACCGGGGGTCATGATTTCAACAATTTGGAATCTACACTACCCAAGGATGCTTCCACATAAGTTTCAGCTTTTTGGCCCAGTGGTTCTTGAGAAGAAGATTTTTAAAGATTTTTCCAATATATTTCTATGTAAAACTTGGATTCCCCATTGTGGCCCCGCCCAACCCCCGGGGGTCATGATTTCAACAATTTGGAATCTACACTACCCCAGGATGCTTCCACATACGTTTCAGCTTTTCTGGCCCAGTGGTTCTTGAGAAGAAGATTTTTAAAGATTTTTCCTATATATTTCTATGTAACACTTGGATTCCCCATTGAGGCCCCACCCAACCCCCGGGGGTCATGATTTGTACAATTTAGAATCTGCACTACCCCAGGATGCTTCCACAAAAGTTTCAGCTTTTTCTGGCTCAGTGGTTCTTGAGAAGAAGATTTTTTAATAAACCCACCCTATTTTTGTCTTTTCTTGATTATCTCCCCTTGTTAAGGGATTTGGCCTTTCATTTTAACAATTTAAATTCCCCTTCACCCAAGGATGCTTTGTACCAAGTTTGGTCAAAATTGGCCCAGTGGTTCTTGAGAAGAAGTCGAAAATGTGAAAAGTTTACGGACGGACTGACGGACGGACAGACGGACGGACGGACGGACGGACGACGGACACAATGTGATCAGAAAAGCTCACTTGAGCCTTTGGCTCAGGTGAGCTAAAAAGTGCAGGGGGACTCAATATTTCTATGGCCATAATATTTTGAACCCCCCTCCCTGTAAAATAAGAAGGACAGGGGGGCTCAATATTTTATGGCCATAATATTTTTACCCCTCCCCCTCCATTTAAACTTAAAAGGGCAGGGGGACTCAATATTTTATGGCCATAATATTTTGAACCCCCTCCTTGATAATTTTATAGGGCAGGGGGACTCAATATTTTATGGCCATAATATTTTGAACCCCTTCCCTCTTAACTAAAAGGACAGGGGGACTCAATATTTTATGGCCATAATATTTTGAAACCCCCTCCATGTAAATTTAAAAGGGCAGGGGGACTCAATATTTTATGGCCATAATATTTTGAACACCCTTCCATGTAAACTTAAAAGGGCAGGGGGACTCAATATTTTATGGCCATGATATTTTGAACCCCCCTCCCTGTAAAATAAGAAGGACAGGGGGACTCAATATTTTTTAACATAAAAGGACATAGGAAAATATTTTATGGCCATAATATTTTGAACCCCATCCCTTATGAATTAATTGGGCAGGGGGACTCAATATTTTATGGCCATAATAATTGTACCCCCCCTCCCTGTAAATTTAAAAGGATGGGGGGACTCAATATTTTATGGCCATAATATTTTGAACCTCCCCTCCCTGTAAAATAAGAAGGACAGGGGGACTCAATATTTTATGGCCATAATATTTTGAACCCCGGATTCAATATTTTATAGGGGGGTTCAATATATCGCAGCGATATTTTGAACCCGGGTTCAAAATATCGCGGGGTTCAATATATTATATGACACCGGCACCAAAGTCAAACCATTTGTATCGTTTGCAGTATATACATGTAACTCAGTATTTTCTTTATAATGATGAACTTATATCTAGCGCAAATTACTTTCCTTGGTTTAAGAAATACGTATGAGAGAAAACGAGTGAGAGGCATTTTATTCAAGTACATTCAAGTTTTTACCAGCGAGTCCCTGTATCAAGTATTGTCCAATCATTATTCTATTAAACATAATCTCCCTTTCCTATTTAAATTTAATTTATTTGATGATTTTATTCAACTTCAAGCACAATATCATTAGGTAGTACTAAAATGAAGTCCATGCACGGATGCTATTGTACATCGGGAATTTTCTTTAATCCTTTTTCCATGCATTCATCCTTCAAGGAAAATAAATAATTATGAATGAATTGATTGAATAACGTGTATAAAACCATGTGGGTTTGGTTTGTCAACATGTTTTAGATCATGATCAGCAAATCACAACTCCTCGGGTCTTCCTGTCTAACAGAAAAATAACCTCGAATGTATCACGTATACATCATGACATCCCCATGCTCCTCACCCCCTTTACCCAAACTTTGAAATAAATGAGGAAAGATATTTTATTTGTGGACTTTTGAGTAATTTTATTGAAAGTAAAGCTATTACCCTAAAATACATATTATGGAAAGGACTTTCAACCCCGTCTATCTTTCATAAATAGAAACTCCATGTTGTTTGAATATTAATATCCGGTTATGATTTAAAATTCCTCAATGTTGTTTTTCTGACCTGTGACAAAATTGGCGAGATAATGCAAATTTCAAACATCTTCATCGGCCAATGACAGAAAAGTTGTAATATTCCTGTCAGGGTTATGAACTTCTAATCACTAAAAGGTGTTTTTCTTAACACAGAGCCAAGATTATTCTGTTAAGATCAAGGTCACTGACAGAAGAAATATTTTCTTTACTACCCTATGAATTAGTAAATGAAAATCATTGGAGGCTCTTACTTGAAACATACATTACTTATGATTGGATGTTTTGTCATTACCCTGATCAAATGTCTTTTTGGCAAATCAAGGTCACTGACAAAGAAAAAAGTGTTTAAGCATAACTTTATAATTAAAATTTACTGGAGGCTCATGCTGGGAAGAAAGGTTGTTTACATAAGAAAGTTCAGTGACCTTGACCCAAGGTCTGTATTTCCTGTCCACAGCTCCAACGGAAGACCTACTCGTTGCTTTGCAACGAGCTCGGCTCTAGTGCTATACTATTTTCTGTATTTTAAATGATCTACATAGGCTAAAGATTATTCAGGTTAATGTGTAAGGATTGATATTTACAAATTTATTTATAGCTTTCTTGATTGACTTTACATATTTTTCAAAAAATTATTTAGAAATCGTCTTTTTATAAATAAGGAAGGATGTTAAGTTGGAATGTTAAAGGAAGCGGGAGAAGGTATGCATGTTTTTTCAAGGTGAAGTGATTAGATAAACAAGCAATCATGCCTGATGGTTTTCAATATATGAAACTTCAATGATTCTATCGAGTGTTTGCTAGGGTTGCGGATTAAGGAGTTGGAAAGTAAAAAGAAGAGGAGGGAGGGGGGAATGCAGATCAAATCCAACTAGATCGGGTTTTCCAGTGCACGAGACTGAAGGGAAGTTCGACAACAAGCAGCCCCCCTCCCCTCACAGACACACATACAACCTCACACAGAAAGACCATTGCGTGTTTGTACCCTAACCCTAAATCTGAAGATATGAATTTTTATTTTCAGTGAATTTGACATATTTATCACAAGATATTATCGAAATCATTCTTGTCAATTCAGTTTTAACACAACTATATAGTAGTCCTAGACTAGTACATTCAAAATCAAAACCGAACAGTGTCGGAAAACTCTGGATTTCATTGCATTTTTAACATCATATCATCATCATATGTCATCTTTATAACCCTTGATAATATCATCATGATTCACAATTTTTTTGTTACCGAATGCTGCTAATGATTGCAAGAATGTCATGCTTTTTTCTCCTTTTTTTCTGGTAATATTTTTTTTTATCGACCCCACCCCTACTTTACAAAATTACATGTATGAAAATATACGCATGGGCGTCGGAAGCAAATAGAAAGAGGGGGGGGGGGGGCTAAACCAGCAAAAAAGGTAAATTCCAATTTTCAATGCCTTCATAATGTCTATGCCCCATAGACACCCCCCCCCGTTCCGAATGGGGTCATTTTTCTACGTAGAAATTTGACCCCCTGGTCAATATTCTACGTAGAAAAATGACCCACTTTTCTGTAGGAATTATGGCCTTGGAGTCGTTTTTCTCCGTGTGCATTGTAGAAAAATGACCCCGTAGAATAATGACCCCTTGTCATTTTATTTATGCAAAAAAAATTCGTTTTGGTAGGAATATTTTTGTCAGGCGAATGTATACGGGTAATATCAAGCAGCCTTATGCTTTGAAGTGTTAATTTCTGAAAGCTTTTAAGCTTAAATAACGAAATCAAAACTATACGATACCATATATTAATAATAGAAACCGTTTTATCCCCATGAACGGAAAACAATATCTATTAAAATGTTCTAAGTCTATTACATGTAGAGCAAAGATACGCGCATTCATAGAATCGTTTATTACATTTCTACAGTAAGTTCCAATTTTTAAGAAGGTCATTTTCTTGCTGGTGTTAGAAAAGTTTCCATAATTAATTAATTATAAATCTCTTTGATTTTTCCCTGAATAAATAATTTGCAAAACTCAAAATAAAGTTTTATTTTTCAAAAGTTTAACGTTTTTGATCCGTACTTTTAAAACGGGTGCGAAAAAAGGGCGCTATAGCTAGCGTAGAAAATTAAATCTTATAATAATATTTGGTTTTCTATCAATGAAGTTTCAAACTTCTCATAAAATATAGGGATGATTTAATTTGTAAAAATAAATACGAAATAAAATTGCCTCTGATCTATGATACAAAGGAAAATTAAATCTTATAATAATAGTTGGTTTTCTATTAATGAAGTTTCAAACTTCTCATAAAAAAAAGGGATGATTTAATTTGTAAAAATAAATACGAAATTAAACTGCCTTTGACCGATGACACAAAGGAAAGAAACAGTGATTAGCTCAAAACCTGTAAAATGTCTTGTCGTTTGCGAGTGTCAATAAAACCTAAACAAAATGGGGGTTATAGCATAAAACATGATTAACACAAAAAAAAAGAAGTGCTCGTCTTCCCCGTTTTCCCCGTTCTACATTTACTTACATGTGATGACTTTAGGAGTTTTTTTACCAATAGAAAAAAAAACCAAATGTCGGATTATAAAAAAGTTGTTACTTTACATATTATACTTAAGCCCCCGTTTAAACGAAGTTGCGGAGGTATATAGTTTTTTTTTACCTGTCCGTCCGTGTCTGTTTGTCTATTTGTCCGCAAAAACTTGAACCTTGCCCATAACTTTAGATCGGGACTATGGCTTTCATATTTTATGTGTTTTTTTGTGACAAGACCTTTTTTGTGTACAACCAATTTTGACCTTTTGACCTTGGAGTTTTACACACTTTTACACAAAAATTTCAAACTTTTACTTTGGCATTAACTTTTGGACGGTATGTGCTAGGACTTTAGATATCGAAGTAATGGCATGATCGACTAAGAGTTCATTTGTATTTGCAAATTTATTGTCTTAAATCTCAGAAGAAAGGGGATTTACAGCAACCATTTGTCAGGTGTCTGTGGGCTAAACAGTGTTGGAAAGGTTTTTTTGAATTTATAGATATCTCAGACTCTTAAGGTTGAACTATTATTCACTCAGATGTAAATATTTTTGCCAGTTTTGGAGATTTTTTTAATACATGTATCATAAGAACGTTCTTGATGTGTATGGTATTCCCTGCATATAAAGGAAAAAGTATAGTGCCTTATGGTACCTTATATAAGGTAGTTAAAAAGTATGTATTTGAAACCAGAATGCATACAGATGTATATGTAAGTTTAAAGGTAAAACCTAAGGGAATGGAATTCATATAGTTAAATTACGTTGCTTTTCTTGCTTCTAGGCTATGTCTTTGGATTTGTAAATTTTTTCAAAGTGTATGGTTACCAGAAACATATCATACGATTTTCGGAACAAAACCTTTGAATGATAAAAAAACACCCAAAAATCTAATCATAAATTTATGCTCATCAATGAAGAAAAACATAAAGATCTTGAACAGTATTTAATATCAAAGTCCATAAACCAATACAAAATAAGAGCAGACCAAACACTGTTTTTATAGAAAGTTGCACGGAATACCCGATTTCGCGGATTCAACGATACCCTCGATTTCGAGTATTCTCTCCGACCTGTTTATATCAAACTTTTTATCCATTTCCATGAAAATCTTGCTCAACTTTTTAACCTAATGACAAAATCTATAAAACCTTTCTATTTTATCTGGCAAACATAATTCGTTTCAAAAAAGTAAATATAAATCTATGAGAAAAGTTGCTGATACCTAAAGATAAATTTATTTGACTTTTATCATGTTATATTATCTGTATCATGAATACACGGTTAAGATATCATATCGGGGGTTTATATGATTGAAAAAAATTTTTAACATTTTATGAAACTTTAATTTACGGCGTTCTTTGGAGCTGAAAATTCAGGGACCTCCAGAACATAAGAAAAACGGAAAATCCGTCGACAATTCAGTGTGTAAATAATGGTCTAGCAATGCGTATGGAAAACGTAAGTCGACATATGATTCAAAGTATTTATTTGCTAACAAGGCCATTGTATTAATCATGCATAGAACTTAAGAAATGATGACTTTAAACGAGACTGCTGATATTTGTCTGAATTCTTTTGAATTCTTTGGAATTATTTTCAGAAGTGTTTTCATTGAAAAAGATATGAGAATAAATATTTAAGAAAATAAGTATTCAAGTAAGTGTGGGGTCTCACTTTAGGTCATAACATACAAATACTAGTATACATGGACAGGACATAGACATTAAAAAATGGGGTGTGGGTTTAACCCCCCCCCCCCCCCCCCCCCCCCCCCCACCACCACTACCACACACACACATTCAGTTTGTTTCCGACGCTAATGACCAGTAAATCATTTCTTATCTTTTCTTCTTCAAAACTTATAATAAAACTTAGACTTTTGCTAACGGTTGGTGTGACCGGTTGGCAGGTGATGCTCACTCCTCTAGGACACGTGATCCCACCTCTGGTGTTTTAGAGGTCCATTTCCCTCTGCTCCTGATTGCATTGTTTGCATATTGTTTGTTATCTCCAGTTCTATGACTTTTGTGTTTAAAATAGCTCATTTTGTACCCTTTGCACATTTTACTTTAATGTATTATTTTAAATTGTGGACCTACTTATCATTACTATGGTACTTTATAGAACTTATGTAGATATCATATTCCTTACTTGTTTTGTTTATCTATTTCAATATCTCTAACTTTTGTATCTTTTTAACGATTGGTTGATTGATTGACTGTTTATTGTTTTACGTCCGGTTCGAGAATATTTCACTCATTACCGGTGAGGTTTACATCAATAAAGTGTTTGCATATTGATTCTGTCAAGTTAGAAAAAACATACAGCGTAGACACAACCATTTGATTGATGAAATGCAATATACCTTCATCATCTGATGGTCTAGAAAGACACTATATATTGTTTGTAAATAAAACATTGTCGATATATCTACACAGCAAGATTACTATAGAAGTTTCTGAATAAAGCAATAAAAGCACTTAAGTGAGAAAAAAAAGATAATAGAAAACAATCCTGTCTTTTGATCATTATTGACATCTGTTATTTAAATAAAATATAATGCATAATTTTACATACGTTGTCATTGGTCATTTGCAACTCCCCCCCCCAAAAAAAAAAATCCGATTGCACAAGTACTCTGAAGTTGATATCAAAAGATACCTTAGTTGTTAATTGACAGTACAAAGTTGATATAGGCAACATGTTGTCTTCTTTCTAATATAAAAGACTTGGTCTCCAAAATCTTGAAAGATATTGTCAGTCATCAACTTAAGCATCTTTTAATAACAACCTCAGAATACTTTTGACCGATCACGTTAGCTCAGTCGGTAGAGCGCTTGCCGTGATCGGGATGTGGGTCGCGACTGACCTAAATCGATAAAAATGGGTAGCGACTGTTCCTTCGCCTTTCATTTGGAACTTGAAGTGAAAGTTGTGGGTCCTTTGGATGACACCCTGTAAATTGAGGTCCGGTGTCACGGCAGACATTCGCACGATGAAGATCAATTACTGCTCAATAGCCATGAGTGCCGAGTAAAGGTCATAATGTGAAGTCCTTCACCGGTACAGTGTATATGGTGACATCTACATCTATATGAGTGAAAAATTCTCGAATGGGACGTAAAACAATATAAAACAACATTCAATCAATATTAGAATATTTGAGTGTATATTCAAATTATTTTTCATTTTTTTTTAATTTTAATTATAAAGAATAGAATCAGCAGTTTTTAAAATAAAATACATGTACTAATTAATTACAATATCTTAAAAATCTGTACGAAATATACTAATTTTTAATTTCTACGTTAATTCTTGCCTTTTTTTCATTTAAAAAAAATACAAGGGATGATGTTTAAAGAAGTGGAAAAGAAACAAAGTATGAGATGTTAAAGAAGTGGTACTTTAGCGTTGTCCATATCAGTCGATGACAACTTAACCATTGCAGTGTGTGGAATGTAATTTCAAAGACTTTAATTTGTACAAACATGTTGAGTTCAACAAATTTACCTGTGATTTCATTACCGGTATGGAATATAAGTGTATTTAGGACCATTCATTTTGACAAATATATCATTGTCGTCCAAATTTTATGGACAATAATCGTACATTTTATAGGAATTTTGATACATGTAGTTTCCTTTTTTTTTTTACATTGAAAAAGAATGATATTGATAAAATCTGCAATTATCCCCATAAAGAGTTAATTTATTTAAAAAAGTGATCGAGCTTCAAAATTATAATTTTATAACATATCTTTTCTTTGGTTTGTTTCAATGTATTCATTTGTCCTTAACATCTGGCTTGTGTGTGTGTGTGTGTGTGTGTGTGTGTGTGAGGGTGGGTGTGTGTGTGTGTGTGTGTGTGAGGGTGTGTGTGTGGGTGGGTGGGTGTGTGTGTGTTTTCTGAAAATCAAACAAAATGATTATGAACCATGCCTAATAGATATCAGGCGCGGATCCAGATATTTTTTCCAGGGGGGATCCACCCCACTCAAAAAAAAATCCAATCCCAGAAATTTTTGGGGGGGGGGGGGGTCCATGGTAATTTTTTTCATTCCTTTTGTATATACATTTTTTAACCTTGTAAATTCAAGCTGGGAATTTACCCACCCACGCACCCCGACCCCCCCTCTAGATCCGCGCATGGATATTAAATCGCTTTTTAAGAGTGCACATGAGAATAATAATTACTTTTAAAGACCTCCTTTTTTGTTTTTATTTTGCATAATGCTTAAATGTTGTATGGAAAGTTGAGTGCTTCAATATGTTATTTACTTCATTTAAAATCATATTTGATAGTTTTTTTTAAACTAATGCCTGTATAAATTTTAAAGAACTATAGTCGATACATTCTTCAGATAATTATATGTTCCATTCTAAATTATCAACTACCAATTATAATATTGCAATGTCAAAAAAATTAACAAACTTTTGGAGATTTTTTTTTCTGCAGTGGACAATTGTAATTAATTTTCATTCGCCAATTAGAGTATCGTTTCATCCGGCCAATGCTGCAAATTGAGTTGTGTAAGCAATTTCGTATGGTCGTGAAAACTCTTTGGTTTGAACATATTTTATTGTTTTGATGTTATAACAAAAGGATTGGACACAAGTTCTTAAAAACTTAGAACGTCCTCTCCTTTCGAAATCTGGTGGCTGAAGGAGATGTTAAGAACATGAGATGCATTTTTCTTTCGAATTTATTCTTAGGCCTTTTAAGTCATGCACGCATTAAAAAAAATAAACCCGCTGAAAATGAATCATTTGCAGGGATTAGGTTTCCGAAAGTGAAACAACTGACTGAATTTCAATTCAAGTATAGAAAGACAAACATTACCCGAAAAAAAACTGTCAACCCCTGCAGAGAACTGAAATAACAGTCTCTGGTCTCGGTTGTTATATCTCTTTCTTATTACCGATAAAACCCAACAACACAAAAATCCAATGAAACATTCCCTATTGAATATTATCTAACACCAAGTTTCAGTTTCTGTGAGGAAATAAACGCATTTTATTGATCTTCAATTTTGATTTTTATGTGCACTTTTGACAGAAAGTTCCCTGTCTTGTAAGAAAAATCGAGCAAATGCAAATATCTTCAAATTCTATTGAGTTAAGAACTTCGTTTAATATCTTTTAAAGTATTTATTTTGAATGGTTATTAGAAAATTTCCTCTTAAAATGCTAGGTTTCCTCATCAACTTCAGGTAAAATGGTTTTATTTTTCTTTACTGATCGTAAATGTTTGATTTTTTTTAAAGATACGAAAGTTTGTGTTTTTAAAAGTAATTTTTGATTTCAACATTCTAAAAAGTTTTATTCCAAATAGAAGTAGAAATTTGAAGAAAAATTAAGAGGGTAAAATAAAGTTCCATCAGTAAAAATTATGACTCGCATCTGATTTGCATGTGAATTTATTGGATTTGTTTCAAAGACGGCGCAATTCTTTACCCAATGACTTAGTGCATCAAATTACGTATTAGTCGTCGCCTTTGCTGCATATCTGTAAGGGATCTTCCTTTCGAAGATTCAAGATTCAATTCATGTAATATCCAGTGCAATTTATTTGTAAAATTATATATGATTTTTGTTGACATATTTTGTCCGTTCTTATGTAATCTTTACCCAAAACTTTCGTCTGGTTTTTGATACGCACGAGTGAGGTAAAACTTAATAATACTCAAATACAGCTCAACACACTTTTTAAACTCTCATAATTTTTAGCACAAATTAAAGATACGTCCAACTGCAAAATTTTCAAATTTTCAGACCATAAATGTAAAAGAAAATTCTTTTCAATAGTGACACTTTGCCATTTTTAAAGATAAACAATACTTTATCATCCTATCTTTTGGCATGTTTTCTTTATATAATATTGTCATTTTTCGGCGATCCTTTTTGACAAATTCATGACGAGTACGGAAAATGTGAAAAATGTTTAGAAAAATACTCTTAAAAAGTCAGCTTGGAATTAATAGTATCAAAGAAAGCTCTATCGATTTAATTTGGAAATATCTATTGCAGAATCATATAGATATAACACCATACCATTTATTAATAAAGTCCCCTGTAAAACATCGACGTTGAAAACTTACGATAATGATTCTTTAGAATGTATATCTTTGACATTAGATATTTCTTAAATATTAAGGTTATGTCTCGGGCTGAAGTTTGATTATATCAAGTTTTATTGAAAGAATTATGTGACCTTAATTTATGCGAAAAACCATGTCAGTTTAAAAAGGGCGTTGAACTGTATATATAATGGTGAGTTAACACTAAATTATACCCAGATGACCATCGATAATGTTGGTAGCCATTAAAAAAATATCAATAAATTATGATTTTTACTGGAGGACGATATCTAAAAAGCAAATTTTCATATTAAATCAAAGATTTTGTATATTTCATCTTTTATTACGTCACCTGAGTGATTCTGTTTTCATGACCCCTCTCACACCCACCCTCTGGGGCCAGAGGAATGGGCCTTAATTACCAAAATAAATGAAATCTTTAAAAATCTTCTGACATCTTTAGAAATCTTTTTTACACCTGGACATTAACCAGTCAACCTGTTTGCGTGATTGGCATAAGCATTGAACCCTCCACCAAAATTGTGAAAATCATGACCCCATGATCCGGTGTTCTGGTGCAAGGGCGATGCCGGCTATATAGATTACGTAGTAAAACGGATTATTTCTCTGAAAATCTTCTCTGCTCCTGGGAATAAAACAAACTTAATATATAGCTATGGTGAGGAAGGGTATCTCTTTAACTATAATATTGTGAAATTCATGGCCCCCGGTCAGGGTTCTTGATTTATTATGGGGATATATTGGAAATATATAGTGAAAATGTTCCTTGGTATTTATTAAACATTCATTATGAGCAAGGTACCAAAGTTGTCCTTCAAAAGATTATGAAATGTTTGGCCCCAGGATTAGAGGCTCATGTTAGGTGGAGCACTACCAATAATATAATGGAAATACACTCTTTCTCTGTTCCTCTGCTCTGCCACTGGGTTGTAAGTTAAGTCTCTTTTGAAACTGTAATATAGTGAAATTGCATGGCTTCTGGTTCAATTCAATTGATGGAAAAATTTGTTTGAATTGGGTCCAGTAGGGGTCATCAGTGGTGGTATATGTATGACCCTAGAAAAGCCCATAATTCCAGTGGTTCTTGCAGAAAGTGGACTCGAAGCGTAAACTCATTCATATGACACCATCTACAGTAGGAATTGCAAATAAAAGTGTTAAGCAGACCCCATCGGGGAAATGCTTTGATTTGATTTTCAAAGGATCTTGTGGCAAATTCCCTAAAAAGCTTGTTCTAACGATCACTTTTTATTTTTAGGATGCTCTGTCCAGGGGTTCATACTCAACAAGCAAATATATTCTCAGCTCCCAATAATTTTCGTTTCCAAGTAGAAATGAGTACAATTACGTTTAAAAGTAATCGATAAGATTACAATTACTTTGGGTTTTTAAAGTAGTCGAATACAAGCTGATAACAAGATATGTGAAGTTAGCTACCAGTAACTGGCTACTAGTAGCTGGCTAGGACAAGGTATCTAACTTTACATATCTCTGATAGCAACTATTTTTGATAGTATAGTATAGTAATCAGTTACATTTGATTACTTTTCCATCATGTAATCATGATTCTTTGTGACTTTTTTAGAAATTTAATGTTCAAGTTATCAGAAATACAGGGGTATGTAGTTTTTGTCGTGTCCCTCCGTCTGTCTGTCTAGCTGTCTGTTTGTCCTAAAAAACTTTAACATTGCCCAAAACTTTTGATTTAGTAGAGCTATGACATTCATATTGCACATGAGTATTAATTTCCTTTTACACTGAACCTTTCTTGGGGATAGAAAGTATCAGCTGAAAACAAATATATTAAAAAATATTTTTGAAAAAAAAAATGCATTTTTAAAAACAAATGTTTCTGTTTATTTCTCTATATTTAGTAGAAACCATTACTGCAAAAATAAAAAAAAATGTTTATCAATGAAGAGCAAATTGGACGTGAATGGTCTTTGAAAGGCTGTTATTGAAAGCATGACATGTATAAAGACCAGACCCCTATAAAATCTGCCATTTGTAATGTACTCTCAGTTATATATCTTTACATTCGGACAAAATAAACACAGAAAACAACTTTCCACTGGCTATCGTACCGAATTAATAAGGTGTAAATGTATGTAAAAAAAATACATATGCATTATTTTTTTTAAAAATTTGGTCAATAACTTTTTCTTTTTAAGTATTTATTATCAAGCGATACTTTGTATTTGTTAATCAATGACATATTTCTAAAGCGTAAAAGTTTTAAATTTATAAATCACATAATTTTGTAACTATTGTAAAAATAAATTTTTGGAAATGTTGACCTGTGGCAAAACCTTAAGCTAAATTCGGACAGTTCGTCTTTTTTTATTGCTTAATTGTGAAACATTTCATTAAAACATTATCTTTTACAGCATACCATGATGGGTAGCTTCAAAATGCATCCTTATAATTAATTTAAATTTATTTTCTCTGGGTTTTTTTTTCAACAATTTTTTTCACAGAATATTTCAGTGTAGTTGGACAAATTTTACAGTAAGTAATGTAGTTTTTTCATATTAAAACATGTGATGTGATTGAAGTTTAGAAAAATACTGCTTTTTTTCCAAAAATGATCATTGAATGACAAATATATGTGGTTAATCATCATGCAGGAAAAAATTATATAATTATAAGATATGAGCTTTAAGAAATGAGCAAGCGTAATGAGTCGTAGTTCTTGTCCTCATGGATTTCTCAAAAATGCAATTTAAAAATAATACATGTATATTGCACGAAAGAGAATACATGTAAAGCAAGTAAAATCATTTTACTGTTTTTACTATGAAAATAATTGTTTGTACTTTTTTAATAAATGACCAATTCAAGAAATTTCCATTTTTAGAAATAAAACTATAAGATATATTTAACATTTTATTGATGTTTTTGTAAGAAAGGGTGTGTTTGTATGTGAGGATGAGAAATTGTACGTCTGCGTGTTCTTTTGCTTCATTTTTAAATCATTTTGAAACTGTTTATACATGTAGGTATGATTTTTTTGGATGTGTATTGTTTATAGATTTTTAGATTGACACTTGATCGTTATTTCCATCTTGTTCGGTGCATATCTATTTGATATTTATTATTCACATCGAAATATTTTAACAATTTATAAAGGAGATAGCAACATGCTGAACTTATATTGCTTGAAACAATGGAAACACAAATTTGTGAAATTACGAAATATATTATTACATAGCAGAGGAAGGGAATATGTGTACTAAGTAAAGCTGAAACTACAAGACGCAATGATAATAATTATTTACAAAAGTTGAGTGCAGAATTTATACAGTCATATTAACTTTGAGGAGAAACTCGCTTGCTAATAGAATAAGGTAAAATGAGAGGTGCTGGAGAATTATCCGGTCCCATTTCAGAATATTCATGAGGCAAGTCAGTTGATCCTGCAAAATAAAACAGGTACTCTTAAAGACGGCAAAATTATTTTGAATTTGAAATAATTACAAGAATCCGAAATCGATTTAGCGCTTCCTTACGATTCAGCTGAGAATAATTTTTCAAACCAGTGGCTTTCTTCTTTGATGATTTGGCCTTTTCAAGCAATACTTTAGTCTTTTTTAATTTTCTAAAATGATAAAACAATATTTGAACTTATATTATCAATCAGAAAAAAAATTAATGATATAGTCCTGTAAATATTACCTTTTTTCACAATTACATCATTTCTTCGTCTAATGGTTTGTTTAATCTCTGCTCATCACAAACAAATCGTCTATGTAGTCTGAAATGAAATCATACCTGAACAGAAACATATTGAATCCAAACGAGATGAAGAGGATCGCCACAATCACTCCAACAACAGAAAAAAATTTGATGGAATGTAGACAAATGTTCTCATTAGCCGGTTCTACTACATTGGTACCTTTGAATAAATAAATTTTGATATAAAATTATATAAATAAGAAAACCTTCAAATATAAAGAAATAGGTTTTTGATGCTTTATATCAAACTTTCTATCCATTTCTATGAAAATCTTGCTCAATTTTTTAACCTTTTGAAAAAAATCTAATAAATTAAACCCTTTTATTGTATCTGGTAACATAATTCATGTTAAAAACGTAAATATAAATCTTTGAGAAAAGTTGCTGATATCTAAAAATAAATTTATTTGATTTTTATTATGTTATATTATCTGTACCATGAATACACGGTTGAGATAGCGGGGGTTATATGATTGAAAAAAAAATCAACATTTTATTAAACTTTAATTTACTGCGTTCTTTGGAGTTAAAGATTCAGGGACCTCTAGAACATTAGAAAAACGGAAAATCCGTCGACAATTCAGTGTGTAAATAATGGTCTAGCAATGTGTATGGAAAACGTAAGTCAACATATGATTCAAAGATTTTATTTGCTGACAAGGTCATTGTATCAATCATGCAGAGAACTTGGTGTGAAAATAAAGACATCAATCAGCCAAACTTGTCCATGAAATTTATTAGGACCCTACACTCTAAACCAAACTTTGCGACATTCTATTCTGTTAGAAATATAAGCATTCATAAATGTATATTGAAATATAGTAAAGAGTGTTTCGGCAGTTTTTGTACGGGTACTTGCCCTAAGGTCTGCCTCTTTAGGGGTCCACCTTAGCTGTGTGATCTTGTGGTAAACGTGACCTAATAATTATTTCGCCTATGCTTTTGTCTTTGCTATAAGCTATAATAGGTTCCGATGTAAATAATTCTTTGCATCTTGTGTCTGTTTGCATTTCGTTCCAGTATTTTAAGATGCGTTTTTTTTAATCCTTTGATTCGGGGATTATATTTTGTAACCATAACCAATTTATTGTGGAGTTTTAATTGGTTGTTACTTTTATTTAGGATCTCCTTTCTGTCTGTTCCGATTATTTTTGTGATAATAGGATCTATTTCTGTATCAGAGTAACCTCTCTTTGACAAGTGTGAAAATAAAGACATCAATCAGCCAAACTTGTCCATGAAATTTATTAGGACCCCAAAAAAACGGAAAATCCGTCGACAATTCAGTGTGTATATAATGGTCTAGCAATGTGTATGGAAAACGTAAGTCAACATATGATTCAAAGATTTTATTTGCTGACAAGGTCATTGTATCAATCATGCAGAGAACTTCTGAAATGATGGCTTTAAACGAGACTGATGATATTTGTCTGTATTCTTTCGAATTCTTTTAAACTATTTTCAGAAGTATTTTCATTGAAAAAGATATGAGAGTAAATATAAGGACATAAGTATTTATGTATGTGTGGGGTCTCACTTTAGGTCATAACATACAAATACTACAATACATAAAACTTGGGAACAAAATAATTGAAAGCACTCTTAACAGAAACTAACCATCAGCAAAGGCGCTGGAACCGGGAGCTTATCCCCCCAATTTTGTGCAAAGATGGTTATAATATAGGCTTTAAACATTGGGGTGTTGGATTACCCCCCCCCCCATC
>PRKT01000297.1:605235-631700 GCA_003671525.1 Saccostrea glomerata | reverse complement strand
ACACACACACATTTTCAATTTGTTTCCGACGCAAATGACCAGTAAATCATTTCTTATCTCTTCTTCTTTAAAACTACCGTAGTAATAAAAACTTGGACTTTTGCTTACGGATGGTGTGACCGGTTGGCAAGTGATGCTCACTCCTCTATGACACGTGATCCCACCTCTGGTGTTTTAGAGATTCATTTTTCCTCTGCTCCTGATTGCATTGCTTGCATATTGTTCGTTATTTCCAATTCTATTTGTTTGAAAAAGCTCATTTTGTTCCCTCATTTTACTTTAATGTAATATTTTTCATTGTGGACCTACTTATCATTACTATGGTACTTTATAAAACTTACGTAGATATCATATTCCTTACTTGTTTTGTTTATCTATTTCAATATCTCTAAGTTTTGTATCTTTTTAACGATTGATTGATTGACTGCATATTGTTTTACGTCCGGTTCGAGAATATTTCACTCATTACCGGTGAGGTTTACATTTAGACTTTTGCTCGACACGAAATTTTTTTGCTCGACAATCAGGGTTTTTAAGGTTACATCTGAAGGAATCACAATTTTCACTGCATTGTGCCGATTGCATAGCGATGAAACACTGCATGTTTCAGACGCTGATCCAGTTGCGGTTGCAGTTCGAACTTACTATACAAAATAAATTTATATTCATTACTTAGTACAATATAAGAAATACATACCAAAAACCTGAACCTCACAAAGTTCAGCAATTGTTGTGTCACGCCGAGATCCCAATGGAACGACAACTCCGTCGCCGCGTTCGTTATAATATGTGACGTAGCGTCCCCGTTGTGCACACGCATGTTGGGAAAGAAGAGGTGGAAATGTGTCAGTATTTTTATAGCATTCGTAACCATCCTTAAATTTTGTCGTATTTGATATGAACAGAGAAAATCCTGCATGTTCAGACATACGCAAAGAATCTGAAAACAAAAAAGGAGTGGATAAACCTTCCTGTTCTTCTTTTGAAAATCGAACGATATTTTTTAATGACTAAGAATCTATAGGAACTACATCTCGTTATTTTTTAACGTATTTGGTTTTTTGTGCTTTTTTTTCTTGACTCATTTACATAGAAGCGCATTACAGAGGATTTAGTTACCATTGTTATTACTGTCGTTTCTGTAGAAGACTTTGATGTTGTAGATTTCTTTGATCTCCCCTAGGTCCACTCTCCACCACACTAGGCGATCATACCTCGTTCTAGCACAGTTGCCTTCCCTCTGATGTGTGTTTCCATCCACCGCTAACTCAGGACCATAAGGAGACTGAACTGAACTCTGCACGGTGCTCATGTTCCGTGCAATATTTTCTGTTTAATTATTATTCAATTAGCAAATATTACCGAAAATAAATAGCTGAAATTTCAAAAAGAAGAAATATATGTCCTAAATTCTAGAATGTAAATTGTGTTAAACAGTATACTTACCAAGTCCATGACAAGAAAAAGTAAATGCTAAGATGAAAACAGAAAAGATGCTCGATCTTTCAATCAAATAATATTTGGATTTCATTTTAAAATGGCATAAAATATGCCAAAACTATGATTAAGATTTTCATCTATCGTGAGGGACCAAGAATATCCTTCTTTTTTTACCTAGATTACTTCCTTTTGGATGAATTCAATAGAATATATATTTCCTTCTTGTTGTTAACACTTGAACAATTAAAAAAATATTCTCTTAGTATATTTGAATTTAACTACTAAATTACATCACCTTTTTAAACAAATAGTAATGTTGTTTATCCATGTGCAGGTCATATCATTTCAATACAAGATATATTTACTATACAATTTAGTTAATTTGGATATGACTAAGAACGAAGATTCTTTCCGCATTTGGCAGTGTAAACATGATCAAAGGTCAAGGAAAATCGATATTTTTATCCTTTGACAATGGGAGATTCATCATATGACTTACTTTGTTATAGAAGACAACAAAAACATACTAGGATTAGTGTGAACTATGTTATGTGTTTCATTAAATACAGAAGTGGCCAGAAATATGTATATCTTTGCTGTAATTGAAATGCTGATTACCTCTGTCGTTCTACAAAATTAATAGTGGATTAAGTTCTGAAATAGATTCACAAAACATTTCAAAAATGAATAAATTAGAAAAAAAGTACTTTTTTTAAGCGACGATTAACGTTTTTGGAGAAAAAAGACGTAACAGCTCTTATAGCAATCGATCTCAGCGCGGCGTTCGATACTGTAGACCACGATATATCACTAACAGTCCTTAAAAAATCTGCCCTGGCGCTAAAATGTCCTAAAACAGAAGGCATTTTCAAATTATATACAACAAAACAAAAGAAAAGGTGGAGGGGAG
Source organism: Saccostrea glomerata (assembly GCA_003671525.1). NCBI lineage: Eukaryota > Metazoa > Mollusca > Bivalvia > Ostreida > Ostreidae > Saccostrea > Saccostrea glomerata. The sequence continues at coordinate 629,350 of PRKT01000297.1, read as the reverse complement.
GGTGGTGGTTAGACAATGAATGCAGCCAATGTTTACAAATAAAATAACCAATGCGCATGCGCATGGAAAATTCCACTAGGAGCTATGCAGAGCAGTAGCTGAATCTATTAATAGCTAGTACTGCGTATAAAACTAAAAATGAACACATAGTGCAACCACCATAAACCATTTATATATATAAATGTGTTTTATGTTGTTTGGCAATCTCCCCGAAAATATAACAGTAACAAAAGTAAAGGAATAAGAATGGTCATTTATTCAAAACAAGTGCAATAAATGACGAACAGTAAAAATACATACAATCAAATTAAAAGGACTAGGGACAAAAATATTATGCTATGAAACCGCAAGGTCGGTGCACGATTCTGACTAGAAAAAGAAACAAAAAATACTATTGACAACAATTAAGCACCTGTGTTAAACTAAAAAACGTCCCTGAGTCTCAATTGTAAAAATTGTTAATCCAAAAAACATATATCTAAAAAATGTTCGCATATATACATGTACAACAAAAAGACAATACTTCTTGCGCCGGCATTACAATGCTACCTTGTTACGAGGGCAGATGACGCCCCATATTGTCTTTTTGTTGTACATGTATATATGCGAACATTTTTTAGATATATGTTTTTTGGATTAACAATTTTTACAATTGAGACTCAGGGACGTTTTTTAGTTTAACACAGGTGCTTAATTGTTGTCAATAGTATTTTTTGTTTCTTTTTCTAGTCAGAATCGTGCACCGACCTTGCGGTTTCATAGCATAATATTTTTGTCCCTAGTCCTTTTAATTTGATTGTATGTATTTTTACTGTTTGTCATTTATTGCACTTGTTTGGAATAAATGACCATTCTTATTCCTTTACTTTTGTTACTGTTATATTTTCGGGGAGATTGCCAAACAACATAAAAACAGTATGAAATCTGTGGCTAGATTTATACTTGTCATTTCGTGGCTGCCATGTATAATTATGTAAATTCTATTTCATCATCTGTGTGTCAGCTGTAATATAAATTTCGCACTTATTGGACACTTCGAAAGAAGCTCTCTTTATCTTTATTGACTACCGATCAAATCTAGGATATTATTCAAAATTCTGACATTTATGTATAACTGATCAAAGGGTGAAGCCCCATATAATAAAATATATATATATATATATAAGAAAATAATAATGATAATAAAAAAATAACTTTCTCTGGGACTCTTATGCTAAATGTATTGATCGTCAATCTCCATGTGTACTTGTACATATTAAATGTAAATATTTTTCCAGTTTAACTGTACAAGGCAATTAAACACGTTTATGTAGAAATAGGCATTCAACCAAATAAATCAGGTTCGGTTTCAGATTCCTTGTGCTTTACAAAGTCTAATTCCATGTAAATTTCTTTTATAACTGAAAAAAATTAATTGTATGGATATTGTGAATACCATACTTTTTTTACTTATAAAAAGCATTATTATTCAGTATACATAAAATGAATCAAAAACATAGAGAATGGCAAAAAGAAATAGGTTATAGTGTGTATAACAGGAAAGAAATAGGTTAAAGTGCGTATAAAAGGAAAGAAATAAAATATTCTTTTTACATAAAGAAGATGGAAAGTACAAATATCTAATTATTCATAGTTGAAAATGTTCTGATTGTTTAGAAATAATATAAATGGAATGCGTTGCAATTTAATGCATTACTCGTATTTGCGCTAGTATTATTTAAAAAGAAAATCAACATGATATTTCCATTGCCGATGAAGAACACCAAATTTCTTACATCTGACGGGTTATCTTGAGAGTTATTTTGGGTAAAAGCATAGGTTCTAAGTTTTATCAACAGAATTTAAGCCATTTCCATACTTAATGAACTTTGAGGTCTATTGGTATTAGTAGTGGATTCTTTGGAATAAAGATCAAATATATAAACTTTTAACAAGTCATCATGTTGTAAAATAAAAAAAAAAGTTGACAGCATATGTATACAATAATGCCACGTTAAATATATGGTGTCTTCATGTGCTCCAACTTGTAAACATAGGTTATTTCAGAGGAATGCTGAAGAGTTCTAATTGGTTCGAATTCATAATAAAATATAACATACAGATATTCTATCTTAACCTTTCAAATCTATTACATATTTTTGTCTTTGTCCATCTTAGTTTTATAATTATCCCATGACCGACAAATTTTTCTTTGATCTTCACAAGGGTGTATTTCTCATATCAACAAAAGTGTTGTGATATATTAAATATCACATATGTGATATAAAGCTAGTGATATCCAACCGTTATACCCTAGATGTAGGAGGAGCTATGCAAATGAGACAAAAATTCGTTTCTAGATTTTAATGAACTAACAGAAACAAGAAAAAAAACACACAATACAGATAATAAAAGACACTGACACGGTCTGGCGGAGCAATTCTCGAAGCGGATAGCTTCACCTCCCATAGGAATTCGCACATTCAATGGTAGTTTCCTTCCGGGCATCCTCTGAAAAGTTCATTTCATGAGCACCTTGCTCTCATGCACAGTAGAATATCGGAACAGATTTGATATTAGGTCCTCGATCGGGGGTAGGGAAATCCGTATGCGCCCCTGGCTTCAATCACGGTGTACAAAACATGATATAGTGTTCGAAAGTTCTTGGTATATAAAAGTGAGTATTTCGGGAATTATTTTAAACTCACCAAGTTGTTGTTTCGCTGAGATTTCCAGTCGTTGAACACTTGAACCATGTTGACTGCCCATGAACTGATGAAGTGTTACGGCGTGTGGTTTTTTTTAAAGCGCACTTATTTCACTGGCCGACACATGTTTTCCGAATCTGTATAGCTAGTATTTTCAGTCCATTCCGTAAAATGGATTGAAGTTGTGCACATCGGTTTTTGTTTTTCGATTTCTCTATTCAAAATGGCGCTATATAGGGGTCAAAAATTAGAACGCTTAAAAGAGCTAAAAATTACTCATATTTTGCTTTTAATCTTCTAAACTAAATATATTTTGTTAAAATATATAGAACATAATTTGTGCAAAATTTAAAGATCTTTCCAATGATATGTCGTAAAAAGGGCTGACCTCTTAATTAAGGGATCTAGAGGGGCCAAAAGTTTTTTCCAAATATCTCAAAAAGTATTGAGAATTTGTTATACATCACAGAAGCAAAGTTGTTGAAAATGTCAAGCTTAATCTAATGATGTCGTCAAAATACGTCCAGCGTCGTCACTTCCGGCCAACCCGGAAGTAGTCGGAAAACGCGTATTTTTGCCGTTTTTGACAAGTTTTTGGATAACATATGTCTCTGGGAGCTTAAAAATTAATTTTCCGTGCGTCGTCGTCCCTTCTGGTCAAACCGAAAGTAGCAAAAAATGGCTAATTTTTGCATTGATTAACATAGCTTTAGAGGATTCAAAGCATTTTTGGGCCTTATTTCTCATTTTTGTTAAAAATGAAAGCTACTTCCGGTCAAACAGGACGGAAGACCTACTCGTTGCTTTGCAAGAAGGATATGGCAATAACGAACAGTATTCAATCTCAATGTCCATTGAACAATATACAAAATAAGAACAGAGCAAACACGGACCTCCGAAACATCAGAGGTGGGATCAGGTGCCATGGAGGAGTGAGCATCCCCTGCCGACCGGTCACACCCGCCGTGTGCTCGTTGTCATAATCAGGAAATAACGGAAAAAATCCGTCGTCAATTCAGTGTATAAGTAATGGACTAACAATTGGTATGAAAAACGTCAGTCAGCATTTCATTCAATGATAAATTGTATTTGCTGACAAGGTCATTGTATCGACCATAGAATTTACGAAATGATGACTTTAAACGAGACTGTTGATATTCTTGTTTCATCAACTTGCTTGTCAATAATTTACCTCGTTTAAGAAATTGTTCATACGCAGAGCATGCTCTTGCGTATCGAATCAACTGAGATATATATACTTTGCTCTAGTTCCCTATTATTAAGGTCTTCCGTTTCCAACTTTGAAGCCTCATATCTCACTCATTTTTCAATTGATTTCGTTCAAATTTTCAGAGTTATTAGAAGTTACTAAACTCTATCAGAATGCTGTCAAAAATTTCAAAACGTCACTTCCGGTTTTGAGTTATTTCCATTTAAACAAAATATTATAGGCTTTCCTTTCCAGACAAAGGCTCAGAGACAGCTAAAGCTGGAGCAGAAATTCTGCTGATTTTAGATAATAGATGGATTGAAGTTGTGCATATCGGTTTTTGTTTTTCGATTTCTCTTTTCAAAATGACGCAATATAGGGGTCAAAAATTAGAACGCTTAAAAGAGCCCAAAATTACTCATATTTTGCTTTTTATCTTCTAAACTAAAATTATTTTGTTAAAATATATAGAACATAATTTGTGCAGAATTAGAAGATCTTTCAAATGATATCTCGGAAAAAGGGCTGGCCCCTAAAATTAAGGGCCAAGAGGGGCTAAAAGTTTTTCCTTTATATCTCAAAAAGTATTGAGAATTTGTAATACGTTAAAGAAGCAAAGTTGTTTAAAATGTCAAGCTCAATCTATTGAAGACGTCAAAGTACGTCAAGCGACGTCACTTCCGGCCAAACCTGAGGTAGTCGGAAAACGCATATTTTGCCATTCTTGACAAGTTTCAGGGTAACATCTGTCACTGGGAGCATAAAAATTAATTTTCCGTCCGTCGTCGTCACTTCCGGTCAAACCGGAAGTAGCAAAAAATGGCCGATTTTTGCATTAAATAACATAGATTAAGAGGATTTATATAAATTTTAGGACGCTATTACTCATTTTTGTAAAAATGAAAGTTACTTCCGGTCAAACAGGACGGAAGACCTTCTCGTTGCTTTGCAACGAGCTTTGCTCTAGTTTTAATATTAATTTATATGAGAGTTTTGCAAAATCAAGATATATAATCGTCAAATTATGTGATATACCTTTTCAAATGATTGTTTAAATGGCACAATACCTGACATTTATTATTCATAGTCGTTCATTAATCTGCATAAAAAGAAATGTTCCATTATTTGAAACTGATAATAATTAAGCAGTAAGAATGATTGGTTAATAATTCATGAAATATATACATTGTGTATTGAATATTTTCTAGAAAATGAAATATTTTAGAAAAGAACTAAGCTTCAATTGATCTGCATGATAAAAGTGATGATTGGAACTTTTCAATCATCAATTTTCCTTACTTATGCAGCGGTATACTTTCATCACCTGCATACGAGGTTTTTATCCTAAGTTGATTCGATACGCAAGTACATGTTCTACTTAACAACAATTTATAAACGAGGTAATTCATTGGAAAAAAATTGCAAGTTGCTGAAACAAAAATATTAACAGTTTTTTTTTAAAGTCACCATTTTATTAGAACTATGGTCGATACAATGACATTGACAGCAAATACAATTTATCATTAAGCCATCTGATGAATGAAGTTTTTCACAGTAATTGTTACACAATTTTTATACACTGAATTGACGGCAAATGTTCCCGTTATTTACCGATCATAACAAGATGAACACGGCGGGTGTAACCGGTCGACAGGGAAAGCTCACTCCTCCATGGCCTCTGATCCCGTCACTAATGGTTTGGAGGTTCTTATTTGCTCTACTTCTATTGTATATTTTTCAATGTACTTCTAGGCTTGAATACTGTTCATCAGAGGTAAGGTTCGGCGCCATTGAGAAGTAAGCATCCCCTGTCAACCGGTTACACCTGTGGTGTGCTCCTTGTCATGATCGGGAACTAACGGGGAAATCTGACGAAAATTCAGTGTGTAAATAACTATTTTCCTTTGTTAAACAGTATTATTATCAACAGTTGTTGACTTGGGTATCGTACATGGATATGATATCCTATTACACAATATTTTTTTACAGTCGATTTTAACCGTTAAAGTCTAAGAGTCGCCGGCTTGACAAAGTCTTGGAGTGTCTCAATAATAGGGAAAACCGTTACGTTAAGAAAACAAAATGACGTAAATCAAACAATAAAAAAATAATACAGTCAAAGGACTTTTTATGTAAACTGGTACGGAATGCTATACATTTAGAACACAATCTGCTTGATTCATATTATTGTATTCTGAAATAAAGTTATCCCAATCTACAAACAATGTCACGTTTAAGAAACTAAATTAAGTTCTGTTCATGATGACTTCTTTTTGATTATTATTTTATACATTGGAAGTGGATGCTTGATCCTAAGTTGCTCTCTAACCGGAAATGATGCAAAATTCTTATTGCTTCCCTGCAACGTTTCTTGTAAAGAAGAATAAAGGTACAGATTTGTTTTGTTATCATGGAAAGTGTATTTAGGATCCCAATGGAATCATATGGTCACAATTTGAAATAGCCTTCAGTGACATTTTCACTCTGCGGATCAGTATTAAATATTTAGATTTCAATTTTGATGCACCATTTCACATCGGGGACAACCAGTAAAGAAGCAATCCTTGAGATGCACAAATTGTTGGGGCGAAGATCATCTTCGCTTCAATTGTGAGTATGAGACTTGCTGCAAGATCTGTAAGCAACCTGGCAACACTCCAGGAGACCCAAAATGTTCAAGCTTTGATAATAGCGAGAAAAACATCATCGCTTTCAGCGGAAAGGTTGATATTCTTTCTAACTTCTATCCTTGTGACATCAACATATTTGGAATATCGCATGACTCTGCCGAGCATGCCTTCCAATACAGTAAGGCTATGCGGTCTTGAGACGTCGTCAATGCCTCCGCTGTGCGTAATGCTACCACCGCATAAGAGGCTAAACTTATCGGGGCCAAGGTTACCACAACTGATGATTGGCTGCTTCAGCGTGACGACGTCATGAAGGAGATCCTGGAGGCAAAATTCGACCAAGTGCTGGAATTCAAAGAAAGCGTCCTCAAATCCAGTGATTCAACTCTATTCGTAGAAGCGGCATACGATGATTACTGGGGATCTGGGCTAGACAAATGGGGACTAACAACTCTTCTGTCACTTCCTGGCCGGGGAAAAACGTCATGGGACGCATTGTTACCAGCATCGCCAGATCAAAACGAGAGCGCGCCTTGCCTCAACGTAACCAGCCGTCCCGACGCGGAAAAACAGGTAGTGTGACAAAATAACAATCAAGATAGCTTCTCCTGAATCTTCACACCCATTCAGCTAGTTTCTGAAAGTTTGCATGAATGTTTTAAATGTATATTCATTAAACTGTAGAGGCCTAAACTCTACAGAAAAAAGAACTAAATTATATACTTGGTTATCTGACATAAAAGCTGATATTATATTATTACAGGAAACACATTTCATTGAAAAATATGAGGCATGCTATAATGCAAGATGGTTTGGTACTAGTATACACAACTTTTCTGACTCACAATATAGTAGAGGAACTTCAGTATTATTTAGAAAAGGTTTAAATTTTGAAATATTAGATATTCATAAGTCTTTTGATGGAAGAATGATTCTTATTAACTTAATTTTGGAATAAAAAAGGCTTACAATAATAAATATATATGCACCAAACAATCAAGCAGAACGAAAGTCATTTTTTGTTAAAATCAATAAATGGATAGCCAAACATTCTTGTAATATTGATAATATTATTTTAGCAGGAGATTTTAATTGTAATTTAGAGCAGACTGACGATTCTAGTATTAAGAATTTCAAAAATATATTAAACAACAATAATTTGATAGACCTCTGGCGCGACTTAAGGTCACATGATCTAGGATATACTTGGTGCAATGGGGCAAACACTACTGGACGAAAAAAGTGCTGAGAATCCCAAATTTTACTGATAAAGTTTGATAATTACTGATAATGTGCTGTTGTTGCTGATAAATACTGATATTTCCTGTTATTATTACTGTTGTTGCTGATATTTTTTGTTGTTTCTGATAAATACTGATAATTACTGTTGCCTTTTACTGTTGAGTCTGATAAATACTGATAAATACTGTTGAGGTACTGTCGTTACTGAGAATTGCTGATAATTACTGTTGAGGTACTGTCGATGCTGAGATTTACTGATAATTACTGTGGTCATTGTTTTTAACCTCGAATTGGTTTAAAATAAAACAGAGGGCTATAAAAACCTTCAATTATTACTTTCTTTTACTTGAATTATCATGGCAAAATTTTCATATTTTTTTAAAATGTTCTGCTTGTGGCAAAATTACATGACTGTATGTATGTATGCTGATCTCAATTTCTACATTACGTTAACTTTGTGAAAATTTTTACAATAATCAAATGAATTATTAATAGAATGAATATATAGAAATAGAATTAATAAAAAAAATTAACGGCAGAAAAAAATGGAATTTTTCTTTTGCATAAGATCTTATTGAAAAATAAACTGTAAATAAAAAGAAAATTATGCTATCTTAAAAAAGATCCATCGCCGCCTTTCCCGACTCCAAGAAAATTATGTAGGGAGATCGGTGATCTTTTTTTTTTCAATAATAAGAAAAAAGTTCTTAATGGATGGGAAAAAAATCGGGATAAAAAATTTTTCCTGCAGGTTAGAAAAGTTGGATTTGTTCCGTTTTCACTAGGTCAACTGGTCGAGTTTGGACAACATTTTGTTTTTGAAGGCCTTTTTTTCTCGAAAACAATTATATTTATCTTGTTAAATGTTCAGTTTTCTGGTCTCTTTTTGTCGAAATATTTGAAAATTTGCTCGGAAATTAGAAATTTTATCCCTTTTAAAAAGTAACTAAGAGGTGAAAACAGGTTTGAATATGTTCAATCTGTGGGCACTGATTTTAGTTAATAATTTATTTATTTATTCATTTATTTTAAATGTTATGTAGACGTTTGTAGATCGTCCAAGAATTAAACTCCTCCACATGTACATATGTACAAGTACACACTGTATGCATGTGCAACCGGCAAATGGGGCGAGCTGATTAAAAATTAGAGGTTAATAAGAATCCGTAGTACAAAGGTACATGTGTTTAATTTGTCTTAAAATTTAAATACAAAATCATTTTTTATTTAATCAGTTTTGAAATCTCATTAATTTTTTTATTTTATTTTATGGAATGGGAAATAAAAACTGAAATGAGACTTAATTTAATATGTTACTATAAGTATAATCAAATTAATCGATTTTAATTTTGCATGGTAAAAAGTTGAAAGGAAACCACCTTGAAATTGATTTCAATTGATCAGAAATCGGTGATCGACCTGTGATTTGGCTGTATTGTGTACATGTCTTCAGCCCCGGGGTAGAACGGGGTACAACTTGTATATTCCATGCAAATTGTAGTGGTCAGCGTAACAATGGGCACTAATTACCTATTGTTCTTCGTCTGCGGCTACCGGTGTTTTCAATAAACAAACTACCTACACTGTACATGTACTCGCTACTTTGAAACAATCTTAAAGTTTATGGTCGCACGAAAAAAAAATTCCATAATATTGAATTTGATGACGAATAAAATTGATACAAAAATTATTTAGAATAGAACACTTTGGTACTATAATGAAAAAAAAAAGATATATATACATGTACATCATGTACGTTGTACAGACTTATTTTCATTATTATTTCAATTCTCAAAGATCTATCTTCTTCAGTATTTAATTTCATTTTTTAGTTTTACGCATATTTCTTCAATCAATCACTCATTTATTTGAATCATTTTACCATTTTACTTTAGTATACATAGACCACAAAAACGTAATTTATAAAATGTATGTGATTTTATACATAACAGTAGGTTCCACAAAAACATAATTTATAAAATGTATGTGATTTTATACATAACAGTAGGTCTATGAGGCATGCGTGAATAAGAAACTAAACAAAACTTCACTTTTTAATAAAAAAAAAAGTGTGCAAAATATACAATCATATAGATATAAACTTAAGAGAAAGATTGTTTAGAGAAGCACTTTTTTGAATTAATATTAGCATGAATTGTTCCCCATTCAGATGCAGGGAAACTCCACTTGGCTTAATCCGAGAAAAAAAAAACCTTAAATGTATGGATTTTGAATGTCAGAAACATGACGTTGTGTATCGCACTCATGAATAAATGTTATAATTACTTCAGTTCTGAAATTTGTATGGTTCATTGCAATTGATTCTCTAAAATAATTTTATTCACGCATATAAACAATTCGATAAGTATAATATCATAACTTGCATGACTTTTAAAACACACAACTAAAGAACAGACCTTGCCCTATCGGCTATCACTTATTTCACCCCCTCCTTTTTGTGCTACAATCAAGTAAAATCATATAAATAAGCACCAAGTCTGTACTGTTCGTTTATACAAAGGGTCGGAGAAAAATGGAATTAAATTAAAAATTATAATCACTGCATAACATTCTAATTTTACAAAAACGCAAGCCGTAACGATATCCCTATGGCAGAATGTACTAATAATTGACCCGATTCCAAAACGAAAATAGAACTTTTACACGTGGTTGACATGTATGTTCAATAACAACAAGCACAAAGTTTGCATTAATGGAAAAAGTTTATTCAAGTTATGATTTATTTTATTTAGTTTTTTAACTGACTGACCGCATATAACATGTTTAAGGAGTGGCGCATAATATTAGAAGCCATATGCCCATAGACTTAAAACTGTATACAATGACTGAAAAAAGAATTAGCCTTAAGAAAGACGTATATTTCATTGACTGAAAATCACTCTGCATAAGATTTATGTCATGTAGTGTACAATCCTTCAGCCTTAACAAATGATTTAAAAGAGATTGAGAGAGAGAGAAAGCTAGAAAGCGACACGATATAAAATTCGCAGGGAGGACATTGGAGAACTAGAGCGCGCTGTCTACATAATATATATAAAAAAAAATAATTAAAGATGCTTCAATTTAATTATTTAACCCTGTCACATTCTTCTATAAAATAACAAAGTGTACGCTTCAAGACTAGATTTTATGAAAAATATTTAATACTGTCTTGTTCAAATGAGAGCTTAATTTAAAAGTAATTGGAAAAGGGGGGGGGGTGTTTTCAACTTAATGTGCTCATGCATTTTCAGTTCTCCACACGGTAAAATAAATTGAAATTTAAAACCATTGACTGTATTGAAGTATTAAAGAAACCCACAAAAAGCTTTTCATGACAGTACACATACATGTGAGAAAAAATATGAGATGAGATTTTTTTTAACAAAAATTAAACTTTTTAAAAAAGTACTTGGGAAGAAAAACCACTGCAAATACAACAGAATAATTTTCCTCAGATAATGTCATCTACGTGTAAGGAGAAATTTAAAGAAAAAACACAAACATTTATGAAAGCTTATGTTAACATTATGGTCAAAAATTATTATAATGAAATTAATATATGAAAACTGAAAACAAATTAATAAAATGTGACTTTTTTATTTAGAATATTTTATTTTGTAATTGACTGTAATGAATTTGTTAAAATACTTTAAAAAAAAAATAATCATTTCTCAGGCTATTTTAATCCATTCCCAGGTTAAAAACAATGACCACAGTAATTATCAGTAAATCTCAGCATCGACAGTACCTCAACAGTAATTATCAGCAATTCTCAGCAGCGACAGTACCTCAACAGTATTTATCAGTATTTATCAGACTCCACAGTAAAAGACGACAGTAATTATCAGTATTTATCAGCAACAACTAAAATTATCAGCAACAACAGTAATAATAACAGTAAATATCAGTAATTATCAGCAAGAACAGCACATTATCAGTAATTATCAGACTTTATCAGTAAAATTTGGGATTCTCAGCACTTTTTTCGTCCAGTAGTGAAACGTACCCACAAGCAGAATCGATTATTTTCTTATATCAAAATCCCTAATATTTCCAGTCGAATATGTAATCCTCCGAGAAGTACCAGGGTTACATTCAGGGGGAACAAGAATGTCAGATCACAAATGTATTAAGGTTAACTTTGACATTGATTTAAATATAAGAGGTCCAGGATATTGGAAATTAAATGCCTCACTTCTACAAGATAATATTTTTTTAAAAGAAATGAGAAAAATTATTAAAGATTCTAAATTAAACGAAAATGCTCAAGCTTCTTGGGAGGAATTAAAAATTGAAATAAAAGACTACTCTATAAAATATAGTAAAACTGTTAGTAAATCATGTAAACGTCAAATCATTCATCTAGAAAATAAAATAGCAACTATGGAGAAATCAAATTCAAATGATATTGATATGAATAGAAAAAGAAAATTAGAATCCGAATTAAAAGAACTGATCAACAAAAAAGCCACGGGTGCCCAAATAAGATCTCGTGCGAAGTGGATAAATGAAGGAGAAACAAACTCCTCATTTTTCCTTAAACTTGAATCAGCTCATCAAAATAATAATACTATAAAGCGTATAAAAATGGTGACCATATAACTACTAATAGTAGTGATATCTTAGGGGAAATGTGTAATTTTAATATTAAATTGTATAAATCATCAAATATTGATAATACCGAAATCAAAACTTACTTGGAAGCAACTAACATAACTCAGGTAATTAATGATCAACAGAAAATAGAATTAGATGAATTTCCGACAATGAAAGAATGTGATGAAGCGGTTGAAATGTTGAAATCTAATAAATCGCCAGGCCTGGATGGGCTACCAGGTGAATTTTATCAAACTTTCTGGAATGAACTAAAGCCGCATTTTTACAATTATAATCTAATATACACCTTTAACAGCAAATGTATGACTTTCTCTCAACGTCTATCTTTAATTACTCTTATTCATAAAAAGGGGGATAAATCAGACCTAGCAAACTATCGACCAATAAGTCTCACAAATACTGATTTTAAGATATTAGCAATTATACTAGCTAATAGACTTCAAAAAGTAATAGACCTACTAATTAATAAAAATCAGTCTGCATATATAAAAGGAAGATATATAGGAACAAATGCAAGAACAATTTTAGATATATTTGAATACTGTGTTAATAAAAATTACGATGGAATTTTACTTTTCTTAGATTTTCAGAAAGCTTTTGATTCAGTAAAGTGGAATTTCATTTTTGAAACCTTGAAACGTTTTAACTTCGGGGAAAATTTTCTTCAGTGGATTTCAATTTTGTATAAAGAACCAATTTTTAAACTTAAAAATTATGGATGGGTTTCTAAAACGTGCAAAATGGAAAGGGGCATAAGACAAGGATGCCCTATTTCTTCGATGATCTTCCTATTTGTTGCAGAAATTTTATCAATAAAGATAATGTCTGACAAACAAATTATTGGATTTAAAACTCCTAAGATGTCAACTGATATTAAAATGATACAACACGCTGATGATGCTACATTAGCACTCCGCGATAAAGAATCATTTAAACGAGCAATTACATGTATAAAAAACTTTGGAAATGTATCTGGGTTGACTCTTAATATTAGCAAAACTGAATGCATGTTACTAGGCAATCTGAAGGATACAGATCATAACATATATGGGATAAAGGTTAACAAAGACTGTATTAAGGTTTTAGGAATTCACGTTGGTCATGATATAGAGAAATGTATAGAAAAAAAATTGGGGAAACAGAATTAAAGAGCTCGAAAGACTTTTCGAATCATGGAAAAAAAGAAAATTAACTATATTTGGAAAAACTTGCATTATTAATAACCTTGCTGTATCCAAACTAATTTACAACCTCTCACTCTTACAATGCCCTAGTGCTGACATCATGAAAAATATAAATAAAATTATCTTTAACTTTATTTGGAATAAGAGAGACAGAATAAAACGAAAAACTTTTAGGAGACATAGAGCAGGGTGGTATAGGAGTTGTGGATATAGAGTCTAAAGCGAAAGCAATTAAATGTGCTTGGATTTCCAAGTTGATATCTAACGAAAACAACAATATTAAAATCTTTTTAGAAAACTTTAATTTAAGAAAACAAGATATTATCTATATGTTACACACAAATGAATTAGCAATAAACAATCACAATATACTTAAGCGTCTTCCGATATTTTATAGAGAAATTTTTGAAGCTTTTAATGAATCTAAGAACTCAATAGAAATAAGTAAAATGACTACACCAGACTTTTTGAAACAATCTATATGGGGAAACAAGATTTTTAATTATAAAAACAAGGTAATTTTCTTCGAAAACTGGTATGACGCTGGAATTTTATATGTAAAGGATATTGTGGATGAAAATGGTATAAGGCCATTTGAATACTTTTCAAATTTACTTGTTAAAAAAAATAATTTATATTGTGAATATTTGACATTAAAGAATATTTTTCAGAAATACATGAAGCAGTTTGATTTCAGCTTATCAAAATATACAAATATCAGAAATACGTACTATTTCCTTTTTAATGATAATCAATATCACTGCATCAAAGACAATAAATGCAAGTTCTACTATGAAATTTTTAAAAACAAAAAATTTGTAAAGCCATGCTTCATCAATAAATACAAAAAAGAATTCGGTATCCAAAGTCAATATTTTTCTAAAATATATTTTTCCAAAATTGTCAAAGCCTTTGACAAAAAAATTCTGATTTTAATTACAGAATTCTTAATAATCTTCTTAATAATAGGAGTTACTTAAGCAAATGGAATGACATATCTAATCTGTGTCCATATTGTAAGGAATGTGTTGAAACAAACAAACACTTATTATACGAATGTCAAAATGTTCAAAGAATATGGAATACTGTCAGTGAAATTTTAAAATTTAATGTATCATGGAAACATATAGTTGTAGGATTCTACAATGAAGTTAACGAAAATACACTATTATTAAATAATCTTATATCATTTGTAGCCCTTAGAATCTATAAATACAAAATGATGTGTAGATTGGAAGAAATAGCTGAATCACCATCAGCAATTCTTTGTCATGTTAAAAAATCCTTAAGCATGTTTTATTGTGCTCTTAAAAGATCAAAATATAAGGACTGGGAAATAAACATATTTAAAAAAAAATTGAAGAAAGTTTGTGATACAAATTATTTAATTGATCGATTTCTATCCATGTACATATGAATATATGTTTATTATTTTAAAGATGTGTTATGTTATATAATAATGTATGTACTATTGATTACAATATTAAAAAAAGAATCAAAGTCTGAAAAAAAAAATTAATACCATCTTTTCATCCAAAGGTGACCTGGCCTTTGGAGTGTATAATCGTATGGGGGACTTTTGGAGTTGATGCGTTGGTGCCCCCTACGAATATTTTTTGTAAAATTGATGTAGTTTGATATACATAAATGTAAAACAAATACGAAATATGAATGAAACATACTTTTTTTTTTAAACTCATAAAATGTGATCTGTCACGTATGCATTTTTTTTGTGTATTCTATTCTATTCTACTGTATTTAACTATATAATTATTGTCTTTGATATGTACAATTCTTTTTCTATCCGATCCAGGGAGCTCCTGGCACCCCAGGTGAAGATATATCTGCGAGGGCCTCTGAGGAGGCATTACCTCCACAGTTATTGTTATTAAGTTATTGAATAAAATATTAAAAAAAGAAAAAAAGATTTCAATTTTGGGTTGGATATAAGGTCTTCCGGGCTAAGCCAGTTGTCTATATCCTTCATCTGGTATCCACAGTTTAAAAGTATTTTGAAAATTTTAGTACAGTCATTATTTTCTCCTGTTGCCACAAGATGGAGGGCAGATTGACCAAGGTCGTCCAGAACGTTGACGTCACGTCCGTGTTTGATCAAGTATTCTGCAATTTTTAGATTGCCACCCTCCAAAGCTATCAGTAAGGGGGGGTTTCCAGAGTTGTCTTTTTTGTTCACGTCTGCTCCTGAAAAAAAATATTATTTTAAAATTTGTTCTACCGGTATCTATGCTTTACTTAAATCATACTTCAAAGATAAAAAATTAATTCATTTTAGTCTTTGAAATAAATATTTTGATCTTCGTATGTGATTTTTTTTAAAAAACCCTGCCTGATTTCATTATTTATCTTTTTCACCATCTCTATATCGTTCATTTCGACTGCAATCATTAGAACTGTTCTACCGTCATCATTCGTCATGTTGGTATCAGCATAGGGTAGGAGAACCTTTAGAGTATCCATATCACCATTAACGATTGGGGTAAATATCAGAGGTTCTCCATTTTCATCCAGAACGTTAACATTGGTTCAAGATTTTATTATCTTTTGGAGTGCAGTGGTGTCTCCATTGTAAACTACTTCCATAAGTAAAGAAATAGAGCTAGAAGCTTTCATTTTGTTCAGTTCGTTTCAAGTGATAATGATGAAATAACTGTACTGATGAATATTTTCTCAGTCCTTTTATACATCCTATCAAACTTCATTAACATACCAATAACTCTGACATTCTCTGAATCCTATTTGTCGACACAACATCTTGAAATAAACAAAGAAAATTTTTCATTTGCTGCAGGATTTATCCTTCGGTAGACCACAATGTGTAAAAATAATCAATGTATATTTTCCTTGACTTGTCAAAGAAGATGAATTTTTTACTTCATAAATTTGACAGAAGAGGGGTTTTACAACGAAGTGGAAAATATATTCCAATTAAACACATTAATACAATGAATCATACATGAATTAAAAAAAATTAATTTGATTTTCACTTTGTTTATTGGAGCAGTACCTTTTTTGTAAGAGTAGCCATTGTAACTCGCAATAAGATTGCTGTTCTCTGGAGGAAAGCAACCTAATAATTAGTTTTAAATTTTGCAGATTTCTTGATTGAACAAATAAATCTGTTTAGTTTACTTTTTACTGATTTGTTTTCTTAATCTGCATTGCTTATCAATTTTTTTTCGATCAAGAACAATGAAGGGAAATTTATATTTATAAATTCTAATTACCCCGGGTTAATGTAATCCATTTTTTTAAACTCTTCAGCTTTGTTCTTCTGAATTGGTGTCAGCAAAATAAATTTATTTACTTTATTGGGGAAACTTCACAATAACAAAAATTTCAACAAATATTATTTTGCCAATTACTTAGTATCAGTTGAACAAATTAACTGGCCCCTATTATTTTTTAAAAATATATCTGAACATGGAAGCTATGCATAATCATTTTCGTCTTCATTTTGTATTACTTTTGTTTTTTCTTGTCTTCATGTTATTTGGCACGGGAAAATTATAGATCGAATTGTTATATTTGAAAATGTTATGAGAGAATATTTATAGCGTGATATCGTTCTTTATTTGTCATCTTTTCTTATCTATGACGTTTTATAAAATTATCAGATGCATTTGCGGTTTATACACGTTTTATACACACAAGTGCTAAAGCATAAAATCTACACATAAATGAATTAGTTATTCAATTTTTATTCACAATCGAATTTAAATGTTATTTTTCTGCATTCTGTGGGGTCTATCACAGATTATTATAGATAGCAATCTATAATTCTAAAACTGATTGTCGACTTACCTGTCTCATAAACAGATACCGGTAATTAGGAAATACGAAAAAATCTGTTGATCTTCTTTATATCTTTAAGTTTTAATAAGGTATCAAATATTACGAAGTTCACCTCGACGAATTTTATCTATAAGTAAAAAAATAAAGAAAGGTCACATATAATATCTTTGTTCTAGTTAGAGTGCAGATTAATATCCATGCAAGTTTGGTTTACGTTAAACTTACAGTTGCTTAGAAATAATCTGTTAAAAATATTAAACATGTTTACTAATCTAAATATATTTCGGTCGAATCCAGCATCCAGAGAATGCCTAATAGTGTCAATTCTTAAATTCACCGTCAATGCAAGTTTAATCATTAAATAACATACTACAATGGACATATTTGAAAATAAGATCACATTCGAGTCAGAAAGTGTCTAATCCAAGCTTGATTTTGAACACTTTTTGTTCAATAATTATTCAGAGATTCTTTTTCGTTTTCGAGTTATTCGCAAAAAAAAATATTTAGGGGCCAACCCTTCAACTCCCCAATGGGGACGATTAGCGAAAAGTTATAGGTTGCATATTTTTTAGAATATGATTTTGAACATCTTTTGTTCATTATTACTTGTCAAAATAGTTCTCACTTTCGAGATATAAAGCATCAAAGATTTAGCATTGTGGCCCCTTGTGACCCCTAATTATGTACCATACGGTATTAAAATCATAATATACATTTGTAGATTGTTGAGATAAACATTTTTGCTTCAGTAATGTATAACAAAATATTGACTGTTAAAGAGTAATCGAAAAAAGACTTTTAGCCCCTTTTGGCCCCTAATTTGAGTGCCAAGCCCCTTTTCCTGGATTTCATGTTAAAGCTCTTAGGATTTTGAACACTTTTTGTTCAACAACTATTCAGAGTTTCTTTTTTGTTTTTAAGTTATTTGCAAAAGAAATATTTAGGGGCCAATCATTCAACTCCCTAACGGGAACGTTTAGCGAAAAATGAAAAGTGGCATATTGTTCAGAACATGATGTTGAACATCTTTTGTTATAAGAATATAACTTATCATAATATTTCTCACTTTCGAGATATAAAGCCTCAAAGATTTAGCATTCTGACCCCTTGTGTCCCCTAATTATGTACCATACGACATAAAAATCATAATATATTGTTGTAGATTGTTGAGATAAACTTTTTTGCTTCAGTAATGTATTACAAAATATTAACTGATAAAGAGTTATCGAGTGAAGACTTTTTGCCCCTCTCAGCCCCTAATTTGGGTGCCCAGCCCCGTTTTCTTTATTTTACCTTTAAGCTCTTAGGACATTGAATACTTTTTGCTCAACAAGTGTTCAGAGATTGTTTTTCGTTTCCGATTTATTTGCAAAAGAAAGATTATGGGGCCAACCCTTCAACTCCTTTATGGGGATGTTTAGCCAAAAATGAAAAGTTGTATATTGTTCAGATCATTGTTTTGAACATCTTTTGTTCAATATTACTTATCAAAATATTTTCCCCTTTCGAGATATAAAGCTTCAAAGATTTAGCATTGTGGCCCCTTGTGGCCCCTATTTATGTATCATATGACATAAAGATCATAAAATATAGTTGTAGATTGTTGAGATAAACGTTTTTTCCTCAGTAATGTATAACGAAATATTGACTGTTGAAAAGTTATTAAATAAAGACTTTTGGCCCCTCTCAAACCTTAATATGATGAGTCAGCACTTTTTTCTTGATATTATATCAAAGACTTTGGTATTATGTACAAATATTGTTCAATATGTTTTCACAAAATATTTATATTTTAGAAGATATGATACAAAAGGTCTCGAAAATTCACTCATGATTTTTGTCCTAAATTTTGACCCCTACCGAGCTTCCATACTATGCACTTTCGGAAAATTTGAAAACCCAGGTGCACAACTACAACATGTCCTCTACTATCACTAAAAATTTCAGCACTCTAGCTTTTGTGATTTTTGAGTTTTTGTGTCGACAAAATGGTCGCTAAAATTCGATAAAAGGGCGATAACTTCTTACCGGAAGTGATTTATCAAAAACGAAAATTCCGGAATTAACTTCAGATAAAGATGCATCAACCCTGAAAATTTGAACAAAATCGAACGAGCCATCTCCGAGAAATCCTCTGCACAAAATTTGTAAAGAAAAGAAAAAAGAATAATAAAAGTGAAAAAGAAACAATAGAATAATAGAAGGGTCTTCCGCTGAAGACGGAAGACCCTAATAACTAGATACGATCTCGTTGCGAGCAACGAGTGGGTCTTCCGTCCGATTCTGAAGTAAAAAACGAAAAATCTTGCAGAAAAAGTGATATAAAAAATTGGACATTCGGGGGAGCGAACCTGGGTCGCCCGCGTGACAATCCGACGCGCTAACCATTCAGCCATTGAAAACACCGCTTCAAATTTTTAAATACGAAAATCTCGAGATTTCCTTTAACGATTCTAAAACAAATTACATATTTCGCATTCACAAAAGAGTCACTTTTAAGATTTCTAATATCAAAGAAAAATATTGGAAAACAAAAAAGTTGAAAAATTGCGGTTTTTTAAATTCGCTTCCGGTATCGACCGGAAGCACTGACGAAAATTTGAAAGTATAGGTGCAAAACTACAACATGTAATCTATTAGTCCTGAAAATGACAACATTCCAGCTTTTGTCGCTTTTGAGTTTTTGTGTCGACAAAATGGTCACTAAAAATTCGATTAAAGGTCGATAACTTCCGACCGGAAGTGATTTTTCAAAAATTAAAAAAAATAGATCAAGTTTAGATCATGATAAATCATCTCTGAAAATTTCAAAGAAATCCGTCCATGCATCTCTGAGAAATCGTCTGCACAAAATTTGGACGAAAAAAAATAATAATAATAATAATAGTGAAAAAGAAACAATAGAATAATAGAAGGGTCTTCCGTTGGAGACGGAAGACCCTAATAAAGGGGAAAAAGAAACCGAAGAATAATAGAAGGGTCTTCCGCTGAAGACGGAAGACCCTAATAATAATAAACTAGAGCAAAGCTCGTTGCAAAGCAACGAGTAGGTCTTCCGTCCTGTTTGATCGGAAATATTCACTTTTTAACAAATATGAGAAATAACGCCTTAAAATGGTTTGAATCCTCTTAAGCAATTTTGATTAATGCAAAAATATTCAAATATTTGCTACTTCCGGTTTAACCGGAAGTGATGACGACGGACGGAAAATTAATTATTATGCTCCCAGAGACATATGTTACCCAAAAACTTGACAAGAACGGCAAAAATAAGCGTTTTTGACTTCTTCCGGTTTAACCAGAAGTGACGACGCCGGACGTATTTTGTCGAAACAAATAGATTAAGCTTGACATTTTGAACAACTTTGCTTCTTCGACATATTACAAATTCTCAATACTTTTTGAGATATCAATTAAAAAATTTGGCCCCTCTAGATCCCTTATTTTAGGGGTCAGCCCTTTTTTCGAGATATCAATTGAAAGATCTCAGAATTCTTCACAACTTTTGTTCTATATGTATTAACAAAATATTAACAAGCAAAATGATATAATAGAAAAAGTGTTAGAAGTTTTGAAGTGCTCATTATGACTTTTTTCAGTCCATACCGAGCGTTAACGTGCAGTACTTCTGGTGAAAGTTAACAACACAATGCAAATCTACATATGTTGCTCTATCTTCCTGAAAAGGTTTCATCTTCCTGTGGTGAGCTGTTTTTAAGAAGAGCGACGGACAAAATGACCCTTTAAAATCACAAAACTGCGAAAATCTCCTAACCGGAACTGACGTCATCAAAATAAAAAAAAGGGTATCGAGATTTTTTAATGTTCTATCAGATCTGAAAGATTCATAAAAATCTAACGAGCCGTTTTCGAGAAATCGCGTGCACAAAATCGGTAAGAAAAAAAATAATAAGAACTAGATGAGATCTCGTTGCGAGCAACGAGTAGGTCTTCCGTTGAATTTCTCGATAAGATGAGATGTGATTTTGACTGAGATATTCGTTAAAAGAGAATTACATTAAGTTTTCCTTCAATGAATTTAAAGTTTCTCATTATTTTTATCACGATTTTCTGAACATCTTTTGTTCAATATGGCTTATAAAAATACCCCCTCCTTTCAAGACGTAAAGCATGACAAAAAATAGCATTTTGGCCCCATTGCGACCCCTTATTACGTAAGATATAGCCAAAATGTTATATTATATTGTTGCAAGTCGTTCAGATGTATATCTTTGCTTCTGTAATGTATCACAAAATATCAATCATTAAAGAGGTACAGATGCAAGACTTTTGGCCCCTTTAAGACCCTATTTCAAGGTGTCAACCCCTTTTTCTTGATATCAAATGAAAGGTCTTGTAATTTCAAAGACTTTTTGTTCAACACCTATTCAGAGATTTCTTTTCGTTGTGGAGATATGCTTCATATAGATATTTAGGGGCCACCCCTACAAGTCCTTACTGGGGCCATTTTTCAAAAACTCAAAGTATGCATATTGTTTAGAATATTATTCTGACCATCTTTTGTTCAATATTGCTTATCAAAATATTCTCCATTTTCAAGATATGAATCGTCAAATATTTAGCATTCTGGCCCTTTGTGACCCCTAATTACGTAACATATGATCCAAATTATATCATATATTGTTGCATATTAAGATGAATACCATTGCTTCTATAATTTATCACAAAATATTGATCATTTAAGAGTTAAAGATGAAAGACTTTTGGCCCCTCTGAGCCCCTAATTTGAGGGGTCAGCCCCTTTTTCTTGATATCAAATGAAAGGTCTTGTGATTTCAAAGACTTTTTGTTCAACACCTATTCAGAGACTTCTTTTCATTGTGGAGATATGATTCATTTAAATATTTAGGGGCCACCCCTACAAATCCTTAATGGGGCCATTTTACAAAAATTCAAAATATGCATATTGTTGAGAACATTATTCTGACCAACTTTTGTTCAATATTGCTTTTCAAAATATTCCCCCTTTTTGAGATATAAAGCGTCAAAGATCTGACATTCTGGCCCCTTGTGACCCCTAATTACGTAACATATGATCAAAATTGTATCATATATTGTTGCAAATCGTTAAGATGAATACTTTTGCTTCTGCAATGTATTACAAAATATTAATCAATAAATAGTTAAAGATGAAAGATTTTTGGCCCCTCTGAACCCCTAATTTGAGGGGTCAGTCCCTTTTTCTTGATACTAAATGAAAGGTCTTGTGATTTTGAAGATTTTTTGTTCAACACTTATTCAGAGATTTCTTTTCGTTGTGGAGATATGCTGAATGGAAATATTTAGGAGCCACCCCTACAAGTCCTTACTGGGGCCATTTTTCAAAAACTCAAAGTATGCATATTGTTAAGAATATTATTCTGACCATTTTTTGTTCAATATTGCTTATCAAAATATTCCCCATTTTTGAGATATAAAGTGTCAAAGATTTGAAATTCTGGCCCCTTGTGACCCCTAATTACGTAACATATGGTCCTAATTGTATCATGTATTGTTGCAAATCGTTAAGATGAATACCTTTGCTTCTATAATGTATCACAAAATATCAATCATTAAAGAGGTACAGATGCAATACTTTTGGCCCCTTTAAGACCCTATTTCAAGGTGTCAACCCCTTTTTCTTGATATCAAATGAAAGGTCTTGTAATTTCAAAGACTTTTGTTCAACACTTATTCAGAGATTTCTTTTCGTTTGGGAGATATGCTGAATGGAAATATTAAGAGGCCACCCCTAAAAGTCCTTAATGGGGCCATTTTACAAAAATTCAAAGTATGCATATTGTTAAGAATATTATTCTGACCATATTTGCGTTTTTTAAATTCGCTTCCGGTATCGACCGGAAGTACTGACAACGCACGAAAAGGCGATTCTGCAACGCTATAAATCATGAACTATCATATCCAATTAATCTTCAGTTCATATCTTAAGCAGTTTTCGCTACTAAATCAAGACAAAATTTCATTTTAAAATCAGAAAATTCCTCATATCTCACGACCGGAAGTGACGTCTTAAAAACGCTTAAAAAGCTATCAAGAACAATTGATTAGCTATTACATATGAAAATTTCATAAAAATCGGCCGAGCCGTTTCTGAGAAATTGCGTGGAAAAAATCAGTTGGAAGAATAATAATAATAACTAGAAACGATCTCGTTGCGAGCAACGAGAGGTCTTCCGTCCGATTCTGAAATAAAAAACGAAAAATCTAGATGAAAAAGTCATAAAAAAATTTCGGTCATACGAGGGAACGAACCCGGGTCGCTCGCGTGAAAATCCAACGCGCTAACCATTACGCCATTGGGAACACCGCTTCAAATTTTCAAATGCGAATTTCTCGAGAATGGCATTTTCTATTCTAAAACAAATACACATTTCGCATTCTCTAAAGAGTCTCTATTAAACATATAAAAATCAAAGAAAAATAATGAAAAACAAAAAAGTTGAAAATTTTGATTTTTTTAAATCGCTTCCGGTTGCGACCGGAAGTACTGACGACACACAAAAAGGACATTCCGCATATCTAGAAGTCATGCCCTATGTTCTCCAATAAGTCTCCAGTTCATATCTTTAGTAGTTCTTTAGATCTCGAACTGACAAATTTTCATTTGAAAATCAGGAAAATGGCCATAACTTGGCACCGTAAGCGAGTTGTTCCAAAATTCTTCCAAATGTAACAATGGCATATAAGAGCGCATTATCCTTGAAA
>PRKT01000297.1:505278-586630 GCA_003671525.1 Saccostrea glomerata | reverse complement strand
TTTTGTCAAGGAAAAACAATGATATTTCATTTTAGGGAAATTCCTACTTATTAATTTTAATTAAAGCCCGTTCAAACTAAAAACTCTCCATACTTCTTCTTCTGTAAGATTGCTCTTAAAACTATTTAAGATTGCTATAGGTAGCAATTTACATTTTTTTTAGAGTAACTGCCGACTTACATGTCTAGACACAAGTTGTCAAAGCTCCTCTTGATTAATGCTATCTATGAATAAGGCAAATCTCATATAATACTTTTTCTAATTCGAGTACATTCCCAAGATCAATATCCATGCAAGTTTTGTTAAAGTAGAATTGATAATTACTTAAGAAATGAATTTTCTCAAAAAACTTTAACCCTTTTACTAATCAATAAACGTTTGGTCGGATTCAGCATCCAAAGTAAAATATGATCATCACTAAATGCACCATCCTTGCAAGCTTAATCATAAATAACACGTCATAACAAACATTTTTGTAAATAAGGTCCCATTTGAGTCACAAAGTATGGAACGTATGGAGATAACAAACAGTATTTAAGCTCAGAAGTCCATAAAACAATACAAAATAGGAGCAGAACAAAGAAGGACCTCCAAAACATTAGAGGTGGATCATGCGCCATAGAGAAGTAAGCATCCTTGCTGTATATATGCTCTCTGAATTGTTAATTGAGTCTTTTTCAGATAAATGAAAATGTTCCGAGTTTTTGTTTGTGAATTGTTTAACTTTCCTATCGAGAATTTTTCACTCATATGGAAAAGCCACCACTTGCCGGCGGAGAGCTGCAAATTTTGCATAATAATACTCAGTACTTACAGCTATTGAGCAGTGAGGAATATTTTTCGTGCGACACAGGACTCCGGTTTATACGGTCTCATCCAAACGATCGGTTTCCACGTCCCACAGTGGGATTCTAACCCGCGACGTAAGGATCAACTCCTTATCCCACGACTCAAGAATAGACGCTCTAATCATCTTGCCAACAGGTGGGCTAGGTTTCGTTGATAAATACTATAATATGACCTACAAATGTGCTATTTGTAAAAAAAAAAAGAAAAATTTGATTTGCTATACATTTGTGTCTTTGTCGCCACACTATAGCCATTAATTGATAAAATATTTTCCCCTCAAAGTAAACGTGGCATAACCTTATGACTCCTTTTATTGACTTTATCAGTCGCCTTAAGTTCTTTAATCTTGTTTTTTTTTTTTTTTAATTATTATTTTTTCTGCAATTTTATCAAGTTTCCCTAAATGCACATTTTGCTGAATCTAAATATCTGTATATTTAATTACTAATATTAAGTATATAACAACCAGACTAGCGTTCCAAATGACTACGTTTTTACAATTATTTCAGTTTGAATATCAACTAATGCTGTTTATGGCACTGCATGATTTAATATTTCAATTACCTTATCTGAGAGTTTTCAAAATTCAAGATGTATAATCATCGAATAATTATACTTGCCTTTTCAAAAATGATTGTTTAAATGTCATAACACCTGACATATTCGTAGTCATTTTTTGATCTCTATAAGACTTAACCAATAATTTCTTTCATTTTTAAGCAGTACAAATGATTTGTTTAAAAATCGATCATGGAAGATATAGTATTGGACCCTCACAAGGAGAAGGGAAAAAAATGACTTGAGCAGACTCAAATTGTAATAAAATAATCTTTTTTTCAGTAATACGATCTAATACATACATATTAACTTATTTAATATATGCTAATTCATAATAACAATATTTGTTAGACATACAACTGTCGACTATGTGTGTCATTATGCACATCAGCGCAAATCATTTTTATGTTTCATTCATTTAAAACCACTTTTCCTTCTTATCATGGGGTTTATTGCAAATTATCCGTACGTTTTACTCGCTTTTTGTTTATCAAAGAAGGAATATTCACAGTTTCTTCATTGACTTTGTACATTAACTTCCTTTAGAATTCAATTTTATTTAACAATTGTTGAGTGCGGTATCGTACATCTAGACGATAACCTATTTAAGATACATTCAAAACACGTACAATGTACACGAACGTAGATTATAATCCATGTGACTTGCATGTACTGTTAAATGGGTGCATGAATAATATATGCAACATGAATGCAAAGGAAAAATAATAAAAACGAAAAAGTTTTGTTTTCAGCTTTATTCATTGCATATCACTTAAGTGAAAATAGCTCTCTCAGAAAACCATAAGGTCTTAATAAGTACTTGTGGTCACAAATACTTGGTATCACTTTTAACATGACTTTTGTGTACTATATTCTTTAAATATACAGATATTTAGATTCAGTAAAATGTGCATTTAGGGAAACTTGATAAAATTGCAGAAAAAATAATTTCAAAAAAAAAAAAAAAACAAGATTAAAGAACTTAAGGCGACTGATAAAGTCAATAAAAGGAGTCATAAGGTTATGCCACGTTTACTTTGAGGGGAAAATATTTTATCAATTAATGGATATAGTGTGGCGACAAAGACACAAATGTATAGCAAATCAAAAATTTTTTTTTTACAAATAGCACATTTGTAGGTCATATTATAGTATTTATCAACGAAACCTAGCCCACCTGTTGGCAAGATGATTAGAGCGTCTATTCTTGAGTCGTGGGATAAGGAGTTGATCCTTACGTCGCGGGTTAGAATCCCACTGTGGGACGTGGAAACCGATCGTTTGGATGAGACCGTATAAACCGGAGTCCTGTGTCGCACGAAAAATATTCCTCACTGCTCAATAGCTGTAAGTACTGAGTATTATTATGCAAAATTTGCAGCTCTCCGCCGGCAGGTGGTGGCTTTTCCATATGAGTGAAAAATTCTCGATAGGAAAGTTAAACAATTCACAAACAAAAACTCGGAACATTTTCATTTATCTGAAAAAGACTCAATTAACAATTCAGAGAGCATATATACAGCAAGGATGCTTACTTCTCTATGGCGCATGATCCACCTCTAATGTTTTGGAGGTCCTTGTTTGTTCTGCTCCTATTTTGTATTGTTTTATGGACTTCTGAGCTTAAATACTGTTTGTTATCTCCATACGTTCCATACTTTGTGACTCAAATGGGACCTTATTTACAAAGATGTTTGTTATGACATGTTATTTATGATTAAGCTTGCAAGGATGGTGCATTTAGTGATGATCATATTTTACTTTGGATGCTGAATCCGACCAAACGTTTATTGATTAGTAAAAGGGTTAAAGTTTCTTGAGAAAATTCATTTCTTAAGTAATTATCAATTCTACTTTAACAAAACTTGCATGGATATTGATCTTGGGAATGTACGTATACTCGAATTAGAAAAAGTATTATATGAGATTTGCCTTATTCATAGATAGCATTCGTCAAGAGGAGCTTTGACAACTTGTGTCTAGACATGTAAGTCGGCAGTTAATCTAAAAAAAATTGTAAATTGCTACCTATAGCAATCTTAAATAGTTTTAGGAGCAATCTTACAGAAGAAGAAGTATGGAGAGTTTTTAGTTTGAACGGGCTTTATAGGGAGATATATGCTGACTACAGAGCACTGAACATTTTCATAAGCAATGACGTCATATGTTTGAAATGACGTCACGAAAATGACGTAAATTTAAAATTTCCACAGAAAAATGTACGTATTACGTCGAAATTTTAGTAAAAATCACCGAGCGCAGGGCTGATCAGGCTCAATAGTTTAATATAATGTGTAAAATGATAATATCAATGAAATATGTAAATATTGTTCCTCAGCGAACTTGCGCTCTATAAATTTTAAAGCTAAAATTGTAGAAATTTTGTCCATTTTGTCATCTTTCTAAAACCTGATATAAAATCGGACTAGTTTGTGACGTCGTAAAATCAAAAATTGTCAATAAACTATTTTGAAACTATAATATGTTCTGTTAATTTATATTTCTTATACAATTTATCGAATTCAGCACATCTAAATAATTTTTCAAAATTTGACTTTTGTTGGGGCAAAGATATGCAGTATACCGCATATAGTTCTTTCAACCAGCTTACTCATCTGGAAAATGCAAGTCAAGTTCAGCATCCAAAGCAAATGTGGTAGTGGCCATCCATAGATGCATCATCATTGTTATATATGTACATTTCAGACAAATAAAAGAGGTCTCGTTGGTACATATTATATAATACTATAAAATGACCTACCAGTGTGCTATTTGTACACGTTTTTGATTTGCTACTATTTGTGTTTTTGTCGACTACATCATTGTGGAACAATTTCTCTGACATAAAAGGTATGCATTAAAATTATGTATGATAAGTAACAGCGACATAATCTCGTGATTCATTTAATTGACTTGATTTTGCTTGCCTGAATTTAATGGGACTTGCATAAATCTACACGTTTTATACAAACCACTGTTTGTTGCTAAGCTAACTAACATTAAACATGAAAACCAAGCAATTATTTTTCTTGTTTCATATCTTTTTTTAGAAAGTGATCATTTCTGTAAATATATCTAGTGTCCCTTTACAAAATGCACGTTTTGTTGAGATGAATAGCTGTATATTTGATAACTAATGTTAAGTTCATATCTATAAAATTCAGACAACGTGTTGTCATTGACTACTCATGATTTTCTACAATTTCATCCCCTTAATTTGAATATTAACTTATGCTGTTTAAGGTACCGCGTGATTTAATGGTATAATTACTTTATCTAAGCGTTTTCACAAAATTAAGATATATAATCATCAAATTATTTGACTAACCTTTTCACATGACTGTTTAAATGTCACAATATCTGACATTTATTATTCGTAGTCATTCATTGATCTGCATAAAAAGAAATTTTCAATAAATTCTCTGATTATTAAGCAGTACAAATGATTTGCTAATGATTAAGAAAGATTTATGGAATTTTCAGAAGAAAAAGAAAAAAACTTGAAGAACTGAACTGACTCAAATTCTTTAGTATTACGATTATATACCTGCATATTCATTATTGACATTAATTTCATCATCTGATCAAATATATTTATGGTAAATGAATAAATGACCTTTCTCACAAAAAGAAGTTGTTCCGTCTTTCATTGAAAATGAACTCAGACTCACAGGAGATCATAGCTGGTTGTTTCATGTTGACACATATAAGGTATTTTATGGAAACAAAATATGGAATGAAATTTAAAGTTATTTAGCTATGGGAAAAATTTGGGTGACAAAAATGAAGGATATGGAGATAACGAAAGTATTCAATATCAAAGTCCATAAAACAATATAGAGTAGGAGCTGATAATATAAGCAAATTAATCCAAAATCAAATATTTGTAAGACATAAATCCGCCGACTACGTATTTCATAAGCACATTCATGGAAAAACCTCTTTTAATCTTTAAGTATTGCAAATTTCCCAAAAGTTTTACAAATTGCAAATGCATTTTAAAAGTAGGAAAATTCACTTCACTGATTCTTTGTTGACTTTGCACGTTAACTTCATTTAGAAATTTGTTTATTATTTAGCAATTGTTGAGGTGGGGATAATGCATAGATGATTTAGACCATAACTCATTTATGATGCATTTAAGACACGGACAAGAACCAAGAATATATAGATTATGTGAATTGTTCATGTACTTTTAAATGGATTTGTAAATAGATACATGCAATGTGAATGCAAAGGTAAAACAATAATAAAAACCAAAAAAGTCCTTATTGTTTTCAGCATAGTTTTATTCATAGTATATCATTTAAGTAGTACTTTTGGTCACAGATATCAGGTATCAGTTTTAACATGACTCCTGTGTACTATATTCTGATATATGTACATTCACGTTCTTAGAAAATGAAAGATCTGTTTCTGGTGACTTCTTTGTAATCTTCATTTATTACATGAACGTTACATGCTCAGTCTTAGTTCTCTCTCTGATCGGAACTCGTATTTTTCTTTACCGTGATACCTCACCATGTAAAGAAACATTTCGTATTTATCTGCAAAGGTACAGATTGGCTTTTATATCATAGATATTGTATTCAGGATCCCACTGGAATTATATGATCACAATTTGAAATAGCCTTTAGTGACAATTTCACTTTGTGGATCAGTTTATAATATTTAGATTTCAATTTCGGGTTAGATATAAAGTCTCCCGGGCTGAGCCAATAGTCTATATCCTTTATCTTGTATCCACAGTTCAAAAGTATTTTGACAATTTTAGTACAGTCATTATTCTCTCCTGTTGCCACAAGATGGAGGGCAGATTGACCAAGGTCGTCCACAATGTTGACGTCACTTCCGTGTTTGATCAAGTATTCTGCAATTTTAAAATTACCACCCTCCAAAGCTATCAGTAAGGGAGTTTTTCCAGAGTTGTCTATTTGGTTCACGTCTGCTCCTGAAAAAAATATTTTATTAAAATTTGTTCTACCGGTATCTAATCTATACTTAACATCATATTTTTTTTTAAAAATCAAATACCTTTTGCAATTAAGATTTTGATCCGCGTATGTGAATTTTTAAAAACCTACCTGATTTCATTATCTTTTTCACCATGTCCATATCGTTCATTTCGACTGCAACCATTAAAACCGTTCTACCATCACCATTCGTCATGCTGGTATCAGCATAGGGTAGGAGAACCTTTAGAGTATCCATATCGCCATTAACGATTGCGGTAAATATCAGAGGTTCTCCATTTTCATCCAGAACGTTAACATTGGTTCCAGATTTTATTATCTTTTGGAGTGCAGTGGTGTCTCCGTTGTAAACTACTTCCATAAGTAAAGAAATAGAGTTAGAAGCATTCATTTT
Source organism: Saccostrea glomerata (assembly GCA_003671525.1). Classification (NCBI taxonomy): domain Eukaryota; kingdom Metazoa; phylum Mollusca; class Bivalvia; order Ostreida; family Ostreidae; genus Saccostrea; species Saccostrea glomerata. The sequence goes on along the minus strand of PRKT01000297.1, from coordinate 579,856 downwards.
GTTTAGTTCGTTTCAAGTGATAGTGATGAAATAACTGTACTGATGAATATTTTGTCAGCCCTTTTATACATCTTATCTAACCTCATTAACATACCAATAATTCTTCCTGGCATTCTATCAATCCGATTGGTCGACACAATACCTTGAACTACACAGAGAGAAAATTTCATTTGCTGCAAGATTTATCTTTTGGTAGACCACAATTAGTAGAAAATAAATTTACATTTTCCTTGACTTGTCAAAGAAGATGAGTATTTCATTTCATAAATTTGACAGGAGAAATGGGGTTTTACAACGAAGTGAAACATATATTCCAATTAAGATAATTAATTCAATGAATCATACAGGAATAAAAAAATAATTTGATTTTCACTTTCTTTATTGGACCAGTTCCCTTTTTTTTTGAGAGAGAGAATAGCCATTGGAACAAGCATTAATATTGCTGTTCGCAAGTGGAAATTTCGTAGATTTATTGATTAAGCTAATAAATGTATTTAGTTTTAAATAATTTGGATTTTTCTGCATTGCTTACAAACATTTTTGTCAAGGAAAAACAATGATATTTCATTTTAGGGAAATTCCTACTTATTAATTTTAATTAAAGCCCGTTCAAACTAAAAACTCTCCATACTTCTTCTTCTGTAAGATTGCTCTTAAAACTATTTAAGATTGCTATAGGTAGCAATTTACATTTTTTTTTAGATTAACTGCCGACTTACATGTCTAGACACAAGTTGTCAAAGCTCCTCTTGACGAATGCTATCTATGAATAAGGAAAATCTCATATAATACTTTTTCTAATTCGAGTACATTCCCAAGATCAATATCCATGCAAGTTTTGTTAAAGTAGAATTGATAATTACTTAAGAAATGAATTTTCTCAAAAAACTTTAACCCTTTTACTAATCAATAAACGTTTGGTCGGATTCAGCATCCAAAGTAAAATATGATCATCACTAAATGCACCATCCTTGCAAGCTTAATCATAAATAACATGTCATAACAAACATTTTTGTAAATAAGGTCCCATTTGAGTCACAAAGTATGGAACGTATGGAGATAACAAACAGTATTTAAGCTCAGAAGTCCATAAAACAATACAAAATAGGAGCAGAACAAAGAAGGACCTCCAAAACATTAGAGGTGGATCATGCGCCATAGAGAAGTAAGCATCCTTGCTGTATATATGCTCTCTGAATTGTTAATTGAGTCTTTTTCAGATAAATGAAAATGTTCCGAGTTTTTGTTTGTGAATTGTTTAACTTTCCTATCGAGAATTTTTCACTCATATGGAAAAGCCACCACTTGCCGGCGGAGAGCTGCAAATTTTGCATAATAATACTCAGTACTTACAGCTATTGAGCAGTGAGGAATATTTTTCGTGCGACACAGGACTCCGGTTTATACGGTCTCATCCAAACGATCGGTTTCCACGTCCCACAGTGGGATTCTAACCCGCGACGTAAGGATCAACTCCTTATCCCACGACTCAAGAATAGACGCTCTAATCATCTTGCCAACAGGTGGGCTAGGTTTCGTTGATAAATACTATAATATGACCTACAAATGTGCTATTTGTAAAAAAAAAAAGAAAAATTTGATTTGCTATACATTTGTGTCTTTGTCGCCACACTATAGCCATTAATTGATAAAATATTTTCCCCTCAAAGTAAACGTGGCATAACCTTATGACTCCTTTTATTGACTTTATCAGTCGCCTTAAGTTCTTTAATCTTGTTTTTTTTTTTTTTTAATTATTATTTTTTCTGCAATTTTATCAAGTTTCCCTAAATGCACATTTTGCTGAATCTAAATATCTGTATATTTAATTACTAATATTAAGTATATAACAACCAGACTAGCGTTCCAAATGACTACGTTTTTACAATTATTTCAGTTTGAATATCAACTAATGCTGTTTATGGCACTGCATGATTTAATATTTCAATTACCTTATCTGAGAGTTTTCAAAATTCAAGATGTATAATCATCGAATAATTATACTTGCCTTTTCAAAAATGATTGTTTAAATGTCATAACACCTGACATATTCGTAGTCATTTTTTGATCTCTATAAGACTTAACCAATAATTTCTTTCATTTTTAAGCGGTACAAATGATTTGTTTAAAAATCGATCATGGAAGATATAGTATTGGACCCTCACAAGGAAAAGGGAAAAAAATGACTTGAGCAGACTCAAATTGTAATAAAATAATTTTTTTTCAGTAATACGATCTAATACGTACATATTGACTTATTTAATATATGCTAATTCATAATAACAATATTTGTTAGACATACAACTGTCGAGTATGTGTGTCATTATGCACATCAGCGCAAATCATTTTTCTGTTTCATTCATTTAAAACAACTTTTCCTTCTTATCATGGGGTTTATTGCAAATTATCCGTACGTTTTACTCGATCGCTTTTTGTTTATCAAAGAAGGAATATTCACAGTTTCTTCATGGACTTTGTACATTAACTTCCTTTAGAATTCAATTTTATTTAACAATTGTTGAGTGCGGTATCGTACATCTAGACGATAACCTATTTAAGATACATTCAAAACACGTACAATGTACACGAACGTAGATTATAATCCATGTGACTTGCATGTACTGTTAAATGGGTGCATGAATAATATATGCAACATGAATGCAAAGGAAAAATAATAAAAACGAAAAAGTTTTGTTTTCAGCTTTATTCATTGCATATCACTTAAGTGAAAATAGCTCTCTCAGAAAACCATAAGGTCTTAATAAGTACTTGTGGTCACAAATACTTGGTATCACTTTTAACATGACTTTTGTGTACTCTTTTGATACTAGTGCATGTATAAACATGTTCTTAGAACATGAAAGTTCTGTTTGTGATATCTTTTTCGTTATTGTAACTTTATACATGGATGAAGCATTCTCAACCTGAATTCCCTTTCTGATCGGAACCCATAACAATAGCATATTTCTTTACCATGACATTTCATCTTGTAAAGAAGAATTGTGTATCTGCAAAGGTACAGATTTGTTTACATGGAGAGTGAGTGTATTCAGGATCCCACTGGAATTATATGATCACAATTTGAAAAAGCCTTCAGTGACAATTTCACTTTGTGAATCAGCTTTAAATACTTAGATTTCAATTTCGGGTTGAACATTAGATCTTCAGGGCTGAGCCAATTGTCTATATCCTTCATCTTGTATCCACAGTTTAAAAGTATTTTGACAATTTTAGTACAATCATTATTCTCTCCTGTCGCAACAAGATGGAGGGCAGATTGACCAAGGTTGTCTACTATGTTGACGTCACTTCCGTATTTGATCAGATATTCTGCAATTTTGAAATTGCCATCCTCCAAAGCTATCAGTAAGGGAGTTTTTCCAGAGTTGTCTTTCATGTTTACGCCTGAACCTGAAAAATAAAATGTAAAGATTTATTAAAAAAGATATTTCACTAATGCTTCACTTAAATAAATATTTAAAAGTCAAATACATCTACATCTTATAGCTTTTGAAATAAATATTTGAATCATCTTGTGTAATGAAATTGGAAAATTTAGAATACATGTATATAAAAGCCTACCTGTTTTGATTAATGTTTTAACCATGTCTATATCGTTCATTTCGACTGCAACCATAAGAGCTGTTTTGAAATCATCATTCGTCATGTTGACGTCAGAGTAGGGTAGCAGAACCTTAAGAGTATCCATATCACCATTAACGATTGGGGTAAAAATCAGAGGTTCTCCATTTTCATCCAGAACGTTAACATTGGTTCCAGATTTTATTATCTTTTGGAGTGAAGTGATGTCTCCTTTGAAAACTGCTTCCATAAGGAAAGAGATAGAACTAGAAACATTCATTTTTTTCAGTCCGTTTCAAGTGTTTGTTATGAAATAAGTGTACTGATGAATATTTTGTCATCTCTTTTATATATCCTATCGTACTTCATTAACATACCAATAACCAATAATAAGTCATTCTTTGAATCCTATTGGCCGACACAACATTTTGAATAAAGCAGACACAAAATTTCATTTGCTACACGTTTTATCCTTCGGTAGACCACAATTTGTCAAAGTTATATTTACATTTTCCTTGACTTGTCAAAGAAAATGATTTTTTATTTCATAATTAGATTGATGGAGAAGTGGGGTTACACAACGAGTGAAGCATTTACTCCAATTGCGTACATTAATTCAATGATTCAAACAAGATAAGAAATTATTTTGATTTTTACTTTGTTTATTGCACATGCTTCCTTTTTTAAAAGGACAATGAAAATTTAAAAGGAATAAAATTGCTGTTCTCAACAGGATGGCAACATGTATACATTCCTTAAGTTTGTAGTCTTATTGTTTGAATGTATAAATGCATTTAAATTGCTCTCCAATGATATGATTTTGTAATAAATCTGCCATGCTCATAAAATGTTTGTTCAAAGCCGAACAAATTAATTACATTTTAGGAAAATATATACCTAATTAATAATTTTACAAAAATCTATCCACTACAGATTTTCTGTCCAACCTTGTTCTTTTCTGAGTTTGTTATTAGTGCTTTTTAAGATTGGTGTCAAAAGATTTTACAATGAATTTTCATTGAGTTACTAGAACAAAATTACAGTTAAATGTCGCCTCAAAGATAGCTATTTATTTTATTATAGATAACTATTTTTTATCATTAATAACATTAACAGATCAGCTTCAAAAGATCACAAAAAAGGGTCCCAACATTTTTTAAACAGAGTATTGAATTTAGATAATATTACATATCTATCAACTGATAGTTGCGCTAAAAAAATATTTTTAAATTCAACTTGAAATCTTAAGTTGCCGTGTCTTGCAATATTGAAATGTGAAGAGACATCAATCCATAATTAATAGACAAATCTAAATAGATACATGTTATCTCATTATCTTTGATATATGTAATTTGAACTATCGTTTGTCCAATATAACAAGGGTCTGTCCTTCCTGATAAATACGGTTTTATTATCAAAAAATTATCCAGTACATCCATGATGCACTTTTACTATCCTGTGCTATTTTTTCAGTTTATCATAAAGGGGGACACAGCTAGCTAGGGTGTGACCTATCAAATGAGTGCTTAAACCTCCCTGACCCCTGATCCTAAATCTCCTGTTTTCAGAGCTCTGTCTTTGTTCTGCTTACCATTGGTATTAATTATTTGACCTTGCATATGGAAACGGTTTGCAATCACTGTCTCTCGTTATGAGCAACTTATAAGAGGATTATTTGATTCTTTCTTGTGAAATATTCAACTACGCTTATATTAGGTAAAGAAAAATATGAAAATGAATAAAACTCAATATGAATATCGTTTTTTCGTTTGAAGGTGTATTAAATTTGTTAAAATAAGAGTTCATATCCCTTATTTATTTTAAGGGGTTTTCTCCATATATTTAAGAAAAATAACTTACTCGTATTCACTGCATTCTAAGGTTTTCAGAGGCCAAGGAGATGATTTGTTTATGAGAAAGAGTGGTTTGGTTTGTTTAAAGATTTCTGGACTAGAAAGAATTAATTTCTTTCTACGTGTTCAGTAAATCATTTGTAAGAATAGAAATTTACTCTTTTTCGTATTTTATCACTATAATTTGCATATGTTAAAAGTACATACAAATTATTTATGATTCTATATTAAATTTGGAAAAAAGACAATTATATTTTCATGATGTTAAGTGAATCACGTGTTTGCATTATTTTTCTACAAGCTGGAATCTATCTTATTAATGAAGAATCAATTGAATCTTTAAAAAATCACAAAAATATACTCGATTTTTCATAGCACAAAGACAGGTTATTTATATAATAGAATCATGCATGCTTCAATTTTCTAAGTCATAAATAGTCATTTTCAAAATCAACGCCTTCAGACAAAAAGAATAGAAATATATGAACAAACCGTTGTCTTTCCTTCATCATTGATTAAAAAATAATTATAGTAATAAACATAAAGGATGGATGTTATGAAATGAATTGCAAAAAGTACCTTTGAAAACTCAGCACCAATTAATGATTCTTTATTGAATGTTTGCAATATTTCAAGATCTAAAACATTAACTTGTAAATATATTGTGCTAGGAACATCTTTGAATACGTTTTAATAATCTTTTCAAATGAAATTTTATTATCTCAAATTTGTTTAAATTATATAAATACATCACATTATTCTAAATGTATTTGTGTTTAACCATGCATTTGAAAAATATCTTTGTACAGACAAGTAAAATTAATCATCTAATAAGAAATCTTTTTTTTTTACAACAAACTGCACATACAAATGTTTATGAAACAAACAAAAAATCATTCATTAAATAAATCTGAAAAAATATGGACTGGTTTTCTGGTTTTCTTTTGTCAAGAATTGATCGTTAAAAATAGGAGATGATACTCACATTGCCCATGATATTGGTTTGTTGTATGATTGTTGTTACTTATCATATAATATTTTTTCTCAGATGGCATGTTAAAGGGGCATGGGCACAGTTTCAACTGAGTTTTTAAAACCAATTTTAATGTTAACAATTCCTACCTAAGGCATCATCTATTGATAAGCAAAAATTTGAACTTCATTTGTTGTTTAACAAACAAGATACAGAACTTCTTGAAAAAAAATTTCTTGATACTGTAAACAAGGCTCCTGCCTTGTTTATGTTTATAAATAGAAAATATCATATTTATGGCAAAATGAAATTCAGCAAATCAATAGTAACTGTCGAATCGTATTTAAGGTATACCTTTACTCAGATGACTAAAAATTCCACTGATAAGAACGAAAAACCACCTATTGCACATTATACAACTATGATTCTTGTGTTAAATTTCAGTTTCAAATAACTAGGTCAATGACCTCGTTTTCATGCTAGTGGCCCCTGAATACCTCAATTTTTCACACTATGACCATCTTTTTCCTCACTCACAAAATATTACAAGCAACAAAACTCTTTAAATAATGAAATATTATAGCAATGGAACAGAGTTGCTCCATATAAAGAAATGAGTAGAATTTGGGCCATAAAAGTCAAAATTATTACAGTCCGAATTTCCTCTGTCATATTTATATTTTACCCCTTTTTTAATCAAATATTACAAAAATCTGACTGATAGGAACTCTAAATTATTTATAGCCTCGCAGCTAGGATAAGGCTGCCTGTAAAATATCAAAGTGTTTAAACTGTAGTAACTTCTCTGAACTACCTAGATATGACGTCATAATAGAATATGACGTCAAGTCACTGCATACTTGAGCTGACATGACGGGGAAAGTGTCATAATTATTACATGGCATGTAGATTTATTATGGGGATTTGTGTTTAATTTAAGAGTAAGGGTCGGTTTTTTAAGCTAGTGTATGCTGTTATAATGTTTAACATTTGATATTTAAATGTCTCTATTCCTTTTGCTTGTCCGATATGCATATATTCAAGCAATAGCAAAAGATTATGTTTGAAACGCTCCCCTTACACTTCCGTAGACAGAGTTAAAATTTGTGAATCGTGTTTATATTGGACTAGCACAAGTGAAAGACAAGGATAAATTGAAGATATTCTGTGTGAATCTAAAAGAAAAGTATGTATTCTAACTGAATTTTGCTGGGGGGATCGTATGTAGTTTATCCGTTTTTGCATAAATCGCGATAAAGAGTGGAAAATACCGATTCTTACGTTGGTAATTTTAATTTATCGTGTAATATTTTCTTAAGAAGTAAAAATGAAACCTGCCCCCAGCACTTTTTATGTACCAGGGATCACGATGAATTGATCTATGTAACAAACTTTAAACAATATTTTCGTTTTGCACTTGTGCCGAGGTGATTTTTGTGCAACATTTAAGAATATAAAAAATGTCCGTCACGTGATCAACACAGTGATCTGACTTCACTGTGTTGCTTTATTATAATACCTGATTAAACTATTATCTCAAGTTGACTGCAATTTCAAAAAAGGATCACATATTAATTTAAAATCAAGCTCAAAATAAAATGTATATTTTTAAGACATTTTAAGCCTTCGGACAGCCTTATCATAACTGCGCTCAGATTACATTTGTGACCCTTATTCTCATGGTATTAATGTTATATGGGGTCAATGATCAAAGAAGAAGGTACAGTTTCAATACAAATAAAGCCCTATATTTTTCTAAAATATGAAAGTGATATTGGAAATCAAAATTAATTCTTTCCAATTAATACGAATTCTTTGCAGTAAAAATACACAAATGGTTTTTCTCATATGACCTCCTAAATGCCAATTGTGACGTCATTAACTTGTGCATTTTCCCGTATTTTCTTAAAAAGTTGCAGAAGACCTCAATTTTCAGTGGAATTTTCTTTCAGAAAACATACTCTGCCACCGTCGCCCGGAAAGATTTTGAGATATGTGATTTTCCATAGCTGTTTGCACAATATATCCAAAAATTAAAGCGGGCGATGGTGGCAGACACTATTTTCTAAAGGAAAATTAGCAAAAAACACAGTCATTTTGAAGCTTTTCTGCATTAAACTTAAAAATGTACCAAATTAATGACGTCATCTTTCAAGAAAGGCTCTTCTTCATGCCATATTTTTCAACGATTTATCATATTCATATATTCAACTATTGTTGAAGCCAATTTCATAACTTTTTAAGAACATTAAATTTTTAGGGCACAATAAAGCTGAAAGCGTACCGTCTTCTTATTGAGTAATGTTGTCTGGAGTGGTTTTTGTACATATTTTTGAATTTCTTTATTTCATAGCATTCACTTATTTGAAATAATTTATGAGCTTAAACACATATAATATTCGCAAAATTATGTTCTAAAAATACATGTCACCTTTACTTTCTGATTGATATTGCAAAAAATAGAAATTTTGAAAAAAATGAAAAATTAAAAATATAGTCCGAATTTCCTCTGCATAGCCATACATTGAGTTTTGTTCCTGTACATTTTCTTCAGGTACTAACCTATTAAATTTTTTAATTGATATTGAGATAAAACTTAGTTATTTTATCCATTTAGAACAATTTTTGATTTAATATATTACACTTTTTAAAATTTCCTTTCTGATTTCTGAAACCTGAGTAAACGTCATCCTTAATATTAACTTTTATTTGAAATTATCTACTTTGATTCATAAATGCACATTTCGCTGAATCCAAATATCTGTATATTTAATTACTGGTATTAAGTATATAACAACCAGACCCTAGCGTTTTGATTGACTACGATTTCACAATTTTCTGCTATTTTTATTTTAGTTTGAATATCAACTTATGTTGTTTATGGTACCACAGGATTTAATGTTTTAATTACCTTATCTGAGAATTTTCAAAATTCAAGATGTATATTCATCGAAAAATGTTACTTGCCTTTTCAAAAATAATTGTTTAAATGTCATGATGCTTGACACATATTATTCGTAGTCATTTAGTGATTTCAATAAGATATGTTAAATATTTTCATTCATTTTCTAGCAGTACAAATGATTTGTTTATAATTCTATCATGAAATATATAGTATTAAACCATCACAAGGAAAAGGAGAAAATGAGTTGAGCAGACTCAAATTGTAAGAAAATAATCGTTTTTTCAGTAATACGACTTTATACGTGCATATTTACTTATTTGATATATGCTAATTCATAATAACAATATTTGTTAAACATACAACTGTCGACTATGTGTGTCATTATGCACATCAGCGCAAACCATTTTTCTTTCTAATTTTAGTGTTTATTACAAATTTTCCGGAAGTTTTTCTCGCTGTTTATGTATTTAAGAAGGAATTTTCAGTTTCTTCATTGACTTTGTACATTAACTTCCTTTAGAATTCTCCCCGTGGGGATCCGGGTTAGAATAGGTCCTCAGTACCCCTTGCTTGTCGTAAAAGGCGACTAAATGGGGCGGTCCTTCGGATGAGACCGTATAAACCGAGACCCCGTGTCACAGCAGGTGTGGCACGACAAAGATCCCTCCCTGCTCAAAGGCCGTAAGTACTGAGCATAGGCCTAAATTTGCAGCCCTTCACCGGCAATGGTGACGTCTCCATATCAGTGAAATATTCTGGAAAGGGACGTTAAACAGTATACAATCACAATCCTTTAGAATTCAATTTTATTTAACAATTGTTGAGTGCGGTATCGTACATCTAGACGATAACCTATTTAAGCTACATTCAAAACACGTACAATGTACACGAACGTAGATTATAATCCATGTGACTTGCACGTACTGTTAAATGGGTGCATGAATAATATATGCAACATGAATGCAAAGGAAAAATAATAAAAACGAAAAAGTTTTGTTTTCAGCTTTATTCATAGCATATCAATTAAATTAAAATAGCTCTCTCGGAAAACCATAGGGTCTTAATCGAGTACTTGTGGTCACAAATACTCAAGGTATTATTTTCTACATGACTTTTGAGTACTCTTTTGATACTAGTGCATGTATAAACATGTTCTTAGAACATGAAAGTTCTGTTTGTGTTATCTCCTTCGTAATCTTCACTTTATACATGGATGATACATGCTCAACCTGAATTCCCTCTGTGATCAGAACTCATTACAATCGCAAATTTCTTTACCGTGATATTTCATCTTGTAAAGAATAGTTGTATATCTGCAAAGGTACAGATTTGTGGTCACGAAGAGTGTAGTCAGGATCCCACTGGAATTATGTGATCACAATTTGAAATAGCCCTCAGTGACAATTTCACTTTGTGAATCAGTTTTAGATATTTAGATTTCAATTTTTGGTTGTACATTAGATCTTCAGGGCTGAGCCAATTGTCTGTATCCTTCATCTTATATCCACAGTTTAGAAGTATTTTGACAATTTTAGTACAGTCATTATTCTCTCCTGTTGCCACAAGATGGAGAGCAGATTGACCAAGGTTGTCCACTATGTTGACGTCACTGCCGTGTTTAATCAAGTATTCTGCAATTTTGAAATTACCATCCTCCAAAGCTATCAGTAAGGGAGTTTTTCCAGAGTTGTCTTTCATGTTAATGCTGAAAAATAATTGTAAAGATTTTTTTGATAAACATATTCCACTGATGCTTCACTTAAATGCATATCTAAAGATCAAAACATCTACATCTTATAGTTTTTAAAATAAATATTTGGATCATCTTGTATAATATCTTTGAAAATTTTGAATCTATAAAAACCTACCTGATTTGATTAATGTTTTAACCATGTTCTTGTCGTTCATTTCAACTGCAACCATGAGAGCTGTTTTGTAATCATCATTCGTCAGGTTGACGTCAGAGTAGGGAAGGAGAACCTTAAGAGTATCCATATCACCATTAACGATTGGGGTAAATATCAAAGGTTCTCCATTTTCGTCCAAAACGTTTACATTGGTCCCAGATTTTATTATCATTTGGAGTGAAGTGATGTCTCCGTTGAAAACTACTTCCATAAGTAAAGAAATAGAACTAGAGGCATTCATTTTGTTCAGTTTGTTTCAAGTGATAGTGATGAATTAACTGTACTGATGAATATTTTGTCAGCCCTTTTATACACCCTATCAAACTTCATTAACATACCAATAACTCTTTAAAGCCATTCTTTAAATCCTATTGGCCGGCACAACACTTTGAATAAAACAGACACAATTTCATTTGCTAATCGTTTTATCCTTCGGTAGACCACAATTCGTCAAAGTTATTAACATTTTCCTTGACTTGTCAAAGAAAATGATTTTTTATTTCATAATAAATTTGAAGGAGGAATGGGGTTACACTCCGAGTGAAGCATATACTCTAACTGCGAACATTAATTCAATGATTCATACATGAATAAGAAATTATTTTTATTTTTACTTTGTTTTTGCACGTGCGTCCTTTTTAAAACGACAATAAAAATTAAAACGCAATAAAATTGCTGTTCTCAACAGGAAGATAACATATATACCTTCCTTGAGTTTGTAGTCTAATTTTTTAAATGTATAAATACATTTAGATTTCTCTTCAATGATATGAATTTTGAATTAATCTGTTTTGCTTATAAAATATTTGTTCAAAGTCACACAAATTACTAGTATTTTATATCTGAGGAAAATATATACTTATTTAATAATTTTACAAAAATCTATCAACTACAATTTTCTGTCTAACTTTGTTCTTTTCTGAGTTTGTTATAAGTGCTTTTTAAGATTGGTTTCAACAAATTTTACAGTGAATTTACATTGAGTTACTAGAAAAATATTACAGTTAAAAGTCGGCTCAAAGATAACTATTTATTTTTTTTTTGCGTTTTACATTCTACCTCATATAAATAACATTCATAAATCAGCTTCAAAAGATCACAAAAAAGAGTCCCAACATTTTTAAACAGAATATAGAATTCGAATAATAATACATATTTATCAACTGATAATTGCGCTGATAAATATTTTTTAATTCAACTTGAAATTTTAAGCTGCTGTGTCTTGCAACATTGAAATGTGAAGAGACATCAATACAGGATTAATAGACGAATCTAAAAAGATACATGTAATGTAATCATCTTTTATATATGGAGTTTGAACTATCGTTTGTCCAATATAACAAGGGTCTGTCCTCCCTGATAAATACGGTAATTATCATCACAAAAATTATCCAGTACATCCATGATGCACCTTTACTATCCTGTGCTTTTTTTTCAGTTACTGTAAATTCCTAGTTAAACGCGAGGAATTTATTATCGCGTAATTCCACGAGAAGCATCACTCGCGTAATAAAATTTCTCGCTTTTATTTTTATGGTGCTGATATCCATGTAAATTCCTTTATCAACCGCCTATTCGCGAATATATATTCTCGCGATTTGACGTTAAAGAGCCATGTCGCAATAATAAGTACTCGCGAAAAATAAGGAATCTACAGTAATCATAAAGGGGGACACATGGTGTGACCTATCGAGTGCTTAATCTTCCCTGACCCATGATCCCAAATCTCATGTTTTCAGAGTTCTATTATTGCTGTGCTGACCATTGGTATTAGTTATTTGACCTTGAACATGGACACGGTTTGCAATCACTGTTTTTCGTATTGAGCAACTTATTAGAGGATTATTTAATTCTTTACTGTGAAATATTCAACTACGCTTAGGTACAAAAAAGTATGAAATTGAATAAAACTCAAATGAATATCATTTCTTCGTGTGAAGGTGTATTTATTTTATAAATAAGAGTTCATATCCCTTATACATTTTTAAGGGGTTTTCTCCATATGTTTAAGAGTATTAACTTACTCGTATTCACTGCATTCTAAGGTTTTTATAGGCCATCACAGAACCAAGGAGACGAGTTATTTATGAGAAAGAGTTGTTTGGTTTGTTTTAGGATTCCTGGACTAGAAAGAATTAATTTCTTTTTACGTGTTCAGTAAATCATTTGTATGAATAGAAATTTCCTCTTTTTCGTATTTTATCACTAAAATTTGCATATGTTAAAAGTACATGCAAATATTTTAATTGTATAAAATTTGGCAGAAAGACAATTAAATTTTCATGATAGTAAATGAATCACGTGTTTGCATTATTTTTCTACAAGTTGGAATCTATTTTATTAATAAAGAATCAATTGCATCTATAGAAAAAAATACAAAAATACTCCATTTTTCAAAGCACAAAGACAGGTCATTTGTATAATAGAATTATGCATGTTTCATTTTTCTATGTCATAAATAGTCATTTTCAAAAACAACGACATAATACAAAAAAAAAAGAAGAATAGACATATATAAACAAACCGGTGTCTTTCCCTAATCATTGATTAAAAAATAATTATAGTAATATACATTAACGATGGATGTAATGAAATAGTCGCAAACAGTACCTTTGAAAACGCAGCACCAATTAATGATTCCTAATTGAATGTTTGCAATATTCCAAGATCTAAAACATTAACTCATGGATATATTGTGCTAGGGACATCTTTGAATACGTTTTGATAATCTTTTCAAATGAAATTTTATCATATTAAATTTATTTAAAGTATATTGATACACCACATTACCCTACATGTACCTGTGTTTTACAATGCGTTTAAAGTAATATCATTTGTACAGACAAGTAAAATTAATCATCTAATAAGAAATCAATTTTTTTTTACAACAAACTGCACTTACAAATGTTTATGAAAGAAACAAAAGATAATTCATTAAATGAATCTGAAAAAATATAGTAATGGTTTTCTGGTTTTCTTTTATCCAAGAATTGATCATTAAAAATCCGAGATGATACTCACATTGCCCATGATATTGGTTTTGCTGTATGATTGTTGTTACTTTTCAAATAATATTTTTTCCTCAGATGGCATAATAATATTTTTAACACCAGGATCAAAGAGTGTAGTCAATGAGAGCGTTTTATATATTTTAGATTCCTGGAATAAAATTTGTAAATAATTCTTTATAAAATAAAACTTATTTTTTATTACTTGAATTTGTATTGTTTAATGGACTTTTTAGTTAGAAGACTTTTCGGTATATTAATATATTTCATGCTAAAATATTCGCAGGTTGAAAATCACAAATTAAGGACACATTGAAAACACTTCGAAAGGATTTCTTCAGCGAACTTGAATATACATGTATTTTTTAAGTGAAAAGTTTTCAGTCAAAGATGCTATATCTATTTGAAATAGTTCAATTTCTTGTCAAATGAAATAGAATTTTAAATATTGGAAATTCGTTAAAAGCATTTGTCAGATTTTCACAGAATAAAAAAATTAGAGGATTTGTCGTACATTAAACAAGTTTCCGCTCATTTTTTCTTGACCTATCAATAATTTCTTTGCAAAAGAAAAAATGCAAGTATGGGAAAATTGGCTTGTTTCAAGATTTTTTGTTTCTTTTAAAAAAATATATATGTGTATTTTCAAAACACAAAATGTCAAAATTGTTTTAAGTTGAGATACAAAATATTCTACTTTCACATTGTTCAATTTCAACTTAAGAATGACTCTATTTTAATTTCAGAATACCAAAATACATTATATATACCACATCACTGTTCTTGTTTCTTCTCTTATTGTCCCATGCTGCCATTGATCCCCCAACATATATTAAAGGAAATATATTTTACAAAAGTCTACTTGCAACTCTTTCTTTTTAGATGAATAGATAGTTAATATATTATGGAATAAACTGACATCTGACATCTACAAAATTTGTCGATTAACATTGACTTAAGAAAACGTTTTTGTATGTTTTGAATAATAACATTGGGGTTATTAAAAAAGAATTTGTGGGCAAAATCGAAAAAAAAGTATCAAATTTAAACTTTATTTCAGCAATGAGGTAAACTGTAATTCTTTTCATATTATTCCTTTGCCTAATACATTTGATGTCAGATAACAAGATCAGAATTTTTTCGGGATTAGAATGGATGGTTGGGGATGGGGATTCAAACAAGCATTTACTGTATCAAGAAGATTAAATACATATTTTTGGTAAATTTATTTTCAATTATGTTTTGCTTCACCATTTACAGGCTAATACAACATTTTGACCTATGTCATAATGGTCATGCCTTGGACATATCTCAGACTGTCACATCGAACAATAATGAAAATTCAATGTCTTATACAAGTTATATTGCCAGCTAGTAGTAAAAAAATTTGTTTCAAATGCGTTGCTAAGGCAACATTGTCAGATCCTGGCAATAACCGTTTTTTGAAAGTGAATATTAGAAATACCACTTTGCAAAATAAAATCGTCACTAAAGTATCTGTAGACTAACGACAGAATGCGATTATCTACCTCTGTGTCAAATTGGTATTGTACATTCATTTTTGTTTTCTATGTTCAACGATAATGAATTGATGTACAAAGGGATCTTCATATTTTTCTTGACCTCCGTTTTCTTCGTCAAGCATAGAGTTGAATTTCGTATTTCTTCTGTAAAGGTACAGAATGATGAAAAGACTCCTTCAGATTCATGGCACGTCTCCTTTAATAACCTTTAAGGATGCCTTCAATTTTTGGACTAGCTTAGAATATTTAGATTCTATTTTTCGATGAAGAGAGAAGTCTTCATAACACAGCCAACTGTCAGCTCCCTTCAGGACGTACCCACAGTTAAACAGAATTTTTACGATTCTGGTACAATCATTGTTCTCTCTTGTTGCAACGAGGTGAAGCGCAGATTGGCCAAGGTTATCCACTGCATTGACGTCACTTCCGTATTTTATCAAGTATTCTGCAATTCTAAACTGTCCAGCTTCCAGAGCTAATAAGAGAGCGGTTTTTCCAGAATTGTCTTTACAATCCACTTGTGCACCTGTTAACAAAAGGAAGGGAATTTAAATACGTTGTTGATATAAAAATGCACTATATTTTAATATGTGCGTTTCGCTAATTAGTTTTCAATATTCAAGTCATCTTACCTGATTTGATTAACTTTTTAATGATGTCAAGGTCATTCATTTCAACTGCAATCATCAGAGCCGTTCTGCAATCTTCATTTGTCAGGTTGGCGTCAGCGTATGCCAGGAGAACCTTAAGAATATCCATATCACCATTAACGATTGGTGTAAATAACAGAGGTTCTCCATTTTCATCCAAAATGTTAACATCGGCGCCTGATTTTAGGAATTTCTGAAGTGTAGCTATATCACTATTGGTAATACATTCCATCAGATGAAAGGTTGAATACGCAACTTTCATTTTTAGCGAGTTCCTTGCAAAGTCAAATATTACAAAATATACTGATTATAGAGATATGTGTTCCTTTTATACTTGTCAAATACAAGAATTTACATATCACAACCGTTTCTGAGACGTTTAATTGGTTCATTTAACAACGCTACCTTGAGATTCGCTATTTTGATTTGCTGCACAATATATGATTAATTCGACCACAGATTCCTAATTAATGTAAAACAGATTCCTTCACATGTCAATCATTAAATTATTAAGAATAATGAATTAAACTACATGTAATTAATTACTGATAACAACAGAAGCTATTATTATTATGATTCCATTTACCTTAATAGGATTCAAGTGAAGCAGAATTTCCTTGTATCAAGGGTCACGTCTCATTATCTAAATTTCGATAGAGAATGAAAGGAATATTTTTAAAGCCAGAGTTGATAACTCTTGCCTTTTCTTGATTAATTATATATGTACCTACAGGAAATTCAAAATAAATTGGTTGTTTTACATAATTTACTCTTAAATTAATATACTTATTTCATGGTTTGATTTCTTTCCTCCTATAAACATTTGCTCATTTTAAAAAGAGATCATTGATAATTTTTAATATTTAGGCCATTTTAAATCCTGATATCCGACATACCACAGAATATCATTAAAGACATTGGCTCCTGTGCACAAAAGTATTGAGAATATTTTGTCAAGTATATTTTTAGAATCAACACACATAGCTTTACAAAAAATCGAAACAAAACATGGGGGTCAGTGCTCTTCTTTTAGCACTAGGACCAATCAATATTACCTTTTTGCACTATAACTCTGTCTAACATATAAATCAGTTTACAAAATGTCTCTTTGATATTTTTATCCAAATGAATTATTTGATCAAACACAGTCTTTTTTCATCTTATATAGTCACATTAAAAATTGTAACAACAAAAATAGTTTCAAATGAAACACAATGGGATGACGAACAGTATTCAAAATCAATTGTCCTTAAACAATACAAACAGGAGCAGAGCAAACACGGAACTCCAAAACATCGGAGGTGGGATTAAATGCCATGGAGGAGTGAACATCCAAAGCCGACTGGTCACACCCGCCGTGTGCTCCTTGTTATGATCGGGAAATAACGAAAAAATCCGTCGTAAATTTTGCATAGTTATCTATTTGACCTTTCTGCACTAAAAAATATTTTTCAAGTCTTAAAGATTTAAAATGCAATAAAATCATTTGAGAGAAATGACATTTTTTTAATTTATGCAGAGTGGTTACATTTATCTTATATATTCAGAAACTGGAACAAATAGTGGGGGTCTGTGATGGTATTTTAGATATTACCGAAATAGTGCTCATTTTTAGCTTAAATTGAGCTGTTTTTTCAAGGACTTTTACGATATATTTCGTATATTTATCAAATATGATGATAGAATTCATGAAATTTGATGTATAATTTATGACCAGCATAGAACATTTCACAGCACAAAATTACTATGTGAGCAGACTGAATGTAAAAGATAGGAATCCAAACAATACTGAATACTTTAAAAGAGGACAAAATGATCTTTTTCTTCTAAAAAAAACCTTCCGCCACAAAAAATAGTTCCTCACTAAATGATTTAGGTATTGAATTTCATCATGGGGTTTAAATTGAATATAGTTTAATTAGCATTATAGAATACACATTTATTGTAAGAACTAAAACATTATGTAGAATTTCTTAAATAGAGGTCAAGACAAAAATCTCCTGAAAAGCTGAGGTGCGAACCTCTTTAAGGATATGATTGAACATAGAAACGAAAACAAAACTTTGAAAATTCAAGATACCGAAATACAATCATTCTTTTCATGAAAAAAATGTTGTTCATGTCTTTTCCATTTGATGTTATATATATAAATACTTTGTAAATTAATCATATTTATGTGTAAACTCATACGGTATCAGCTCTACATTTAGATAATTAAATGCCCATCTTTGCTCTGCTCCAAACAAGTATTGTTTTATGAACTTGAATACTTTTCTTTATCTCCAATATATTTAATTTCAGTTGTGTTATATTGATGGTCTAGAGGAGAATAGACACAAAATCCAGCAATTTATATTATTGCCAAATTTCTTTATTACAATAAACACATGGTTATGATTTATGCCTAGATAAAACACTTATTTTTCTTCATCGTTATTGTCATTGCGTTTTTTTAACGGAAAATTTGGATATAAGTAAAGAAATGCATCTCATATTATAAAACAATTATCTGCAAAGAAAGTCTATTTCGTGAAAACTAAATCATTCTTTCTAATCAATGTTATTTAACAAATTATCCATCCGTTATCTGTGATGCATATATCGTAATTTTGTTCAGATTTGTTTTCTAAACATTTAAGCGTTATATTTTTTTTTATCTTTAATAGCCATGTGCAGTATATATAGCAAAACGAATAATGTTAATGATATCACGATTCACGCGTTTAGGTACTAAAAAGATCATATTTCATCGCATGATAATTAATCATTGCCACTGCATGGTACCACATGATTAATATTGAAATAATAAATTTAGTCTAATTCGAAGGTTTTCAAAAATTGGGCTTTATCATCAATAATAGTTATCTTTCTTGTCAAAAATAATGTAAATGTCAATTACGTGACATTTTTTGCACTCTAAAGTAGTAATTTATTTATATTCCTTAATTTCAGATACAAAGTATTCATTTTTATTTATGATCAGATGATAGTTTATGGAACATGTCACTACGGCATTGGCGTTTCTAAAAGTACGAACTCAAAAGAAAGAAATGAAAACAATACATGTTTAAACTATCAGACTGCTAAATTGTTATGCAAAAAGAACAAAGACTGAAAAGTAAAGGCTGGCCTACAACTTTTTATATACAGAATCATGTGACATTAACGTAGATTATTATCTTAATATTTTCATTCGCTTTGTTTTTCTACTAAGCCAACTGTGAAATTAATTTAAATACCATTAACGTGACGTCACAATAAGGTTATGGCGACGTTAGTAAGAGTATATTTTTTGTCCTTCCAAAGATGTAAAATGTTAATATAAAGAATGTTTTTAAGTTTTGTGTGGATTATTATACAGTTTTTGACTGGGTATGAGGGCAACATATGATTTGATGGACCTGAAGGTGAACATGTTGCCCGAGGCCGCTTGCCAAGGGCAACATTTTCACCTTCAGGTCCAACAAATTATATGTTGCCCGATTCCCAGTCTATACCTGTTTTGGTATACCCTTCAGTACTCACTTCAGATTTAATCAATTCACACTATATTATCAATTACTTTATATGGAAAATTATGGCTTAATCAGTAAATATAAAACAATAGCTGAGAAAGAACAAAATTAATTATATTTTTATTACTATAGTATATCACAAAAATTATTTATCACAAAACCTACTCTTTCCTTCTTCCTTGCCTTGCTGGTAACAACAACTCTTACAGCTGTTTATTTCGGTTATTTCCGTGTCGCCGATATTGAACGATGATCAATTACTTGTGACGTAGCAGTTACGCATAATTCTTATGTTGGACTGGCAGGCCAGTCAATAGTGAAATTGTTAGACCAATGTAATAAACATTTCTTTTGTTGGACTTGTTATTAGTTATAGATATATAGAAAGCGATCTATAAGGGTATATCAATGGTGTGTGAATCTCACAAACTTGTACGTATGCATATTTTTCATGAAGCGCTAAATGTATATCTACCTAAACACGCATGCACCTAAATGCTCACGATCTAGGAAATTCATAACCTTGATCATATAATCTCATTCGCGTGCAAAATATTCTTAATTCTATGTTCGAACGGATCTGACATGGGAATTATAATTTATTGATAAACATTTGCTTCACAGTTCGAACGTTGAAAGTCAATTGCACTAGAACAGATTTACATACAAGGGGTGATTAAAAGTTCGCAAAGTTTTTCAGTGTTTCATTCTAACCAACACACGTAAGAACTGAATAAGGCAGCTACTTGGTTTTGGAGGGAGGTGACATACCACAGGTAAAGGTTGGGGAAGGGTCAGAGGACAGAGCTTTTGTTGTGGTAGGACCAGAAGTGGTTGTCCAATAAAGAAGAAATCCATTGTTTTGTTGTATTATAATAGTGAATTATTGTATTTGGCCAACAAATATCTGACTTAATAGGGAACGTCTGGTGATAGAAGCTTCTCGAACAGTCAAACTGTCCAGTCACTCTGATCAGGAAAACAAACAAATCCGTTTTGAAACTGATATAAAAGCAATAACAAAATCGGCGGGAAACAAATCAGAAAACTTAAGAGACTAACTATTTGTAATTATGCGGATACTTCTAAGGTAGAAATATAACAAGCTATTCTACTTCTGCCTACATCATGGTGTCATTGTTAGCTTATGATATACGACATGAACTTCATCGATGAAGTACTGTAAATCACTTTTTATTCGCGAGAACTTTATTTTCGCGTAATTACGCGAGACAGTCTACTCGCGAAAATTCAATTCTCGCGTATAAAAGCATTCCTTAAGATTAAATGGAGCAATAACCACAATTCGTGAACATTTTGTTCCGCTAATCAAGAGTCAATGACTATCTCGCGAAAATAAAGTGTCGCGAAAATTAAGTGATCTACAGTATGGAGATAATAATAGAAATCAAGCTCAGATGTCCATCTTAATGAAATAAATTGGAAGGAGAGCAAATAAAACTTAAACATATCCCATGACGTCATAATTGTTGGTATTTGCCGGAAAAGTGTTCGGAATTCATGTACAAGTTAACAAAAAAATGAAAATCTGATGAAATATTATTCAGTGTTTATGAGGTATTGAATTAAAGAATCGGGTTCTTTGGATTTATTTTATAATTTAGTATATGAAATACTAAATCAGCCTTCTGTTTGTAGTTCTGAACAATATATATGCAAAAATATACATACATGTATTAGGTAATAGAGGGATACATACAGCACCGCTTAAAGGGGTCAGATATCATATTAGCAATGATGTAAGTAAATACGTCTCATTTATAGATATGTTTAGTCATAACAAAATACTCTCAATGACTAATAATACCAATACTTAAATAAATCATTTTTATCGTACTTCACAACACAGCCAAATTTGAATAAAAATTATCTTTCTAATTAGCTTTCTTTTTTATGTTATTTTTCTTTCTATGTATGTTTCGCAATAGAGCATGTTTAACATATAAAAGAAGCCAGGAAAATTGTTCAATCAATCCAAATTAAGGGTAAATAGAAGAGAAATGAACAAGGTGTAGTTGTTTCCTTCACTTGTTTAATATACTTAAATCAGATAATGTACATTTTCTTCCAACTAATCGTATATATTGACTCAGTGTCATCCATGTTTAAACATGATTTTATTTTATCACGTGCATTTGTTTCATATGATGCATACACTGCGCATGGTTCAAAGAAAATACAAAACACTCATTTAGATGATTTAAAAATCATTTTCGCCGTTCGAAAATATGCGCAATCTTAATTAATTAAAGTCCCCTATGAAACCAGAATTAGTACCGATGTTCTCTTTTTTTCGATTCGATTCCCGCGAAGAAACATTTTCATCTGCAAAGGTACAGATTGATTTTTTAAATTTGAAAATGTATTCAAGATCCCACTGGAATTATAATTTCACATTTTGTGATAGCTTTCAATGATGTTTTAACTTTGTGCATCAGTTTAAAGTATTTGGACTGTAATTTGGGATTAAATATTAGGTCTTCAGTACAAAGCCAATTATCAGCATCCTTCATCACGTATCCACAGTTAAAAAGTATTTTGACAATTTTAGTACAGTCATTATTCTCTCCTGTTGCCACAAGATGAAGGGCAGATTGACCAAGGTCGTCCACAACGTTAACATCACTTCCGTGTTTGATCAAATATTCTGCAATTTTGAAATTACCATTATGCAGAGCTATCAAGAAGGGAGTTTTTCCAGAATTGTCTTTCCTGTTTACGTCAGCACCTGAGAAAGAAGTTATTAATTGAAGACACTTATTCAACGAAATTGTATCAATAAAGTGGTTATTTTTTTTATCATATTGTTTATACTTTCGGTTTAGGCTTAAAAAAAACTACCTGACTGAATTAACTTTTTCACCATGTCCACATCGTTCATTTCAATTGCAACCATTAGAGCAGTTTTACCATCGTCATTCGTCATATTGACGTCAGCAAAGTGGATGAGAGCCTTAAGAGTATCCATATCACCATTAACGATTGGCATAAATAACAGAGGTTCTCCATTTTCATCCATAACGTTAACATTGGTTCCAGATTTTATTAATTTCTTGAGTGCAATGGTATCGCCCCTTGATATTGTTTCCATTAGAGATATGTTGGAAGTAAAAACACTCATTTTGTTTTGATATCTATCGATGTTTGAGAATACTTTGCTGATAGACATAGTTCAACAGCGCTTTTATAGGATTCAACCATATATACATTAACATATCAACACGTTTTAAAAGATATTCTCTGAATTCTATTGGTCACCAGAACAATGTTAATTACTGAGGCATGATATGATTTGCTGTATTTTTATTCTTCGATAGACCACAATTAGATAAATGTATTTAACATTTTTCCTTGACTTGTCAAACAAGATAAGTGTTTAGACACATTAAACATGTTAAGTGGGACAGAAAAATGAGCTGCACCATCCAGCGAAGCGTATTCATATTAAAACATGAAAAGAAATGAGTAATACATGACGGAAAGTTTATTGAAGTTTTTAGTTTTAGTTAGTAATTATTTACACGGAATTAGTCGAGGATATTCTTTTTTTATCTCAGGTTGATAGGTATTCTTGGCCAATGATTTGTGGAATGTTTAAGTGATTTGCATTTAAAAGGTTTGGTCGAACATAAAGAACGTTAACAATTGATGGGCGTATACAAAGAATGACTTATCAAATCTTTAATTTGCATCTACCGTAACTTTTTTTTTATCTTTTTCGTATCAGTATCTACTGCAACAAGAGCATCGGTATATGCCATGAGTTTGTATTCAAATATTAATATATGGAGATAACAAACAGTATTCAAGCTCAAAAGTGCATAAAACAAAACAAAACAGAAAGGGAGCAAACACGGGCCTCCAAAACATCAAAAGTGGGAGGAGGTGCCATCAAAACTAAGAGTTCAACAATTTTTTTTATGAAACATCTGAATTGACTTCTGGGATTTTATTCTACATGATCAATACATAGACCTTGTGGGGATGGTGACGGCTATCATGGATAACTACTACTCCTAAGGCTCTGTTATCACCTTTGGAGGATCCAGCGGTGCGTGTTTTATGACAACTTCTCATATTTGTATTTTCATGATTTTTTTAATTCATTCACTGTTCGCTATCTTTACCTTTGTAATACCGATTACGATTTAGGAAAATGATCCTACAGAATCTGCACATGCTTGTTATAGAATTGATATTTATCATAAATCTAGCACTCAGATATCACAGAATACCTTCAGGATAGCTAATAAGATTAATTTATCGATAGACAAAAGATTAAATGGCTTGTTATATATGCTTTAAACATTTTAGTTCTATTAACTTAAGGAACAATGGGCAATATTGATATATGAGTGCAGTTTATAATAATAAATAACATAGTACAAATGTTTTATATTTTATATAAATGAAGAATATTAAATGTGTATAGTTATTATATCATTATTATAGTTATGAAATGTATATAGTTATGCATAAATAGTACTAAATTACATGTTTATAGTTTTTGACACATTATTTTTATATTCATATTTGTTTCATACTAGTATTTGGATATTTTACTTGAAAAAGACGCTAACAAGCTCTATAAATAATGACTTTAACTTTACTATAGTCAACTTCCCTTACTTATGCAGCAATGTATCTTCATCACCTGCATACGGAGTTTATTTATCATCAATACGCAAGAGCATGCTTTACGTACTAACAATTTCTTAAACGAGCTAAATCATTGACAAAAAAGTAGATAAAACAAGAATTTCAGCAGTCTCGTTTAAAGTCATCATTTCGTAAGCTCCATGGTCGATACAGTGAAATTGTCAGCAAATACAATTTATCATTGAGTCAAATGTTAACTGACGTTTTTCATACTTATTGTTAGGCCATTATATATACACTGAATTGACGATCGATTTTTCCCGATCATGACACGGAGCACAAGGCGGGTGTGACCGGTCGGCAGGGGAGCTCACTCTTACATGGCACCCGATCACACCACTGATGTTCTTGAGATCCTGTTTGCTCTGCTCCTATCTTGTATTGTTTTGTGGACTTTTGATCTTCCATACTCTTCGTTATCTCCAAATATTTTATTATACAAATGTATCATTAAAATTAGTATGATATCTTCAACACATATTTTTTTTTCTTATTTTAGGAAAAGATAAAGCAATCAATGAGGTTACTTTTCATTATCAATTTCAGTAACCCCACTGGTAGGCAATTGGCACCTCTGACAGATCGATACATTTTATATCGATACGTGGAAGAACACTAATTTCCGCTTCAATTTTTATAAACTTTGGAAGCCCACAACTCGCGTAAACTATATAAGCAGTTTTCTGAATTAGGCAATAATGAAATCGCTTTACTTTCTGATGCTTACACTCTGAAACAATATATTACACAAAACCCATCAGAAATATGAAGTGTTTAATGAGGAGGCACTCAAATGAATTCCTATTTTCATTGCTTTCTTTGTATGACATTTTAAAAAATATTTTTAAATAGGCATTCATTCACAGGCTACTTTTTTAGAAATAAGTGTCATTGTTGTTTTTTCTATCATTATTTTTCTTTTTAGGTACAATTGTCCTGAAAAATATTTATAATATAATAAGTCATATATTTCTGTCACTTCATAAAGTACAAAACTGAGGTTTGAATATTATTATCTCATTTTTTCTCTTTTTCTACGAGAAACAATTACAAAGATAGCAAATAAGAACACTAAAAGAAATTCATTTACGACAAACTCAGTAATCAAAAGCAACACAAATTTACTATGCCTCTGTATTTTTTTCCATTGCAAAAATAAAACTGCTGTTTTGAAGGGCAGATGGCTAATCTGGTTGGCTGATACTGAAACAAAATCTAAGGTGAAACTTATTTTATACGCTTAACATTTTATGTGTCGGGGGACCACAACTGAATGAATCCTTGTAACAAGTTTCCTTTGTATGTCAATCAAATGAGTTTCCTTCCTTGCATGAACAAGATAAATTATGCCAATAAGCATGAAAAAATATGTAATTATATTTTGAATTTCTCATTAGTAAAATAATTATCTGATACATTGTAATACACAATAATAATGTGATTCCCATCTCATTTCTTGCAAAAGTTAGATAATGTAATTTATCCTGTACATAACATGAAGCGCTATTTTTTTTAAGGTAAACATAGTCTAAATTAAACATTGTTTTAAAAAACTAAGAGATAAGTAATATAATGGGCCTTATACATTGCGATTAGTCATTAATAATATTGAGTGATGATTGGTCAATTATTTTTTGCAGTATACAACGTGGTATACTCAAATTAATAAAGAAAATTAATCTTTCATGTCAGCTTCATCTTATACCTTCTTTCGATTGTTTATATAAAATCTTCATTTAAAAACTTACAACGCTTAAACACAAAATGTAAAACTGCAAAAATTTATTAATTCATTCTTCACTTATGAAGACCGACTAAATAATCTTTAATTGGAATTATAAAAAAAAATCTATTCAAAAAAGAAGATAAAAAAATATATAATATTAATCTGACGTGGGTTTTTTGTGGTGGCTCCTGAAAAAGAATCTACATGTAAAAAATCTTTAGTTCATTTTCTTTTCAATATTTTTTGCTTATTATCAAAATTATATGTTGCAGATTTCATGTTCTAAATTCATATTAAATTTTCCCAATTTTTGTTTTTTTTTATTTTTTTTTATTTAATTATCAAAGTCGTTCATTGCATTTTCATATTCTATATATAATCAATTTGAATTTTAGACCTAAAATAATAATAATTTCGTAAAAATTATGCATTGATATGCTAACAATTTCTACATGTATTGTAGAGTTTGTAGTTTTGTGTTATTATTTTATGTATGGAAGATAACTCTATCTTGTATGTGTTTCTATATGTAGAGTTATTGCCCTTGTCTTTGTCTTAATTCCGGTTCAATAAATGGATGTTGTCTTCAATGACGAGTGTTTTATTATCTGGTTTAATCCGAATGTGTAGCCGGTGGAACGCTACATAAAATTGGCGAGACGAGGATATTTAACTTCGAGAAATTACGATGGCCAGTGTTTTGGTTCCAGATGTGCAAGCAATCCCGCATTTTGATGTTGCAGATGTGACAGGCATTGCATCAAAATGGAAAAGATGGCGTCGGGCATTCGAACTCTACGCGAAAGGCAAAGGCGTAAAGGAAGCTGATCAAGCTAAAGCGTTGCTTCTCCATACAGCGGGAATGGAAGTGCAAGATATATTCTTTACATTACCGGAGGGAGAAGGAGAGGATGAGTACGCCAAAGCCGTGAACGCCTTGGACAAATACTTCAAACCCCAGGCAAATGTTCCGTACGAGAGGTCTGTATTTAGAAGTATGGCTCAGTTAGAACATGAAACTATTGAACAGTATATTACTCGCTTACGCCAGAGAGCAGAAACCTGTGAATTTGGGAACCGGGATGCGGTTGATGAGAGAATACGTGACCAAATCATTGACAAGTGTGTTCGTCATAACTTACGCCGGAAGTTACTAGAAAAAGGTAGGAACCTTACCCTTACTCAAGTCCGAGAAATCGCAAGAGCCCTGGAAGACTCTGAGAGGCAAGCCACGTCAATTGAAGGTCGTGCGCAAGGGGCCATAACCGGTGTTGTAAACAAGGTCAGTGTACAAAACAAGAAACATTTTGCGAAAAAGACAAACAGTAAATGTTTTAGTTGTGGTTATGAAGGACACTTGCGGAATGACCCCAAATGCCCCGCAAGGGGAAAGAAGTGTCATAAGTGTAAGCAGACTGGACATTTTGAGAAAATGTGTAAAACCAAAGACCGTGGAGAAAAGCGGAAACCAGGGAAAATTCATCACATTACGGACCAGTCAGGCCAGAGTGATGAAGACAAAGTGTACGCATTTCGTGTCCACCAAAATTCTGTGTTAAATGACAGCCCGGTTGTGAACGTTGGTAATGTTGACCTCAGCATGATTATTGACTCAGGGGCAAGCTGTAATATAATGGGAATGCCATTATGGAACTATCTGAAGAAAAACAACATAAACTGTGTTTCGTCCAAAGTTGAGAGAAAACTCTATGCTTATGGAAGTGAACAACCTCTGAAAGTGGCTGGGATCTTCACAGCAACTGTGAAATACAACCAAACCGTCATTCCGGATGTGGAATTCGTGGTCATTGAGGGAGAAGGACAAGCCTTACTTGGTCGAGATACAGCTGTGCAGTTGGGCGTGTTACAGATCGTTAGCAGTGTTAGTGAAGCTGTTAATCTGGACAACAGAACTGTTTTTGAGAAATACCCTAATGGCTTCAAAGGTGTAGGAAAGCTGAAATCCTTTCAACTAGAAATACCAATCGACCCAGATGTTGAGCCAGTAATACAGCCTATGAGACGTATACCCTACAATTTGCGCGACAAACTTGACAGGAAGTTGGATGAGCTACTCGATTTGGACATCATTGAACGCGTTGACAAGCCATGTGCGTGGGTGTCTCCAGTGGTTTGTGTACCCAAACATTCAGGTGATGACATTCGACTCTGTGTGGACATGCGTCAGGCCAATACTGCTGTGCAACGAGTCCGTCACCCTATTCCGACAATTGATGAAATTTTGCATGAAATGAATGGTAGTACTGTTTTTAGCAAACTTGATGTTACTTGGGCATATCACCAGATTGAGTTAAAACCAGAATCTCGAGAAATTACTACTTTTGTAACACATAAGGGTTTATTTAGATACAAACGTCTTATGTTTGGCATTAGTTGTGCCCCAGAAATGTATCAAAAGGTCATGCAACAAGTGTTGCAAGGGTGTGAGGGGGTGCACAATATTATGGATGATATCATTGTACATGCAAGTAGTCAAGAAAAACATGATAGATGTCTTGAAAATGTTGTGAGAGTGTTGTATGAAAAGGGGCTTACCCTTAACAGGGACAAATGTGAGTTGAATATGTCAGAAGTTGTATTTATGGGTCATGTTTTGTCTGGTCGTGGCATAGCTCCGTCTGATGCCAAAGTCAAAGCCGTTGTCGAAGCACGCGAACCGAAAACTTCGAGTGAAGTGCGCAGTTTCTTAGGGCTTGTAAACTATAGTTCGAGATTTATTCCAGATCTAGCAACGGTAGCAGCTCCGCTACGAGAGTTGACGCGTAAGAATTCAGTTTTTAGATGGGGAAAATCTGAGCAAGAGTCATTTGTAGAATTGAAGCGTCGTCTGGCAGATGCCAAAACGTTGGGTTACTATGACAAATCTGCGCCGACTAAAGTTATAGCCGATGCTAGTCCTGTAGGACTCGGGGCGGTGCTGGTGCAAGAACAAAATGGTGAACATCGAGTTCTTTCGTACGCGAGCCGTAGTTTAAGTGATACGGAACGTCGCTATTCGCAGACAGAGAAAGAGGCCCTAGCCTTAGTTTGGGCGTGCGAAAGGTTTCATGTTTATTTGTACGGTACAGAGTTTGAGCTACTCACTGATCACAAACCGCTTGAATGTATATATTCTCCGAAGTCGAAAGTTTGTGCTAGAATAGAACGATGGGTGCTTCGAATGCAACCATACACATATAAAGTTCGGTACATTCCTGGTCCAAGGAATATCGCAGATACACTTTCGCGACTTGTTAAGAATGACCCTGCTCAAAAGTCGCTTGATTTGGAGGATGCTTATGTGAGGTTTGTAGCTAAGGAAGCCACCCCGATGGCGATGACAACACGTGAGATCGAGAGAGCGTCAGAGAATGATCCCGAACTGTGTGCTATAAGAGAGTGTCTTTTAAGCCAGCAATGGCATCATTTGGAATTTAAACAATATTTGCCAGTGCGTACTGAGTTGTGTTCGATTGGTAAGTTAGTACTGCGTGGTACCCGAATTGTTATTCCCTCACAGTTGCGTAATCAGGTTCTTGAGCTTGCGCATGAAGGCCATCCTGGCATTGTTGCAATGAAATCTCTGCTTAGAAGTAAAGTATGGTGGCCAGGGTTGGATAAAAGTGTTGAAAAATTTTGCAAAAGTTGTTATGGTTGCCAGTTAGTGGGTCAACCGAGTAAACCTGAACCGATGAAGCGCACTGAATTGCCTTCCGCACCATGGCAACATCTTGCCGCTGATCTTTTAGGGCCGTTGCCAAGTAAAGAGTACATATTTGTGCTTGTAGACTATTATAGTCGATATTTTGAGGTCGCGATTACGAAAAATATTTCGTCAGAGAACATAACAGGTCTCATATCGAAGTTCTGTTTAACTCATGGATTGCCGTATTCAATCCACACCGACAATGGTCCACAGTTTGTTAGCGAACATTTTAAGAATTACATGTTTGAAAATGGCATTGTTCATCATAAAACAACCCCCCTATGGCCACAGGCAAACGGCGAGGTTGAGCGACAGAATAGGTCAATTATGAAACGTGTTCGTATTGCATTTGCTGAAGGCCGGGATTGGAAATCTGAACTTGACAAATTTCTTGTGATGTATCGAAATACACCACATTCGACAACTGGTGTTTGTCCGTCTCAGTTACTTTTCGGGCGTAAACTCCGCACGAAGTTGCCTGAGCTTTTTGACTATAATGTTGACGACCTTGAAGTACGCGACCGCGATGCAGAAAGGAAGGAGAAGGGTAAAATGTATTCAGATAAACGTCGTATGGCAGCCGAAACCGATATTCGTGCAGGTGACCAAGTTCTTGTGAAACAAGACCGGGAAAATAAGTTGTCTACTCCATTTAACAAGTCACCTTTTAAAGTTGTTAAGATGAATGGCAACAGTGCAATTGTTGAATCAGATCAAGGGGTACAATACAAGCGAAATGTTACTCATTTAAAGAAATTTAATGAGAGAGAGATTGAGAGTATGTGTGCATCAAATGATTTACAATGTAATGAGTCACAATCTATTGTTGATGATGAAGTTCTTTATGATAACTCTGAAATGAAACTTGATACAAATGCTGATAGTAAGTCAGAGAGTGATTGTAGTTCTGCGGCTGTTAATGTTGCGAATGATGCAAGTGTACAAAATTCTGATCTGAATGTCAATCAAAGACCTGTTAGAAACAAGAGACTTCCGTCAAGATTTGAAGGATTTGAAATGTATTAGTGGAAAACTATGTGTGAACTCTGGATCATGTATTGACTATTCCAAATGTACTATGAACTGAGTGTGCATTTAATATTCATGTTTTCACCATTTATGTTTATTATATTTCTTTGGAAAATAATCATATGATTTCTGTTGATACTAAGTAGTATGCCTTAAGCATGTTAAGTGTGAATGGTAGTAGATAGTTCTGGCTGAAAATTATGTTTCTGAGCGAGAAAGGAAGGGATGTAGAGTTTGTAGTTTTGTGTTATTATTTTATGTATGGAAGATAACTCTATCTTGTATGTGTTTCTATATGTAGAGTTATTGCCCTTGTCTTTGTCTTAGTTCCGGTTCAATAAATGGATGTTGTCTTCAATGACGAGTGTTTTATTATCTGGTTTAATCCGAATGTGTAGCCGGTGGAACGCTACATGTATTTCTTATTAATATATTATTAAACTAAATTAAAAGGTTTTTCTTAATCTATAGGGAATCTAATCTCCCTATTTATTGAATATATACCACTTTCATCTTCGTTTGATGTAAAGATGCTAAATTATAACTGAATGCTAATTTCTTTTGCAAAAGTGGCCAGATTTTTGAAGTGCTTGAAAGTTGAATTTCAGGACTCTTAGAGCTTGTAGTTTAGCCTTAAAAGGAAGCTTAACTCCAGCATGTCAAGTCTCGAAAATAAATGCAATGAGTTACAGTTCTTCCAACAAAGAAAGTGAGTTATGAATCGGGGGAAAAAACTAAATTCTAGATTTAATTCATGCTGGGCTCATAATTTCTTATATAATTATTGGAAAAAAATGTATTTTAAAAGTTAATTTCCCTTATTTATATATGCAGCAATATAACTTCATCACCTGCATATGGGGTTTATATCTCTCAGTTGATTCGCCACCGAAGAGCATGTTCTACGTATGTACAATTTTACAATTTTAAAAGGAGGAAAGTTACTGACAAACCAGTTTAATTCAGGAACAAAAATATCAACAGTCTCGTTTTAACTTATCATATCTCAAATTCTTTGATTCTTTCGATACAATGATCTTGTCTGCAAAAACCTTTAATCAATAAGTCAAATGCTGATTGACGTTGTTCATACTTTATTGTTAGGCCAGTATGTACACACAGAGTTGTCGACAGAATTTTTTTTATTTCCCGATCAATGCAAGGAGCATACGGCGGGTGTGACCGGTCGGCAGAGAATGGTCATTCCTCCATGGCACTTGATCACACTTCTGATATTTTGGAGGTCCGTGATTGCTCTGCTCCAATTTTGATTTTTTAAAGGGAATTTTGAGCTTGAAAACTCTTTGTTACATCCATTTGTTTCATTTCATAAAATTGTTTCACTGTACCACAATTTAATTGAATAACACAACAGAATACCGGATGATCGAATTTCAAAAATATGTCTATTCATGTTCAGTTGCTCGGAAACAGAATAAGTTGATTTTTCAATCAATGTGCAAGCTATCTTTTCTCATAAGTATCAAAAGGTCAACCACATAACGCAGTGAAATGAGTGGATGCTCTAGAATCGCGGAGTAAGTATGTGATCTTTACGTCTCCGGTTCGATTTTCATTGTAGAACATGGAGACCGGTCCATCATTTGAGACCGTATAATCCGAGGTCCCGTGTCGCAGGAGCAGTTGGTACGAAAAAGATCCCTCACAGCTAATTACTGAGTACCAAGCGTAGGACAACATTTTTAGCTATCCATGGGCAAGTAGTGGCGTCACCATATCAGTGAAGAATTTTCGCAAGGAACATTACAGAACAATTAAACCAAAAATCAAACTAGTATCAAAGGTGAGTTGATGATATGAATGAAGTTTCACTATATAAATTGCTGTCAATTTACCAGCATGGAAACTGTCGACATATCCTTTTACATAATAAAGTTGTATAGCAGAATAAGTTGTTGAACTACTGAGCATCAAAAGCTTAATTAACATCAACAGAAAGGCATCACCTGAAAAAAGAGAAAACACATTATTAATGTGTCTTATATACGTTGTTCATTATATACGTGTACATTGTCACTTTGGTATTGTTTCCAAATCATCATTAAGTTCCACGAATGAATTACAATTTCTTTGAACCCTATAGTTTCTTCTCCATTTTATAATTTTTACAGTTTTTATTTTGTTCGCAATTCCATTTTTAAAGTTTGACGTATTCTGTGGTTTAAATTTAATTGTTTTACTTTTTTCTCATTTGCATATTTAATTGCCAATTTCCATTTTTAGAATTTTTTTCATCATTTTCATTCGAGCTACAACCAGTTTTAATACAATTTGTCTTGAAGTACTGTAAAATAAGGTAACTTTCAAACTTTCTATAAATCAATAGAGTGAGTCAAAATAAGGTGAGCCTTACTCCATTTTATAGCGTGCAAAAAAATATAGGGATCGAGTAAACCTGAATCACCAGCGGGTTGAAACCCAGCTTACAGAGAACCTACGGTGAATTTATCAAGTTAAAAGGGGATATTCCCTCTATGTAATGAATTTGATTCCACGTGATTGGAAACATGGGATAATTTGCATAACAGGCGAAGCCTGTTGTGCATAAATTATCTTACGTTTCCAACTATCGTTGATGTCCCTGGCATACTCTACTATACCTATAGACAGCAATTCCTTTTACTTGTATTTCCATTGCATTTTGAAATAAAATTGTACATTTAGATTACATTATTAGATATACCCTTGGCGCCTGCATATGGCGTTTATATATCTCAGTTGATCCGATACGCAAGAGCATGTTTAACGTATGAACAATATGTAATTCAAAGTAAGTTTTTGACAAACAAGTTGATGAAACAAGAATATCAGCAGTCTCGTGTTCATTCATCATTTCGAAAGTTCTATGGTCGATACAATGACTTTATAAGCAATATAATTCATCATTGAGTCAAATATTTATACAAATTGCCATTTTCTACACCGCGAAGCGGTTTATAAAAAAGCGTAAACTGCCCCAAGTTTTGTTATATCGTATAATATAAGTTGAAAAAAGATTTATGCCTTATAATTTAATTGCAGTGCAGACAATAAGAAAATTTTTCCCCCAGAATAAGGCTTCACATTGATTAAATTTTAAAAGTAACGTCAAGCGGAGTAATACGTTTTTTAACGAAACTCATCGTGACGTAGGCAAGTTATGTTAAATACAAAATGGATAAAATCTTTTATACAATCAAATGACGTGTTACAAGTGAAATTAAATTATTCATTATTATCACATTGGTATCGAATGCATATATGAATGATTAGGTATATTGGTAACGAATATTGATAACATTGATAATACGACGTCCATTCGATGAACGAGGTTCGAATGCATAAATCCTTTTATAACATACATATTAATCGACCTTATACGTTTTTCTTCTTAATACAAATTATAAACAGGTAAAAGATTCGAATCCCTAGTTCAAGACCTGAGACCACCCCCCGGTTGACCAGTAGCACTATCTGTGTGTTATCTGCGCTGTATGCAGTCTTTAATTATCAAATAAACGGAAAAATCAGTAGAAACATAAATGTAAAAACAATAACCCAATGATTGCAATTAACCAGTCAGTCAAAATACAACCCAATGATATGATTAATTTGCATAAACGTTTATTACGTTAGGTCCGAAAATATTTCAAGTTGAAATTAATGCCTCGAACTTTTAATTATAATTTCCAAACAAATGCACAATACTTGTAAATAAACAATCTGATTAAAATCTTATCATTTGATCCGCTCAAATAGATCGCTACACAATGTATCTTTGTGAGCGGATCGAAGGATCTTATTTTATTCAGATTGATAAATAAAAGAACGAAAAAACAAATCTCAAAGATTTTCCTGCATTTTTCCTGCACTTTTGTCTAATCCAGCAAAATCTTATAGAACCGATGGTATCAAGTTTTGACAAATGAAAACTTGTGAAATGCTGATCAACTTCAATAGAGACATTTGGGAAACCCAGTAATATCAATTCATTTGCAATTTGTCACGGTTTAAAAAATTTATCATACCCAAAATCTGTACCGAACCAGCTTGGCAGCATAAACACAATAAGTTGTGATTATTGAATATCAATGCAAAAAGGGGGATATTTACGCTAGAAAAGCTGTTATGTTTATAAAAAAAAAATTACTTGTTGGCTGGTTAGTTACTCTCTTATCCGTAAAACATGCAATTTCAAACTATAACAGAATATATCGAGTTCACTTGAATATGCAGAAATTATTTATCAACAAAATGAAAAGTGCAGTTAAAAATAGTCTGGTTTCTTAATATATAACTTGAATTTCGCAATTTTATATCATACAACCAAAATTATATAATCAGGTTTCCTTGAATGCTATGAAATAGAGATTTTAATTTTTATTCTCAAAAATGGTCATTTAAGATGCTTGTTCTAATAAAGATTTAAGATTTATGATACTTAATTAAAAAAATAAAGAGACCTTTAATTTGAAATGAAGTTTAAATTTGGATTTTCTACGGTAAACAAAATTATAAATGATGAAAACAAAACATTAGTGAAATCTGAGTAATTAGAAACAGTCACGAACTAGGTAAGTGAATAAGGAAATGAATATTACATCAGGCTTGTTTGGTTTTCTTGAGTGATTCTATTCACTCACTAATAAACAAAAATCTTGTCATTTAAGAGTGATGCTGTAATTCTGAAATCTTTATTTGAAAGCCTTCATTCAAAACTAAACGATCTTCCAATGAAGTGCAGATAAAATGGCTTACAATGCTAATATATGCAAATTTTAGATATTAAAATAAAAGCAAAGCAGAACTAATGAGAGTCTTAAGTTTTGTTTGGATCTTTTGTTGAACACCATCGTGCTAAGAAAGCAATGAAGTCTGCAAACTCGTCTACAGATCCTGCTCTTCTCTCGGAATATGTTCTGCACAGTGATATAAGTAAACTGAAAAAGGTGTTAAAATCTGGTATTGCTCCTGATGTTAGTGACAGGAATGGAGAACCATTGATATTTACCCCCATTGTAAACGGAGATAAGAAAGTTCTGAAGCTCATGCTGCCTTATACCAATGTCAACATAGAAAGTGCTAACTGCCAGACACCCTTAATGCTCGCGGTGGAAATGGGCGATATCGACATTGTTAAAGTCTTGATAAAAGCTGGTATGTATTAATCATAGCTAGTAACCATATTCAGTAACTATATGTTATAAGAATATGCATTAAAGTGAATAATCTCTTGCAATGATTCTGAACTGCAACCTCAATTCCTGTTTTATTTTCAAAGGTGCAAGAGTAGACTGCAAAGACAACTCCGGTAAAACCCCGCTACTGTTGGCTTTGGAGGATGGAAAATTCAAAATTGCAGAGTATCTTATAAAACACGGAAGTGACGTCAACGAAGTTGATGACCTTGGTCAATCTGCCCTTCATCTTGTTGTCTCCGGACAACACAATGATTGTGCTCGAATCATACGAATTTTATTTAAATGCAGATACGTTATGAAAGATGTAGATAACTGGCTTTCTCCCGAAGATTTAGCTGCTAACCAAAAACTTCAATCGATTTATCTCAAGCAAATGCAAAATGCAAATGCTCCGGTAAAGGTCAATTCAATGGAGTCGATAGCCATTCCAAGGGAGTGCTTTGAATCCTGAAGAGAGATCATTATTGCACGACATTATCCATATCCTAATGGAAAATTCCAGTGTCAGCTGGAAGGTAGAGAATTACGTTCACCAGAACCGTGAGCTGCAACATCTCCGAATTTCGACAGAATTAATTAATTACCGATTCTAAAATACGAGTGGACAGGATGCCCGAAAATAAGGAGAAATTGCTTTTTTTAGAAGTAACTTTCCATATTTTATATAAATTCCAAGATGAATAAACTTTTAAAGCATTTCATCTTTTTTCTGATTTATAGCGACATACCCTGAAATGACAACCAGCCTTTACAATTCAATGTTAAGTCATTAATCTTAAGAGTTAGATGAAAATAGCAAGATTAAAAATGGCAGCTAAGAATATTGTCTAATACATTGATATAAAATGCTGGTGATCCATTCCAGGTACAATATGTTTAAGCAACAAAGAATTGGATGCTAAATAAAACTATGTCGAAAAGCAAACTTTATCGCCTTGCATAAAATGAAAAGGCCCCTCCTTCAAAAGAAAAATTGCGTCTTCGCTTTAAGAATACTCAAGAAATATACATTTTACATATTTATACGAAGCAAAAATATGGTATGGGATTTTTTTATTTGCCCTTTCCAATTCTTTTATTGTTTCTTATTTATAAAGATTTCATTTTCTAATACATTATTTACACTGACATAAACCTTCATGTATAGCTGTATTTAATCTCCCCAGTCTCCTTTGAAAAAAAAGGTATTGATGTAAATTTTTTATTGTGTATTTGAAACAGTTTTAGTATGTCTTTTCTCCATGTTATTTAGCCCTTGAAATTTCCTAAGAACAAAAACTGCGAGGATATATCTTGTAAATACATGTAGCTAGATGCATCACGTAAGGCTCCAATTGAAGAAACTCTCATCGTTATGATCTGCAAATTATCAAACTTCTTTCCCGAAGACCAAGAAATAATTAAATTTGACAGCGTTGTGCTCTTAGAATTGAGGTTAACCACATTCGGTGGCTTCTGTTAGCTGAATACTCCTCCTACAATTAAGACCACAAAGTCACCAATACTATATCTGGGTTCCTGTTAAAAATGCAAATGATATTATCATTGTAGTAAATTGTCACTTGTAAACAAATATTTATTTTCTCCTTGAAAAACAGACACAAATACTGGATATTACATTATCTTTTCGTGACACATTAGTGTTGGGACACTTGTTTATGACTGGGATTACATTTTTCATTTTTTTTTTTCATATACACTTGTGACAAATAATAAATGCATTTGATATTGATAAATATTTAATCAGAAAAGAAAGAAGCATTTAAATATGCTGGTTCACAAGTATGTAAAGATTTCCTTTATTACTAATAAACCTTTATCGTCTATAATTATATAAAAAGAATTACTTGATTTTTTTTTCATCTACTCAGATAACAGGGGATGCTTACTCCTCGGAGGCACCTTACCCACTCGTCAAAACTACCGGTAGAATTTCCTGGGGATATTGTGTGAAAAACATAAACAGTCGTTGTTGTTCTGCTTATAATTCTTAGATTCGCGTTACTCAGACTCTTTGTGGTCAATGTATTATCTGAAAGAAAATTTCATTGAAAATTGAGGTCTTCTGCATCCTGTGTATTCGTTATTAGCTGACTTTTTACTAGGTGCGCATTATATTTATTAACTATATATTTCTTGAGGAGGAAGCAAATCAGAAAGTAATTTTCCAGTCATTTAACTTCGCATTCTATACCTGTATAATACATCATTGTACGTATCATAAGAAAAACATATGCTACTGGGACATGTAATAAATCATGTATGTAGAAAATTGTGGTTTACCCCAAGGTTGCCTCTTAATACTAACAGAAAACATATACCACTCACAAAGTATAGGTGTATGATTATGTATTCCTATAAATGCAGCAAGCTTTGAATTATTTTTTTTTTACCTTTCTATATAATTTTAGGAGAAGGGCAAATCAGAAAGTACTCGAATTTGTCATGTGATGTCAATATTCGTGTTGACGATACATACATAATACATCATTGTATGTATTATTGGAAAACCTCAAGATATGCTTATTGGATATATAATAGATAATGTATGTAGAAAACTGCGGTTTACCTCACCGTTGCCTCTACTTACGAAAAACAACTACCACTCAGAAAGTATTAGTGTATGATTATGTTGAATAATATATGTCGCATGCTTTGAATTCGTTTTTTTAATTTTTGGTTTGTTTTGTTTTATTCTTCCTCAATACTTTTTATCATTAAAATTGCATGTATACTTGTATTTTATTTCAATATTACACTAAAATGTCTCAGAATGATATAAAATAGAATACACATATTCATACCTGCAATCTCAGAGAAGAGATTTTTAAAAGTATAAACACAGTTGAAGCTAAGGAATTTTACTTCATATTTATAATGTATTGATGTTAATCTCATTGATGTCTTCTGCAATTTTTAAAAAAGGCGGGAAAATAAAAAAAAAATTATGAAGTCACAATTTGCATTGAGAAAGTCAATTGAGAAAATCAAATTCTGCATGATTAAATTGTGCATGAGATAATTAGCGATTCGGAATACTAGAATTTTAATTTCTCTTTTCGCTTTAAAATATTAGACAAATTTATAAAGTTATCCGTTTATAATAAATAATGTACATCATTTAATACATCCGGTGCATTCCTTAAAAGCTTACTTTTACAAGGTGCGCCTTACATTTATTTATTAACTTTTTTAGAAGGAGAAGGGCAAATCAGTAAGTACTCGAATTTGTCCTGTGATGTCCATATTCGTGTTGACGATACGTACATAATACATCATTTTATTACATACTTAGTAATAGATACAGGTTTTTTGCATATGCGATATGGCTGACGTCACTATAGCCATATCAGCCCTGCAGGGCTGATATGGATTTGCGGGGCTGATATAGTTTATCAGCCCTGCAGGGCTTATGCGGATCAATATCACATTCCTAGTAAATTAAAGCTCAAAAAACAGTACTTGTGATCATACACATATTTTGGGGGTTACATAATTCTCTTAATTTTAACTTTTTGAATGTAATGATGTTCTAACTGATAGTGATAAATAATATTTCATTTTAAAATAACGGATTGAGGACATTTGAAATAGAAGTACATGCAGAAACAAACCGAAACTGTATGAGACAATAGACTGTGTACATTTTAAGAAGTCCGTGCATGATTATTTATTTATTTTCTTCTCAACTTAATGTGTTCTGTATTTTATTACTAAGTATGTAATAAAAATAAAAAAAAAAACATACCCACATCACATCCAACGTTTCAGAATTATAACAAAAAGAATGCACATATTAATATTATTAATCTCAGAGAATAGTTTTTCAATGAAACCAAGCATAAACACAGTTGAAACTATGGAACTTTACTTCAGATTTATGGATGTAATTTTCATATGTCAAAAAAAAAAAGAATATGACCTTCAAAATAATAGCAATTAAATGATTAAGTATGTACTTCCCGCCCTTTAAATAATTTTGTATAAAAACATCTAAGACAACAAACGGCATTATTTTTTTTTACTAAATCTTAAAGTTCTTTGAATAGAAATAAAAAATGGGTATATTATTTGGTTTCAAAAACAATTATAAAATTAATATTATTCACAAGATATCACGAGGTTGGACATTTATATTGCTCAAAAAATTAAAGTATATCTATTTGAGTTATCAAGTTCTTTAAATCAATAAATTAGAGTCCAGACTTTTTCATATCATTGACAACTGTTTTCATCGATAAAAAAAACTCGTAAATTTACCTACCTTGTCATTGGTCATTTGCAAAATCTTCACTTAAAAAAACATTCTGATTGTACATACAAGAACTCTGAAGTTGACATCAAAACGACGCTTGATTTTCTGATTGACAATATCTATGTGGTTTTTGGAGACCAGGTCTTCCGGTCCAACAATATTGGAATTCCCATGGGTACCAGTTGCGCCCCGTTATTAGCAGACCTATTTTTGTTGATATGAAGCAGAATTTGTCCTAAATCCTATACGTGAAAAGAAGAATAAACCTGCTGTGGCATTCAATTCGACATTTTAAGATATCGCCGACGTATTGTCAATTAACAATGGTTATTTCCATTCTCATGTCGATTCGATATATCCCGCTGAGCTTAAGATAAAACATACCACAGAGTCTGATACATCTGTTTCATATTTGGATATTTTAATTGAAAATGACGTTAATGGTAATCTAACAGCCAAGCTAAATGATAAACGTGATGATTTTAACTTTTCAATCGTCAACTTCCCTTACTTATGCAGCAAAATACCTTCATCACCTGCATACATGGTTTATATCTCTCTGTTGATTCGATACGCAGAGCATGCTCTAAGTATGTACAATTTCTAAAACGAGATGGATTATTTACAAACACCTTTGTGAAACAAGGATATCAGCAATCTCGTTCAAAGTTATAATTTCGTAAGTTCTATGGTCGATACAATGGCCTTGTCAGCAAATACATTTTTCATTGAGTCAAATGCTCACTGACGTTTTTCATACCAATTGTTAGTCCTTTATTTACACACTGAATTGACGACAGATTTTTCTCTTATTTCCCGATCATGACACGGCGTATGTGACCGGTCGACAGGGCATGCTCACTCCTCCATGGTACCTGATCCCAACTCTGATGTCAAGGAGGTCCATGTTTGCTCTGCTCCTATTTTGTATAATTTGATGGACCTTTAAGCTTGAATACTGTTTGTTATCACCATATATGTATCATTATTGTCAGACCATTATGATTTTAGAAATGATGCTTAGAATTTAAACTTTGAATAAGGGTTACTTGTGTATTGGTTATCAATGATTGCAGGTTTCCATCCGCATTTTCTATTTTCTGTCAATTTAGGTAGGCGGTAAATTGGCCATTTTAATGACTTAGAATTTCAGCGTTCTTATTTTTGCCTGCCTTTTAGTTTGAAATATCCTTACTTTTTCGGTGAAATATATGTAGATATCGAAAAGTATACAGACTCAAAGTCTTTTCAAACAAAACTAATAAGGGGGCAGAGCAAACATGGACCTCAAAAATCAGAGGTGGGATCAAGTGCCATGGAGAAGTGTAGATACCTTGCAGACCGTTCACATCCACCATGCGCTCATTGTCATGATCGGGAAAAACAGAAAACAATCGTAGACAATTCAGTATGCAACTAATGTACTTTCAATGAGTATGAAAAACATCAATCAGCATTTGACTTAAGGTAGGATTCTTCTCTGGTTTTTGACTAGATGAAACATTCAAAGTATATTTGCTTATATGTCTTATATATTGAGGTGTAAGGAATTTAAAAGACCATATTTTTCTTTCCTCATCAGAAATGTACAACATTAAATAGAAATGGTAAACTGCGTTTGAAAACTAGCAGGGACTATATTTTTGGCGGAATGGTGGCGTATGAAAATATCTTCTTTTCTGCCTCTCAAAATTATAATAAAACAATGAATTTAGCTATAATTTTTACACAATCAAAGACTTGGAGAAGTTTTCAAATGTAAGTTAAATTAATAATGAGGGACTGAACTTTCAATATATATCAAACAAATATGATTTTTCAAACAAACTAGAACTTTGTTAGCTTTTAAACGCTTCCTATCAAAGTGCAGATTTGAGCCAAAAATCCATAAAAAGTATTTTTTCTCTCTTATTATACGATCAAAACTTTTTGTTTTTGTACCATTTTGTACATTTGTGTGACTACTTTATTATATGTGAAAATAAGAAAAAGTTAATTATAGGAAGCATATAAAAATAACTAATAATTCCTAAAAAATCTAAGAAAAACAGAGAAAATTCGGATTAGACAATATCCAGTTAAGTAAAATTATTTATGTAAATTTGGTAATATCATGCTATAGACCCGATATAGTAATATGTTTTTATGCAAAAAAAACAATCATTTAACTTTTGAAATAGAAGTAGGTATTACATGATTGGCAACAGTATTTTTTATTCTTAAAGTCAAGGAAAAAGATAATGACCTTGACCTGACCTTGCCTCTGATATGAAACGGTCAAATTTAATTTCACTGATACTATCACTTAGTGATATTGTCTTCTTGATTCTGTGAAAATTTCATTAATTTTTAAATATTAGAAATTTGAGAAGAATCCTACCTTAATTAAACTTTGTAATCGCCGATAAAATTGAAAAATGGTTATTTAAACGAGTTTGTTAATATATTGTTTCATCAACTTGTTTGACAATAGCTTACATTACAAAACAATAAAACATTTGGGTTTTATTTGAATTTTGCAGTGCAATTCAGAGTGTACAATTTTTATCAACATACCTTTAGAACGTAAAACATCTTATAATTTACTTCTTCATTGTTTTGGTTTCTTTAAATTTTTTATTTTGTCTTATTTTTTGGGGTTGGTTGGGGGATCGGGGATGGGTTAACAGCTTTTATAAAGAATAGTTTTTGATTTTGATTCTTGGATTCCTTAATATATATTATTATAGTACACATCCCTTCTTAAATTGCATACCGTATGAGATACTCAAGCTATAATAGGCACCATATGATATACAAATCTAGGTCCACTATCATTTTATGCATTATCCATAATGCAACATGATTTATATAAGCTCAATTCTTTAGTCTAGGAATCAGTAGAAATTACTTATTCTGTTCCTGTAGAATTTTAGACTAATAAATAAACTGTGTTATACCATTATGAGATATTGATTCTTAAACAAAAGTTGTCCCAGAAGCACAATCGCAAATGCTGTATGTCAATGCGAAAATTTTTTGGCTAACAGCAGTGAATTTAGGTGCAAACAAGGGGAAGCTCACTCCTCCGTGGACCCATATCTATTTTTTTTTTACCCGGTATTAGTCATGTGTTCAGAAAGGTGTACTCATTTGGATAAATTAAATTAAAAAGTTGTAATTAACCAACTTTAATGTTGGTGTTGCCAACTTTGATATTTGATTTTCCTACTTGCAATCTTTTGTTTTCAAATTTGAATCTAAGGTTTTCAAAAATATTTCCTTGAGTTTTTTTTTCAAATAACATAATCAACTTTACTAAAGAATTTGTCAGGAATTAAACTGTGTCAATTATATTTTAACTTCATCTCAACTTTTTAACTTTACCAACCTTGTTAATTACTTTAAGGTGAAATGTAATATATGGAGTATCAAAGCTGAAAAGGTCCTCAAAACAATACAAAATAGGAGCAGAGCAAACACGGACCTCCAAATATCGGAGGTGGGATCAGGTGCCATTGAGGAGGGAAAATCCCCTGCCGATCGGTTACACCCGCCGTGTGTTCCTTATCATGATCGGGAAATACGAAAAAAAAACAGTGTGTAAATAATGGCTAAGGATAATAACACGATCAGACTTCTTTAAGATATCAGCAATAATTCTCGTGGATTTATATTTTAAAAATA
Organism: Saccostrea glomerata; assembly: GCA_003671525.1. Classification (NCBI taxonomy): domain Eukaryota; kingdom Metazoa; phylum Mollusca; class Bivalvia; order Ostreida; family Ostreidae; genus Saccostrea; species Saccostrea glomerata. The sequence goes on along the minus strand of PRKT01000297.1, from coordinate 535,677 downwards.
TGATAATAAAAATTAATATTTTCCGGTTCAATGTGAGAATTTTGTAAGAATTTATTACATCTGATAAATATGTACAAACTTTTGAATAGAATTACTTAGAAAGCGCCACAAAGAAGCATATCTTAGCATCAAAGAAAACTTGATTGATTATTTATTACATTTCCAAATCAATCCAAAAATTAAATGTATAGTTATCAATTGATGCATCCTTGATGTAACACAAGTACAATTAACTCTAAAATATAATTATACAAATGATACGCATAAAGTACAAATAGCTGGGGAAGCCAAGCTAACACTACAAAAAGACAACTTGAAGAAAAGAACAAGATTAATGTTGGAAGTATCAAGTTAAAATTTGGAAAAATTAATTTTAAGTTAAAAATTCCAACTTACGCTTACTTGTTAAAATTAAATGTTTCACAATTACGCTTCAAGCACATTCCCTATGAGGTATGTAAATTTGGGCCTTCTTATCAGGCATACTCAGGCTACATTTTTCTAGTTTATAAAACTCCTTTAGAAGTAACAGCGGCATGTCTTCATGTAGAACTTGCATCTCTGCCTCCATACATTGTAAACGCTTAAGCATCTTGGTGACACACCATCATCTCAGCAAACATTTTGTATCTAAATTAAATATTACATCACACAGGGTGGTCTCGGGGTTTTCGATCAAGAAAATTGGACAGGACTTTAGTAAAAGGGCTAACATAATAAGATTGTTGGGCCGACGTTTTTCATACAAATTATTAGTCCATTGTTTATACACTGAATTGACGACGGATTTTTCCATTATTTTCCGATCATAAGGAGCACGCGGCGGGTGTGACAGGTCGGCAGGGGGTGTTCACTCCTCCATGGCATGATTTCCCATCTGATGTTTTGGAGCTCCGTGTTTGCTCTGCTCCTATTTTGTATTGCTTTCTGTACTTTTGATTTTGAATACTGTTTGTTATCTCTAAACTCATTGCATACTGAATTGATTTTTTCGTTATTTCCCGATCATGACAAGGAGCACACTGCATGTGTGACCGATCAGCAGAGGATGCTTACTCTTCCATGGCATCCGATCTTACGTCTGATGTTTTGCAATGTATTATGGACATTAACTTTTGTGTTTGGGTGCTGTTCGTATTCTCCGGGTATTTCATTTATAAACTGTATAAGTATGATTTAATAAAAAAAAAATGACCCGTGATCTCTCTCTCGATCTCTCTCAGGTCCGTGATTGTATGCATGTTCATGTGTAATACTGTATTGAAATAAACTATACAAAAGGTTATTAATGCAACAAAACGGAGTTTATGTTAACAATAGTCCGACTTTTCATCAAATTTTAGTCAATACAGTCAGTGTAGTGTGCTTTGAGTAGATAACGTGCAGTGGAATTATGTAACAATACACATACAGTGTCCCCCAGTGTAAATGTCAAGTACTTTCAAATTACATGTTCATGTACATGTTGTATCGACTGTTTAGGTCTAAATAACTGGTAGTGGCTCAATTTTACTCTTCAGCTATATTTACAAAATGTACTTCATTAGTGCCTACTTACATTTGTACTATACTGACCAATGGAAGGTTTCCTGATGAAAACGGACAACACAAATTGTAAAAAAAATTTCAAATTAGAAGAGGTGCGATTCCTTCCACTCAAATATTATAATTACCTTCACAGGATATTAACTGATTTATGTGTGGTTGTTGTGCAAATCGCCTAAAGTTCAAACGTATATTTTTGTTTTCTTTTTATTAACATCAAAAATAGATTATTGTATTTACAAACTAAAACAAATATACAAATGTATCCTGATTAATTCGCACACACCTCTAATGTTTAACATATGTACTCAATTATAGTTCTCAAGTTAAAGAAATAAAAAGAAATTCGAAGAAAATGAGCTGAAATTCTTTATTAGTCGCATAATACTGGCATCTAATATTTCTTGTCTTATGCAGAACATGTGACATGTACATTCGAACAAAAATCCGATTTTTAATTGTTATTTCATCTCATGTGAAAATTAAATATTCGAGTTGACCGCTATTTCTCTATTCATTTTTTACTTTTTTTTGGTTAGTTTTTAGATGAATATGCTAAAAATAATATATTTTTGCATATTTTTTTATCAAATACGACATAAACCTCAATTAACATGCCTTTATAGTGTGATTCATATTACATGCTATACTGTTATGTTGCGATAAGGATTGTCAATATATATATATACTTTAAGATACGGGACAAAAGTGAAATCATGCTTTAACAACAAGGATGTGCTTAGGAATATAAAAGTTTGATAATAACATAATATCTAAAATCATCAAATAAATTTCGAATCAATTGCAAACGGATAATAACAGCAGTCACTGCAAAACAACAATGACGTAATATGATTGAAGTTTTTTTCCTTCCAGTACCAACTGTAGCTGTAAAGGTATTCTCATATACGTTTCCAAAACCGTAATACATGAGATTCAAAGTCATTTAATTTTCATGTGATTCAAAGACATTTAATTTTCATGTGTCCATAGGCACAAAACAGTCCTCCATTTTTTTATTTAATTCCTCAGCATCTCAATGAGACAAGAGTCTAAACACACTAACTTTACAATCGGACTATAAAGATACACATACACAGGACCGGAAATGACGTTTCTTTTTCTGCATTTCCTTTAGTTTGACGGTTGGACTAAATCTAGCTAACCCGCAAATGGATGATTATCACAATTGGTGGATTATCAAATCTTGGCAACAGAAAAATGTGCCCGCATTCCCAGAGTATAATTGGTATTGATTGTTTACATATTGATAATTTTTCTTCCATTATAGGTAATATACCATCATTCACCATATACTATCACAAACACACACAAAAAAAAACTTAAATTTTCCATTGGTAATATGCAATGCGGTGAGTTCTTGTTGATTATGACGTCACAACTACATAGTGAACATGACTTGAGAGGTGTCCTCGTTTGATTGGTCACTGCTTTCTAAGCTGCTGGACTGGTCTTCGATCCCACTCTCTACCTCAGAAGATAGAGTGCTTAATGTTCGCTTCATTGACATGGTCAGAGGAGGAATGTACTCTCGTGGAATCACGTACGTGGAGAGATTAAAGAGGTCCAGGAATACTTTGTAGCGGTCACTGAAAATGGTTAAATATTTTTTTATATTGAGAGTCTAACCATAAATTCGTATAATACGTTTTTGTTTGTCCTTCCAAAAATAACGAAAACTTATACTCATATTTAAGACGCGCCTACTTGAGGGGGGAGGGGGGAGGGGGGTCTAGAACTGTACATAGCAATTACAGCAGTGAGGGACTTTATTTATTTATAACCTGTAATACTGCTTATTGTACATGTATCAATTTTAATACTCTCCATGATCCATTAACTAAAATGTACGGTATTTTATTTTACCGTACGGTATTTTTCCTTTTAACGAGAGGAAAGAAAGCACTTTATTTTCATGGCATTTAGATTTGGATATGACGTCTAATATGAAGATACCATACCTGACAGTTGACCTCAGATAATGATATCCAGAAGAACCGCCAGTCCCGACCTTGCTTCCGATCATGCGCTGTACCATCATCACGTGGTTATCTAATAAAAATCAGACAAAAGTCCATCGGGCTGTCTCATAAGAATTAATATTTAAAGAAACTACCTTAAATTAACTCGTCTTACTCTGTATTAATAAATACTATTTATAAGTCTTACATCTCCATTTCGTCATCAGAGAGTCGATGTCCATCAGAAGGGTCAGAAGTTGGTACGGTTGGTGAAATCGAGGCTCGTCTCTGTATAGTGAAATTAAGAGGGCGCCTTGAAAGGCTTTATGGCTCAATCTTCGTTCACCTACGTAGGAAAAAGGAATACTAATTTTACAACAAAACAACATATTAAATACTCTTTTATTTAATGTTCAATACTATTTCTGTCTTGATCCTTTTCATGCAAGTTATATAATCAAGAATGAAATCTAACAACGAAAGCTTTGAAAGTATAAACTGCATTAGCTGCAGATCTGTAGCTATCCGAAAAAATATATATTGATAGACCGGATAGCTATGTACAGTGCCACCCATTGAAAAAACTGTATATTTATTGCGCACAAAAAAGTGCGCTCGGTTCTTGATTATTTCTTCAAAATTCTTACCCCATTTGCAAAAGAGGGAAGATTTTAAAAAGTTTCTCTTTCCTCTATCAAGTACATTCATAGTTGACATCTGAACGAAGTAAATTGGTCCGAATTATCATCGAAACCAAAATGGCAGTATATACAATCGAAATGTTCGATGTTTACAATATCAGGGTCAGGAGGACTATTAACAACAATTATGACGAATGTTTTGTTGTGGAAAGAGTCAAAGAATATGTTAGGAACACACGGTTAGTAATATTTTGAGATTACAGATTTAGAAACATGGAGAAATAAATCGAAAAGCGAGCGCACTTTTTTGTGCGCAATAAATATACAGTTTTTTCAATGGGTGGCACTGTAGCTAAAACTGCATGTACATCAGTCCTGTAAAACGATCGATCTATTTTTCACAAACTTGCTTTCAATCTAAAAACCGATCCCTTCAGAATTTGGATAGTGTTTGTAGAAATTTAGTATGTGCAATCTTTTAACATTGTTCGTCTCTGTAAACAATAGGATAGTATTAAATTTAATTAGGATTGAAAAAATCTGTTAAAAATTAATTCTGATTTTTTTAAAGCCAAAAATTGCATAGAAATAATGGTTATTCAAAGTAAATGTAAAACATACCAACTTATAGCAAATAACATTCAAAAATCACACAAGCATATTGTTTTTAGAAATGTTCAGTTACGTATCATTATGAATTTATTTATAAACATTTATTTAAAAAAGCAAAGGTTCATTTAAGTTCCAAATTTTAAAAACAAGAATTTTCTTTATTGCGCTCTGTGAACTTCAGCTGGGGTCAGAATAAAACGTTCACATGGTAATCCCTTTATAAATAAAATTCATTTAACACATCGAAGCTTGATAAAAAAAAAAAGAAGCTTTCAGTACATGATTTCATGGATACTTTATATTCTTTTCATAATGCTCTATTTTTTTTTTAAAGGTCTATTTTTATCAGCAAACTATTCATTCCATGGAAATTGCTAAGGTAACCTTTCTTTAATCTTTATTCAAATAAAGCTGTGTCACGCTTTCGGGGTAAACTCGGGGGAAGTTTTATAACCAGAGAGGTGGCAAGGGCGCTTGTACTCAGTACATGTATGAATATCTAATGAAGTTTGGTATTCATGGGCAAACTTATCTATGGTTTCTTCACCAAGCAAAAAGGTTTCAAAAACAATACATCAAGAAAAGTCAAGATAAAGAAATGAAGTAATAAGGGGAAGAAAATGATCACAACAGACAACAGAATCAAGATAATGCCTTTCTTTAATTTTTTCATTGGTTTAAATTCATTTATACTTTAACATAACAGTACATTATAGAAGTGAGATATAACATAAACTAGACAAAACTTACCCCGCTCTACAAAAGTGTTGTATTTGATAGGGTCCAGGATCGTATCAAAGGAGTCCTATAGTTAAAATATTAATATAAAAGTCAATGCATTATCATTAAGATTTATTGTGAAACGGGTATAATACGTGTATAATTGTTAAGCAGAAGCTGAATTTATTGACGTAGCTGATGTCTAGGCCATCAATACCTTCTGTTTCTGGTATTCTGCCATTAGGGTTTCCTTGATCTTTGGATCCGTTTCTACCTGTTGGAAGAAATGATCAAAAATAAAACGACAATGAATAATTTTAAACAATAAGTACACATTTCTAAACAATGATTTAAAGACAATTGATAAATGTCAATCCATGCAGCTAAAGGCTTGGCCAGGAGATGTTAGAATGGGCGATACTTACTATGTACGAGGGTTGTCCAAAAGTTCGTGGACAATGACGTTTTTATGAAAATAAATGGTTCTATATAAATCTATTTTATATAAAAATATTTCTTATGAAAAAACCAGTCAGAATGATTTAATTTTTATCGATGGAACGTAATATTTTTTATCGGGTCTTTAAAGATGGCAGATGGTGCGAACGGACCAAGGTTAAAATGCCATAAACTCGGATATAAAGTGTTCGGATTAAAATGATTATTTTCTATATATAATTAGTCAAAAATTAATAAAAATTTCACATAGCACAAATAAAGAGGCTAAAATCATTTTATGATATCTTAGGTATCGTTTACTATAAAGAGAGTGCAAATACTAAACAAAAACTCTAACACATATGTGTCAAAACTCTACAGAAAAAACGACGTCGGCTTTCCGAACGGGGCAGCGTCCGATCAAAAAAATGTTTTAATACGATTGAAACAACTTAAGGACGACAGACCTAATTCGAAATTTCGCGCCACTGCGCAGGAAGTCGCGCATCTGCCTTGAATCAGATTGACGTAATTATGTATTGCTAAAGATGATTGATATAAATTTTTTAATGTTTACAAAGAGTTTCAAATTTATTGAAATATATTCAGTGTATTGATTTGAGATTGGTATATACGATTTTTCAACGGTGTGTACAAATCCGAAGACACTACATGAATTTAAAATCACATGTAATTTACTGAAATGGAGATTTCTGTTCATGACGTTGTTATATATATAACGCAGCGTCGGACTGGACTGTGCAGTTTGCGTATACATAGAGGATATAGATGATGCTCGAAAATTTTTGTGCATTTTTTTTATTTTAAATATTAAATTAAATAAATTAAAATCTATACTTAAGGATTATTGCTAGCACTTGGAAGTGTGTTGCGCCTTAAAAAGGAAATGTAGTGTATGTCCATGAACATGTGTTCATTGAAATCCAAATGTTTGTCGTTATAATAAAATTGGCTTAACGTCAGATTGGTCCGTGCGCACAATCTGCGATTTTTAAAGACCCCGATTTTTACAAAAATATAAAGTTTCACCAATAAAAAATAAATCATTCTGACTTGGGTTTTTATAAGAAATATTTTATATACATTAGATGCAAATAGAACAGTTCCTCGTATGGGCGATACTTACTATAAATGGGTGATACTTACTATGTATGAGCGATACTTACTATGTATAGGCGATACTTACTACCTATAGGCGATACTAACTATGTATGGGCGATACTTACTATGTATGGGCGATAATTACTATGTATGGGCAATACTTACTATGTATAGGCGATACTTACTATGTATCGGCGACACTTTCTATGAATGGGTGATACTTACTATGTATGGGAGACCCTTTCTATGAATGGGTTATACTTACTATGTATGGGCGATACTTATTATGTATGGGCGATACTTACCTTATATCGGTGACACTTTCTATGAATAGGTGATACTTACTATGTATGGGCGATACTTACTATGAATAGGCAATACTTACTATGAATGGGCGACACTTTCTATGAATAAGTGATACTTACTATGTATGGGCGATACTTACTATGAATAGGCAATACTTACTATGAATGGCCGACACTTTCTATGAATGGGTGATACTTACTATGTATAGGCGATACTAATTATGTTTGGGTGATACTTACTATTTATAGGCAATACTTACTATGTATGGGTGATACTTACTATGTAAAGGTGTTACTTACTATATATGGGCGACAACATTTTTCTATGAATGGATGATACCTACTTTGTATGAGCGATACTTACTATGAATGGGTGATACTTACTATGTATGGGGGATATTTACTTTGAATGGGTGATATTTACTATGTATAGGCAATACTTACTATGTTTGGGCGATACTTACTATAAATGGGTGCTACTTACTATGTATGGGCGATACTTACTATGAATGGGTGATACTTACTATGTATGGGCGATATTTTCTATGTATGTGTAATATTTATGCATGGGGGTCGGGGGATACATAGTCAATATTGATTATAAGTACTATGTAGGGGCATTACTTACGAACCTTATTTATTGGTGATACTTACTAGGTACGGGACAATAATTACTAGGTATGGGCGATACGAATTAGGTATGGCATTATTTACTTTACATATTGATGGGTGATTCTTATTTTGTATGAGCAAAACTTTACTAGATATGGGCGATAATAAAGAGGTATGGGCTATACTTACTATGTAAGGCTGATAAATTGTATCATCCAGCCATCGACTGACGGATGTTTCAAAGGCTCGCCAGAAACAGAAGTCGTGACGCTGTAGGCCAGGGGTTCTCTCCAACCACCTCTGGAAAATCAATTATAGAACGATAAGCATGGTAATATTGATCAGCATGTTACATGTATGTAGTATAATGTTTAATTTACTGTTATATATGTATATATCTTACAACTGGCTAAATCGTACCTCTACCACAGCTAACAGTGACGGCTGCTCCACGGAATCCGTCAACATTTTTATGGATTCTTCATCATTGAACACCTTCATGTAATGTTGCTGGTTGTATTTTCTACGATTTTCCTGCAAATCAAAGGCAATATTTTTTATTGTATAATACATCCATTTGTGAATAGACCCGGTTAATAATAGGCGATAAATTTAAGTTTATCATTTTCTAATTTTGATAAAATAGAAAGTGATCTATCCAATGCTTTGCATGCAGTTTAATATGGTTTGATTGTCTCTCACTGACCTGCTTAACCCCAAGTTTGTTTTCTAGTAGTCGGAATTGAAGACTCTGGAATCCAGATGCTGTAGCTAAATGCCTTCTGTAACAATAATCCAAATCTGGAGATTTAGTACAGCATTTCAAAAATTCCTTAATAAATTTTCTACCAAATGACATGATATATTTTTTATCTTTGCTAATGTTTATCTCGTTTACACGTTTTATATATGACGTTACACACCTGAACTCTAGGAAATCAAGTGGCGTCATTGTTTCCAATATAATAAACTGGTCCACTAACAACTATAATAATTAATAGAAAATACGTTTACGTCACGGACAAATAAGTTAAGGATGCATCACAGACAAACAGAAAAATGCGATACTAGTAATTTAAAATTGATTATAAAAAGCATATACTTTGTCTTCTTATCTTTACCTTTAAAATCAAACTGACACGCTGCAATCTGTTGATAATATTAAGCATTCGGCTTTCATCCATAGTCTACAAAACAAACATAAAACAAAACTTATTATCATCATTGACATGCATATAAAAAAAAGATCACGATATGTGATCTTATCTGATTTATCTCTTCATTTGTTCCGACATTATTCCTTTCTATTCTGATTCTGGGACACTTAACGCACTTTTTTGAGCTACTAAATTACTAAACTGAACTGGAAAGCATGACAAATGCACGTAGTCCAGAAATGAATTTTTCTAACAATTTCTGCTTAATCTAACTTTTTGTATGTCAGTTGGACAAATGAAAATACTCAATTTTCATCACCAAAACAGTGCAGAAAAACCGTATTGAAAAAGAAGGATCTTCATCACCGAAAGAACCCCTTCCCCATGAGAGCTGACACCTGGTTGCGATTTCCTTCGAAAAACCAACTCTTTGAGTAGGTGTTTCCCCACAGTAAACTGGCCCCAAAGCGAAAATTGCACTTTTGAGTCAGCTTTCCTTTGAGGGGGGGGGGGGTCTACTCTAGAGTAACCCCTATAGCTGCTGCATCCATAGAAAGACTGCTCTGCATGGAGCAGGATTTTTCCTCCGGGGGAAATTCCCCTCAGGAGTACAATGTCCAGGGAAAACACCCCGGGGAAAATCCTACGCTAAACAGGTATATACGTCCATCACATGCACAGAAAATTTAGGGGAAAGTAAAAAAAAACAGTCTTAGCAAATAGATTTAAAATTAACTCAAATGTGTGTATTTGAATTTAAGTAAAAACTGCTCACTATATATATATTCAACGAAACATATCAATGAAACATTGAAGTTTGGTTAACAATGGACGCGATTGTTTTTGGGGTTTTTTGTGTGTGTGTTTTAATATTATCTGTTAAAAATTACTAACGTCTGTTTAATATTACGTAGTTTTTTGGTGTTTTTTTTTAGCTGAAAATGATTTTTAAAAAGGCAACAATTGTTCAAAAGCAGACACTATAAGTGACACAAAGAAAACCTCTTGTTGCTTCGGTACACATATTTTTTGTAGTCTCGATAACGGATACTACAGAGAAAATCGTCAAAAAGCTTATTAAGCAAATTATTTTCCCCATTAATACTGATTTAAATGATAATTTAATGTGATTTAAAAATTTTATTTAAGATATTTACAAATTTATGATTTGGCAAAAATTTGAAACTATGTGAGTTGTTTTTTCCTTGATTTGAGAAACGATTTGCCGATTTCTGAAGATTTTAATTTTGAGGTTCCAAAATAATTTTTCAGGAAATACCAAACTTTTTTTCCCCAAATGAACAGTACAATAGCATGCAATATGTAAAGCTTTTTGTGCTTCAGATTTGAAAGTAAAGTTTTGTGTTAAATTGCAATATTTGCAGAATGCCTCCGACTGCAATTAACGATCTCAATTTGATTAATGAAATACGTCATAAAAACCAAGCTCGTTTTCAGAATTCCGTCCTTTAAAGCTTTATGATCCGAGCTTTTGACTTCAGAAAACTACAAGTTATTAAGTTACCACATCATTCATTTACAGCAAAAAAGATTTTATGAAAATTATACACTCTAGTTTGCATCTGTTCTAGGCAAAAAAAAATTGGGCGGTTCAAAAATTACCATCTTCATAGATTCCCAATAAAAACCAATATGACTGATGACATCACACATTCGTATTTAGATGTTTCGCAACGTAAAATGAGATTTAAAGAGTGCATGTAGGAGTTGTGGTAATCTGGTTATTTTGACAGAATTGGGACACAAGAGAAAGATAGCGGTCAACCAGTTTACTGAATAATGTTTTCAACATAATTTGACGCAAACAGATGCATAACTTAAGTCTCTCTGTAAGTAAACTTTCCCGTTTAACCTAGCTGTTCCACAGTTTCGTAAAGAAGGTCATTAAAATATTTGTTTTCTGTAATCTCAACTTACCGTGAAGACAAAGGACATTGAGATATTTTCATCATTTGAACATAATTAAGATAAACAGACTTAGACATTAATATCCATGCATTGCGTCACATTTGTTGACCATACAGCTTTAAGATTTGTCAAGCGGCAAAATTACGAAGTAACATTTAGCATTTTGTTTTGTGAGTTTCACAAGCCAATTTACGAACTCGAAATGAAGCTTATTTTAACCTTACATATAAATTAAGAGAGTTTACGCTTCATAGATTAAAATAAGCTTCATTCGTTACAATTTAATTTCAGTTTAGACAATAAGACAATTTTTCATCCTAAAATGGCTTCAAATTGAGCATATTTAAAAATAAAATAACGTCAGGCGGAGTAATACGTTTTCGACGTAACTCATTATGACGTAGGAAACTCAAAACGTATTAAACTTCTTGGAAAATTAATGAATTTTTTTTTCAATTTTGAAAAATTCAGAAGATGAGATTTGGAACTAATTAGGGACAAAGTATGGTCAGTTTTTTTTTTATTACCCAGCAAGTAGACGGACCTGATCTCTTTACTACAAGGTCGCGCTGCTAATTGGTAATTAACCATGTCACATTAATTTTATGACAGGTCACTAATAAGATCAAAGGACGACAATTGAGGTCGTAGTACGGCATATTATTAAAAAATTCCCGGCAATCTAGTTTAAGCGCGTCCATGAAGTTCTTAAGCAACTTCCTTCCAATTGTAAACCAAAAAAACAATTCAGTCTCATTTTTGAAGAATGTGGCGATAGCTAGACCTGGTGTGATGGGCGCGTAAGTTTTACGGTGCTCACCCCTGCAGGTCAAGGAAACTGAATTTCAGAACAGTTTTCCTAAAACTACAATTGATCCACATGCATTGCGTGCGTAGAAATATTGCTAAAGTAATACAATGTTTTGCAATGTATGTCGGTAGAACAATTCTAAGCTATGATTTGTAGCACTGTGAAAAAAAAAACTCGCATTCCGTGTTATGGTATATAAAATATCCATATTATCTGCTTCTACCGTCATCCTTAAAACTTAGTAAATCCCGAGTCAGCACTTCTGGGTTCGCTGTTGAACCCCTGATATTACATACGACCTGACAGCAATATGTCTTCTGAGGGTAAAAAATCTTGTTTTCTTATCTTTTGACCACTCACATTAACCCACCCTTACCGAAAATATTGCCTTCCTGCAAATATTTGCTGCAAGTCTGCAGCAAACATTGCTGCAAGCTTGCAGCAGACATTGCTGCAAGCTTGCGGCAATGTAGCCAAAGAAAGCATGACAATCTATACAAAGCTTTGGTGTTTGCAGCAAATAAGCGGCAAGTCTGCAGCAAGCTTGCTGTAAACATTTTACCATGCAAATGAGGTTTGCTGCAAGCAGCAAACATAGGATTTTCCAAATAAGGAAACCTTGCTGCAAGCTTGCGGCAAACATTGCTGCAAACCTGCCGCAATCATTGCTGCAAGCTTGCGGCAAACATTGCTGCAAGCCTGCCGCAAACATTGCAGCAAACATTGCTGCTAACTTGCAGCAAACAATTTCCTTATGGTTTTGGTACATTCCTTTGTACAAGCAGCAAGTTCACAGAAAGCCTTTGTCATGACCTAAATCTGTTAAGTTTAGAGAAAATCTACCACATGTTTCTGAAATGATGCAGTTTTATGAAGTTATGATAGGCTCTCTTTACGTTCTTAGACAAAGTTTTCATACCTTTTTAAAATTAAAGTGCATGATAGCTTTTTATATGAACAGAACTTTAAGAACTTTACATATAATTTTTAATGAATATTTCCGTGATTACACATTTACTAATTAATTTGATAACATTTAACTGATTTGGGTCCATTAATGCTTTTAAGAAGTATACATATGTGATATCAAAAAGAGGACTGAAATTCATAAGAAACAGATTTGGATTTGACCTGGCATTTACACCAGTTACTCAAACGTGCTTTTAAGAAATATTCTTTCAAATATCCAAATAAATCAAAATCATTTCTTACCAATTAGATATCATGGATAGAATGAACACCTACATCCAGAGTTTGGCACTTTTAATCATTCAAAACGATGTACATTCGTAACAAAATACTGAAACGTGTACAACTTCAATTCCAACATTTCAAAATGGCCAGTTTTGTGTTGACCCAGTACAATCTGCGTTTCATTGGCTGATTTGACTTGTTTACTGTTCTTGCGAACTTCCTGCAAACATTTGAATAATGAAATGTTTCCTGCGAACATTAGATTGGCATGTATGTTTCTTGCAATGTTCCTGCAAACATGTTGGGTTCCTGCGAATTTGCTGCAAGCTTGCAGCAATTGCTGCAATGTTTGCCGCAAGATCGCAGCTAGCGGCAATCATCTGCGAACAAGAAAATTTTCTTCCTGCGAACAATTTTGTTTGCTGCAAGCTTGCAGCAGACTTGCTGCAGGCCTGCAGCAAACATATCAGTTTGGTAAGGGGCAGTGCTGATAAACATTCTGTTATAAACTCATATGCATTGTTCAATGAGCTCGATGTAAAATGAAAACAGAAAGCATAAGTTGGGCTTCCTGCATACTTTCTGTTTACGTTTTAAATCAACTGACGAAAGTCCTGATCTGATTGGTGCTTCTTATCATGAAAAGCAAGCCCGTAGAATATCGAATGAAATTTGTTAGGGGTCTTATGTCAACATTTTCACTCAGGGCTCTAACGCTGTGAGGATGCGCTTTCTGTTTCAAATAATAATTACTGAACTCACCGGGACAACAAAGATTTCCCTGACAGAATCAATCTCAAACAGCATCTGCTTGAACCAGAGTTCATATGCTGAAATGAAAATAAGGCTGATTGTCAAACACCGTTGCATACATGTAGCATATATATATCTTGTATTATATATCCGGGTTTTTTCGCGTGTTAGAAATTTTGCGAAAAGGGGATAGATAAATACAGTTTTTATTTTGCGCAAGTTATTTTTTTACGATTGAAGATTTTTTTTAAAAATGTTTTTATGTCACATTATAGCAGACGTTTAAAATGTTTTTATGTCACATTATAGCAGACGTAATTTCTGCGTGTTTTATATTTTGCGAATGAAAAATGGTCGCAAAGATGCGAAAAATAGATCATCGCGAAAAAAAACGGATATACATGTACGGTATTACACTCGAAACTATCGACAGATTTCTTATGAATTATATGTAACAAAACTGACTTGAAATATTCATTAAATGTGATGTTGCATTTATGCACAGGATATGAATATTTGGTTCCCTTTAAACACAACTGTAGAGTCAACTTTTGCCTTGTTACTATTTTTTACCTTGATGTGTGATGATAAAGAGATGCTCGTCATGTACCGGTTTTCCTGCCTTCTCGCTTTGTAAAACTTGACATTTCAGCAAGTTTTGCAGCTGTAATTAACAATGTTACTCATAATTTTTAAAATATTTAAAATTATACGAATAGTTAAAATAAAATAAAGATACTTCGGCTACATTCATTCTTTATTTCCTCCGAAACGGGGATTCAAGTTCAGCAGTGTATACATCGTAAAATCAAGCATATATATACATGTACATGTATTCAAGGTTATTGGAGATAATGTTATGAAGGGAAAATGATACATGTAATACATGTAATTACAAAAATTAACAAAATGATAATGTAATTGTTATAAATTAACAAAATAATGAAATAAAAATACATGCCATCAAATATTCCTGGTAATTCTTCGGTGATGGACTTTTGTCCTCGTCCATTGCTATAGATAAAAAAACGAATGGGAATATTATTCATGATTATATTTTGTTTTCACGAAAGAAGCCCTATCTTGTATACATACATAATTAGCGAGTGATAGATATGTTGTCGATGGCCTCATGATCTTGTAATACTCGGACAGTTTACATAACATGTCAGGAAAATGTCAGATCCTTAAATCCCTCTTATTTTTTTTTTTTTTTTTTTTTTGTTTTCAAAAGTGATAATCAATTAAATGATTATGCCCCAATCCAGAAAACGACGGGAGAGACACGGATGACTCGGGTTAAATTTGTCTGACAACCCTACAACTACAATGATATGCCACCTGTTAGAATACCTTGTTTAATAAGTTTGGAGAACACCAATGTCATACAGATGGGACAAATAATTACCTACATGTTTGTGTAGCAGAGCTAAGCTAAGGTTTCAGTTTGCTCATAAATTATTATTGCTTTGAAGGATTTATTATTCTTTAAGAGCACAGGACAAATGCCTCAACATTTATACAATGATTGTAGTATCATTTATTTCCATCACTCATAAGCAAATTGAACGACAAAACTAAAGAGGTTAATTGTCATCTTGTAAATCTTTGATTTTACCGGGTAATATTTATAAGTACAAAATGAAAAAAAACATTAAAATTTTCTGCATCGACGAAAAGTTTTTAAGGAACAAATATTAAAAATCTAAAATGTGAAATAAAAGGATAACATATCCCACCCAGATCCTTTCACTAAAGTAAAATTGCTGAAATTCCTATCATATGCTAATCAGTAATGTAGCTGCAGAACTGTAGCTCTCCAAAAAAAAATATAATTCGACAGACCGGTCTGTCATATTTTTTCGGAGAGCTACAGTTCTGTAGCTAATGCTAATGTCCAAAGAATAATTTTTTCGGAAAGTGAACTCATATTTTGTGCCGTCGTCTAGTTAAAAAGCGGTAAAGGGATTAAAGTTTTAAATTCCAATCAGATAGTTTTTTAAATTAAATTTCATTTTTATTTTTTAAGTATGCAAGTAATAAAAGACCAGAGATTTGAAGAGTTTGTTTTAATCATTAAATGCCTGAAAGAATACTTTTTTATATATATTTTATCAATATACATGTATATATGCAGTGTAATTATGGAGAATGCACAGTCAAACAGAGGACAACGTCTGGGCTGTACAGTGGACATAAATCAGTTTATCTGTCTTTCAAAGACCACACGTTTCTAGAGCTGTTTGTAACGCGAACGATACTTAAATTACATGTTACAATGAGCGATAGATGAAGTTAAAATGTGCCCTAGTATGTATATTATTTGATGTTTTCTTTCAACTTTGTCGTACAAATAAGTCCTTTCTTTGCTTAAATCTACTTCCCCATGCATGCATCTTAAAATAATCCCAACGGAAGCTTTTTATCTTCCAAGATGTCCATGTACCTCTTTGCCTAGTATATCCGTGTTTGTCGTCTATTAAGATAATAAGTGTGCCACCCCGAATTTTAATCTTGTCCCCATAATGTTACAATTCAGAAAACTAGTCCTACTGAATAAATATTCGTTATATAGATACCTCTAAGTCAACTTCTTGGAAAGCGACGGGAAAACATACTTACCTCCGTATAATTAGGGTCCTATAAATTCGCCCTTCTCTAGCTAATATCGGTCATTTTGACTGATACCCTTTTCTATTTCTCTGTTACATGTATTAAATTATTAGACGACATGAAACATATAAAAGTAGATAATATTTTTTCAATGTTAGGAAGAGTACTTTATATTTACACCGAGAGGCACAACATGCAGATCGGAAACACACTGCGCTCAATACAGAGCTGTGCGCTCCTTCATAAATAAAATAATTAATCCCCCCTCCCCAATGTTTAAATTCGAATCTAATCCTTTACAATGAAAAAATAGTTTGATATAAGGATAATCTCTTACCTGGGCTGAGAATGAATGAGGCTTTAAACCTGCAACCTTGACTTGATATACGTATAAATCGTTCACATGACTTAGAGCAGACCAGCCTTGTATCTCAATACATTTACAAAGATCAGTTTGCACGTCTTCAAAAAAATCACACGGCTTTATTCCGGTATGATAGATCTATAAGACTGAACTTGGTTTGGCATACTGATCTATGACTGGGGGACAGAATATGAGAAGTACATTGTAATGGTCACTCTTGACCTAATACAGTGTTAGGAAGTAAACCAATTGACATTTGATTGGGAACAGAAAATTTTCGGGTTAAGGTATATATAATATAATGTATCTAGCTAGCTTCCCTCTTAAACTACTGTAAATATTTACTTTAATTTTATCACAAGACGTATTGTCCTAAAATTATGTTTACTTTTTAGTGCTATTTAAACAGCGTTTTAGCCATTCACAAAATTGTCCTGCTTAATGCTTCGGTTCAAGGACGTTCTGATTTATATAAAGAGGATTAAGTGCATGTGTCATAATAACTGACATGTATTTTTACGCGGGTTTGGTATAATAAATAGTAAAAATTAAACTAATCTAAACACCATTAAAGCAAAAAACAATTGAATCGTGTGCACTTTAAACATGATTTTTTTAAACGTTTGAATTTTCTTTGGAATTCAAGTACACATGTATATATCACAAGTAATCTTTAATCCTGGCACTTTTACAATAAGTGTGTATGTGTTTTGTGTGGTATTGAATTCTTGTTTTTATTTTAATTGAGCAAAAAAGTAAAATATCTTAATTTGTCGTACCGGTTTTTATCATAGCAAAATGTATTTTAAAAATTCGAATTTTTACGATTTCTAATTTACATTTCCTTGATGAAAATACCAGTTAAATAATAACGCATCTTTTTTCTAATTTTCGGAACTTTTCCCCACAAATACTAGAATTTGTCAGTGTTAGACCTTAAGCATTAAAGAAGGGGTGAGGAGAGAATTAAGGAGCTTCCAGATGAAAATCTACGTAGTGAAAAAAAACCTTCGTATTCTCAGAAAAACATTCCCTTTTCCGTACAAGCCTTTTATATAATTATATATACATGAACTAGGTTTTGTTAGATATATTTTATCAATTCAAAAGAAATCTTCCACCAACAAATGATGAAAAATAAAATAACAAACTCGGTCGGACTAGCGTTCTCTAGCTACACGTGCAGTTTCATATGAGGCTAGTAATATAAATGTGTAATTTACTGATCATTGATACGTTATGTTATCTGGATGAGATCAGATCATGAAGAAAATAGTCACAGTAAAACAGCAAGGGGGGGGGGGCATAAAACGAGATCATACCTCAAGTATAAAAGAATTAAAAGATTAACAAAAACTGAGAAAACCTTTTTGATTATAGCGATATTTTCTAATTAAAACTAGAGATAAAGTTTATTTCAACCCCCTCTCCCGCGCGTGAGAAGAATAAGTAACTCGAAGATCTACACTATTCACTGTACAGACGGTTGGGAAAAGATTTCATGGTGTTTTTTTTATGGATTTCTGATCTTGGTGTCTAACATTTTTTCCTCCTTACCAATTCGAGTCTCCATGATTATTTTAAAAAAATGACTTTATTGAAAAGCAGCTGAAGCCCTATTATATATTATCCAAAACTTGACTACACATACAAAATGTCGGACAGACCCGAATTAACAATTCACGTTTCTAACGAAAGGGGGACATGCTTTAATTTTTGCCGCAAATTTAAAAAAAAATAATTTGAAAAAAAAAGATTCAAAAAGGAGTACAATTAGAAGTCAGCTACTGATTTATAAATTTATACTCTTATCCATTTTTTGATCATGAGAGAGAGAGAGAGAGAGAGAGAGAGATGCGGTGATTTAATTAATGTGTTGAAAATGTATATTTAAAAAAAGTGTCAGGTGACACGAATGCATATAGATTAATATTTACATCGTCAACTTAATGACGAAGCAATCTGTGAAATCTACGTCTAAAAATAAAATAGTCTACAGTTAATGAAATGAATAGAATTAATTACTCCAAGCTGTCTGACAGTATATACATTTCTTTTCACCTCTTTAAAAAAATGCTACTCATTATTTTCATACTGTTTCCAATTCAATACAATTACAGTTTGAATAATCAATGTGCTTTTAAATTCCTATCGTTTAAATAACGGTACGATAAGGTTTTTAAATCTTTCATGGCAGTGCGAATTGATGCAATGTATCGGGACACAAAAAGGCGAAAAAACGTCTTAATATTTATTATTCATTCGATGGGGATTACGTGACAATGAAAGATGTCATTATTCTAAAGTATTTTCAATATCGTAGAATATCATATTTACAAAACAGGTTAACGTTAGATGGAAGCAACGTGTCCAGGTTTCATGAAAAAAGAAAGAAGGGGGTTAATCATTAACATAAATTGACAAACCTTCTTGGTCTCGATTTGTCGCCATCCTCCTTAATAAATATCAAATTATAAATACCGTAGTTCCACAGGTGTAAAAAATTTCCTGTGTTTAAAATTCCAGACTGAAAGTCCTTGACCTTCTATCATTATCAAGCGCTCTGATTGGTCAATGAACACACACCTTAAAATGGTGCCTTTCAATGCAAACAAAACTCTAAAAAAAAATTTTTTTTTAATATTTGGCAAGGCTAATTTTTGATTTTCTCGAAAAAATGCAACGCTTGTTTACTTTACCTTTTCCTTGGTATAATTATTCATTTCATATCGTGTTGTTTTTATTACTAAAGGCTTTTAACAATATAATTTGAATGTTAATTTAACATTTAAAATGTCTGTAGAAGAAAGGGGTACAGTAATATTTGTACACCATACCACCCGTGGTTTTATTTATTTTTTAAAGTGCTTTATTTCAAAAAGCATACCCGTGGGTATTATAAAAAAAGAACTGGTAAGATTTTTTTTTCAAATAAGCGTTAATTCTGTACGGGTTTTTTTTATTTGCATATGGAAGATATTGTAAGTAATTAAGTTCTCTAGAAAACTGATTCATAAAAAAAAAAGAAAAAAATTATTTTGACCTTGGGTGTATATAAGTGTGTGTGTGTGTGTGTGGGGTGGGGGGGGGCCTCTGCACAATTACGTACCTGTGCTCCATATTCAAAAATGCATTAAAAAGCACTAATCACGGATTCTTAACGTGCAGCTTATTATTTCAGACATGTAATTAGGTAAGGCTATGAATTAATAGGCACCTTTCTACATTCAGGCCTAAGAGTAATGCGAAAACCTGAAGCATATAATAAATACATGTACTGACAATACCGTCAGCTGCAGGACTATTAATAAAAAAAATACAAATTACAAGATACATAAAAAACCTACATGTTACACCCTTCATGATTATCATATTATACAAATCGGAATTTTATTCAAAGTATTTAAATTGTCTCTCTTCTTCAACAATATGCAGGTGTGTAAGTTTTAGCGCAACCGCCCAGGCAAGTGAGACAAACACCTATCAAAAAGAAATTTCTGAAAAGTGAGAAAGTTTTAATTAGATCTTGAATGCATAATATGTGTCATAGTACTAACTTGATACTTTCAACTTTAATTTCACGCATTTTAAAACAAGATGTGTTTGTGAAACACTATGCGCCCGGTGGCAACAAAGTTCAAAAAAGCTATTTTTAATATATAGGTCACAGTCAAGGTCAAAAAGGTCATTGACCTTGGTGTCATTTGAAAGAGCTTATTTAGTGAAGTATGCATACCAACTATGAATTCTCTATCTCCTATGATTCAAATGTTATGGCGATGGTACGAAAAAGCTATTTTTAGCATATAGGTCACAGGGTAATTGACCTTGGTGTCATTTGAAACAACGTAATGAATGGAGTAGGCATACCAGATATGAAGTCTTTATCTCTCACGGTTCAAAAGTTATGGCGAAGGTTAAAGTTGACAACAGACAGACAGATTAAACAGACAGGCAGGACAAAAATAGTATGCACCCACGATCTCGATATCGATCTGGATGCATAAAAAAATCAAGTAATTATTTTGTTTGTTTGATTAATGCCCCTTCCAAGAAATTTTACTTGTAATGAGATGCCACCATGCAGTTGCAGTCCTAATCTCTACCAAGAGTTGTCGTTCGCTTCGTATAAGTGGAACGATAACTCTGGGAAGAGATTGTTGCAGTCCGTGGAGTGCTGCAAATTTTAGATCTACGGCCAGTGAAGCTAGAGGGATTTTTTTCCTGCACTCAGCATCTTCTGCTGCACGGGTCCTCTATTTTTAACGGTCTCGTCCAAAAGACCCGTCTGTGCTCTCCCCAGTTGGATTCAAATCTGCGATGTAAGGAGCAGCTTCTAACTTTTTGACTCATATCAAACGCTCTATTTAAAAAAAATTAATTTTGAAAAAAAATATATATATTTTCATTGGATCCAGATTATGCATCTCAGTGGCTAACTTATACTTGTTATGTTTTTCGTGCATCGTTTCTACTCACAAGCCTTTCAAGAGTTCAATCCATGTGTAATTTCACTGTATTGAACGCATATATCTTAGGGATAAATCTAAGGTATGCTGGTATACTGTAGTATTTCTGTCACTCCTTGTCAGATGTTTGAGTCGATTTGAGAGATTTTATTTCTACTTAAATTTACTTATCTCTTATTCACGTTTTCAAAAATTGAAACATGAAAATTTCCGTGCACACGGTTTGTCCTCCTTTGAGGACAGATGTACTACAAAATGAACGGAGAGTTTGTTTCCCTGTCCTACTGCAAATATAGTTTAGGAAGAATAATGAAATCAAAAACATTTTATGTGTCACTTGTTCTTTTATGAGAACAATAAACATTGTTATATGGAGAAGAAAAAGTTACTTTATTTTTTTCTCTTTGATTTCATCGTTATTCACATCACGGGCTTCTGATTTGTAATATGATGTCCTTTGTATGCAAGTTCTAACATCTTTTGCCCAAGGCATACATTTTATGGCATTCATATACAAAATGCATATTGGTGCAATTCGGCTTTGTACTATTAAATTATTATAATAAGTTTGTAATACAATTCAGGTCGAAACAGAGGGCTCACTGCATGCAGGTATAGCTGTTTGAAAAGGGTCGCTTACTTCACCTTGACACCTAACCCCATCACAGGTGTTTCCATGTAAGGTTTCATGTTTTTGTCTGGACCTTTATTTTTTTCATATCTACACCATTATTTAGTTCTTACATTATATTTAAATTACAAACCAAATTAGATTAAATGCCCATGATGATATTCCACAAAAATGCATTTCGTGAGAAACTATATTTTGTAGCAGAAAGTTTTACAGAAGAAAATGATAAAAAATTCACATGAATTCTATGAATTAATAGTTACTGAAAAATTTGGATCGCTATTTTTTTTCATGCAGGGTGAAGATAAAGTAATATATATTAATATAATGCAGAGGAATGTTTTTATTCTGGTCCTGAAATTAACTTTTATGTATATAATTACAAAATCACAATTCAGATTACAATGAAATTTGGAACACAGAGTTAACATTTTCTGTATAAATAGTAGCTGCAGAACTCTAGCTCTCCCAAAAAATTTTTATTGACAGACCGGAGAGCTACAGTGCCAACCATTGAAAAAACTGTATTTATTGCGCACAAAAAGTGCGCTGTTTCTCGATTTATTTCTCCATATTTTTAAAACTGTCGTCTCAAAATATTACTAACCGTGTGTTCCTAACATATTCTTACGAAGTTTCCACAACAAAACATTTCCTAAAATTGATCTTATAGTCCTCCTGGCCCCGAAATTTAGATCGTCAAAAATTTCGCTTCTTTATACTGCCAGTTTGGTATGCAATATAACTCGGTCCAACGTGCTTCGTACAGATGTATACTACGAGACTAATTCATAGAGGGAGATACATCACTCAGTATTGCTGAAAATGAATATCTATTTTCTATTGTACATTCTTACATTCAGCATTCTGGTAGATTTAATTGATTGTACTCATTTTTATAATTATTTGTATAAACAATAATGTATAAACGTATATCTTGAAAATTCCTTGCAGTTTTAAATAATAATAATTTGTTCACGGTTTATGTAGTCGACAAAATACATGCCAGAAATTTAGTCATGAATTGGATTGATTGTTAAATATTTCCATTTCCAATTTTTTTTTCTCTGTGATAATTCTCTGAAAGTTATCGGAGTTAATTTCTTGATAATTCCACCGGAATGTAAATTAGACAGGTCGATGAGTCAGGAGCTAAGGAGGCCTAAAATGCATGAAAATCTCGTGCGCCTCTGTCTCTGTGTCTGACACTGAGGAAGACAAACTTGCATGTAAATCTCGTGCCGCTGCATACCTTTGTGTTTGACGTCAGTGGGCGAGGACTATTGAAATTGGCCTGAGACTCCTCGTGTTATTTTTACATTTTTTAAAGTCTAAATCTACAATTTTATTTCTCAATGAAATGGAAATAAAAGGAATCACAGTCTAGTTAGTAAAGTATGCCAGGGACATCAACGATAGTGAGAAACATGGGATAATTTATGCATAACGGGCTTCGCCACTATCGTTACGATAATGCCCTGGCTTACTATACTAACTAGACAGTGATTCCTTATTAAATAGTGAAGGAATGGATATGTTTCTAAATGAACTTTGTTTTGTGCCCGGTGAAAGCAAGCTGGGGAAAGATGCATGTGTTCTTAGTTGAGCAATTTTTTATGAAAGATCGCCCAATTAAATTTAGAGAAATTGTTGAATATTTTAACAATAATATAATAAATATTGATAAATTCCTAAAACGTCTTTTACTTTACAATTCAAACATACAAGATATGACAAAAAGAGACGCCCATACATGTACTTTATCCACATTAGATATGCGACGTTCCCAAAACAGGGGACTCGGGTTTTGATGGTCACCATGCTCTTTCTTGAAAAGGATATCCTTATCCATCCATATACCAATGCCGAGATTTGGCCATTTCTGACTAATAAACTGTTTTTGGTATAAAAAAAACTGCATAGCAAGAAAATTAACTGAGAGTCGGAAAAATGTTCAGAAAGCTCTTAACATTAACAAAAAGTGCTGTTTAGACTTTGAGAAAAATATATCATACAAAGGTATGCATATTGGGACTATTAAGATAATTTTCATCATAGGGTACCTGTCTTTTTTTCAGGAGGAATAATGTTCAAAGACAATAGACTATTTGTGAGCAGAATTCAATGTTGTTTACCTACATAGGGAAAATAACTGGAACAAACGAATTCCTTTGCTTATTCTTGATCTAATACAGTAGTATAACACTAAGAATAATGAATATTTTAATCTATTACAAATTGTGTAATTATCTATAAATAACAATTTTCTGTATCTTACTTATAAGGACAGATCACTCTAACTGCATAAAACTACAATAAAAATAGAACTCTTTATTAAAAAGCTTCTGTGACAGAACGCTGCGGAGCATGTCACGTGACCACCTAGATCTGCAGATGGGCGTTAAAATTGGAGAGGTCTGATCTTTTATGGAAGTTATTCAATTAGTTTTTGATCATGATCACCCCTCGTAGAAAGTGTCAGACACTTAACAGGGCAAAAACATCTAGTTAATGTGCATGCATTATTGGTGAAAAGGGGAAGGAGGTATTTGCATATAGATGAAATCTAAATGGCTCATTAGTATTTAGCAAGAAAACTGGTCATAAGACTGAAATAAATTTAAAAAAAAACAAATTGTCTGACCTTTCAACCAACGCACAATTGACCTGGGACGTTTTTATTCCGAGTAAATATACCGGTATTTCAAAAATGTGTCAAATCCACAATTTTCAAATTCTTATTCATGTTTCAATTCCTTTACAAGAAGATTAAATATAATTATATTTTATAAAGTGATTTAAGTTTGAGATAAACATTTCATAATTTTACTGGTGAAATTGTAACATAATTAAAAATTGTCAAAATAACCATATTTAAAATACGACCGGCATATTTCATCAAACGCGTAAATGCTCCATGAAATGTATGCAGGCATGAAACATTAAAGTTCGTTTTCAAAAATTAATTTTATTCTTATAATTACATTTTTTCGCTCGGTTTATACGAAAACTGCATGACAAATAATGAAAAACAAAAAAATATGTCTCTTTTTAACAAAATAGAACTATTTACAAAAATTAGCTAAGAAGATCCAATTATAAAAAAAATTACTTTGCTTT
The DNA here is from genome assembly GCA_003671525.1 of Saccostrea glomerata. Lineage (NCBI taxonomy): Eukaryota > Metazoa > Mollusca > Bivalvia > Ostreida > Ostreidae > Saccostrea > Saccostrea glomerata. Next base: position 510,659 of record PRKT01000297.1, on the reverse strand, counting down.
CTTAAATTTTCAAAGTGGACTTATAGATATCGAAGTCCAAATACGCTTGCAATATAGGGAGAATTGTTTGCTGTCAAATATGATGCCTAGATACATTTTATATCTTAAATATAACCGACATCCCTACATACATTGCCGGAGGACAAGCATGGACTTTTGGCGGGGGGATATCCATGGTCCCCTTCTTTCAGACATAACTTTCCAGTATAGGAACATTTAAATTTCGTTCACCCTTTTTTGCAAATAAGAGAAATGTAGTATGTATGAGTAAAAGAAATTTTACCAGTGGCAGATCCAGAAGTTCATGGGGGGGGGGGATAAAGGGCCGAAAGGGGGTGTATGGGAAGCTGTGTCATCCTCCCATTGGGGGTTTCGGGGGACCCTCCGAGGAAATTTTGTTTCAAACGGATCTAAATGGTGGATTTTCCAGCATTTTGGGCCACTTCTTCTGGCCTTTTTTAAAGACCGTACATCTATATTTTTTAAGACTTAGGAAAAATAAACTGATGTTTTAAATAAATTTAAAATTTACAAGTTCGCACTCACCTATCTCCATTCCCTCGCCAAAGGAAATAGTATTTTCGAGTTTGGGCATTATTTAATTGTCAAGGTTTCTAAGGTGAGCCTCCCCCCCCTCCCCCCCCCTATTTTCAAAATCGATGCTTCTTGACAAAAACAAATAACATATCATGGTTTACCACATATATTTTACAAAATAGTTTTTTGAACATGTACATACCCCCAAACCTCAAGTCAATTTGTATTAATTTTTTTTATTAAAACTTGGTTTGTACAGGCAATTAAGACTTTTTTGTTTGTGTGTGTATATTAACTGACTTAACGATCTAACGGATAGAGGGCAGAGTGTTATTGTCCATAAATAATATATATAATATTTATTTAATGTCTTGTCTTGTGTGACCTTGGAAAAATATATGTTTTGCAAACAGATTAAGAAATGAATTGGTGGATTTTTAAATACTTTATTCATTCGTAATTAATATTATACATGATTAATTTTATTCATGTTATTTGTTCTACATTGTACTATATGTACACGTATAATGTATTTATACCTATGAAATGTATGTCTCTTGGTTTTAATAGAATTTAATCTGAAATCTGTGTGAAAAATGACACTATGAGAAACAATAACCTATTATTAATTGCTACATGTAAACTGTTCAACATTTTAAAAAAATATTTCTCGATACAAACGATATTCCAGTACACTAAGTGATAACCAGAATTTATAACTGGTGCATAAAATTAAGTATGGGCCTTCATTATAAGAGGGTGTTTAAGAATTTTATGAAATCGAAGTTTGGACTACTAGTATTTGTGGCGCAAATTTATAACTAGAAAATGTTTATTTATATTTTAATGTCTCAAAACTCAAATGTTTTCTAAACTTTCTTTGCAAGCAAAATTTATATGACAATCAATGTTAGGAAGAACTATCAAATGCTTATTCTCTTTTTATCAGAAATTTAAAAAAAAACTCAATTCGTCTCAAACACTTTTCTAGTTATAAAAATCATACAATATATATATCTGCAAATTTGAAGTAGGACAAACCTGCTCATCAAATATAAATAATTAAAAATACATTTTCCAAATCTTATCCTAAACTGTCATTTGTCGATTTGAATTAATCAAGTTCCTGCTAGAAAAAAAACACATTTGCAATTCTCGACATAAAAGATTCACGTGTTTCGTGAGTAATTAAATCAAACGCCGAAACCTCTTAAAATGTTATAAACGTCTACATATCTAGAACGATTAGGTACATTTTTTTCTTAAGTTTAAAAGCATGACGCTCAGTCTTTTTGAGGAGAAATCACATGCTATTCGTCTTTGAGGAGAAAAAATTTAAATTTACACGTGTACATTCAAGGATCTTTTTATATATTTCGTAATTAAGATCAGATTACATGGTTTAAAAAAAATACCGGAAATTTATTCAACCAGCTCAGTCTCGATCTACCATGTTTGTTTATAATTTAAAATAATGTACAAAAAAGGTTGTTTTACTTTCAAAATCGCTTCCCTTTGAATTTTAGAACGTAGTGTATATATTTAGTACAAAATAGTGGTACATGTTATCTACGTTTTTATTATTATTTTTTTTATCATTTACAGTTTTGATGTTTTGTAAAAAAGTGGAAAATGTCGGATATTTTGGATGACTCATTTTTATGAAATTTTACCCAGACCTTTAGTAACAAAAGAGGAGAATCATGTTTTGCATGTAGTTTTTTTTTAATATTTTTTCTAATTCCCTTGGCTGCATGACCATTCTCTGAAAAAATAGTACATCTTTCCACACATTCAAATGTGTATTAAAATAACAATTTTTCTCCGCAAAGAAATGGCTATAAAAGAATATATATAAGCAGAAATAAGAAAATACATCATACTAATATATTTTTTTATTCCAAACCCTAAATAAAATGTAATTTTATTAACTTTTGTATCATTTTTTAAGCAATCCAAAATACAAACCTTCCTAATTTTTGACATTTTTTTTGCACCTTTTGCATAGCTGGAACTGCCACAAAGATTACAGAACCACATAAAGTATGAACTTTTTATAAAGCATTAAATAATATTGCTTAATTTAACTTCCTATATCTCATAAAACACTTCAGAAACAACGTAAAAAATTCAAAGAATTGTGGTCCCCCGCTTTCGGTGTCTTTGTAAGTGAGAGGTTATTTTTTATGACATATTGTGTGTAATATGAGCATACTATCATATGCCATTTATTTAGAAAGTAACACTGATGTTGATTTTTTTTTAGTAGGATGAAAACCCCAATCCTGACCGTTAAAAAGTTATGGCCAAAGTAAAATGTTTTTCTAAAAGTAGGTCAACTCCAAGTTCAAGATCAAAGGGTCAAAGTTGTTGATATCCAATGAAAGGTTTTCTCACAAAGATAACATATGTGAAGCATGAAAGCCCTAGCCCTTACTGTTCAAAAGTTATGGTCAAGGTTAAAGTTTTCATAAGTACGCAAATCTTTAAGGTCAAGGTCAAAAGGTAAAAATTGTTGATATTCAATGAAAGGACTTGCCACATAGAATACATATGTGAAATATAAAAGTCCTAGTATCTACCGTTCAAAAGTTGTGACCAAAGTTAATTTTTTTTTAAAAAGTAGTTAAAACTCCAATGTCAAGGTCAAAGGGTAAAAGTTGTTGGTATCGAATGCAAGGTCTTCTCAAAAGGATTACATATGTGAAGTATGAAAGCCCTAGCCCTCACCGTTCAAAAGTTATGGTCAAGGTTAAAGTTTTTTCATAAGTACGTAAATCTCAAAGGTCAAGGTCAAAAGGTCAAGGTTGTTTGTATCCAATGAAATGTTTTGCAACAAGGAATACATATGTGAAATATAAAAATTCTAGCATCTACTGATTAAAAGTTGTGACCAAGGTTAAGTTTTTTCATAAGTACGTAAATCTCCAAGGTCAAGGTCAAAAGGTCAAGGTTGTTGTTATCCTATGAAAAGTCTTCTCACAAGGATTACATTTGTGAAGTATGAATGCCTTAGTCCTCACCGTTCAAAAGATATGGTCAAGGTTAAAGTTTTTTCATTAGTACGTAAATCTCCAAGGTTAAGGTCAAAAGGTCAAGGTTGTTGTTATCCAATGAAAGGTCTTGCTACATACAATACCTATGTTAAATATGAAAGTCCTAATTCCTACTACTCAAAAGTTATGGCCAAAGTAAAATGTTGGAATTTTTGTGTAAAAGTGGGTCAAACTCCAAGGTCAAGGTCAAAAGGTCAAATTTGGTGGTACCCAAAGAAAGGTCTTGTCACAAGGAATACACATGTGAAATATGAAAGTCATAGCTCCAATAAATCAAAAGTTATGGACAAGGTTAAAGTTTTTGTGACGGACAGACTGACAGACTGACGGACAGACAGACAGACGAATGAGATTTAATGTCCCCTCGCTTTCGCGAAAGCGGGGGACAACAAATGTATAAAATAACGTTAAATAGCAAATCCTAATTACAAATCCTAATTACATCAAACGCAATGGGAACGAGGAAAATGGAAAGATTTGAGATTTTGAGGCTGGTAAAATACTTTTTTTATAATAAATGATTAGGACTTTTAAAAAAATATTGTCCATAAACATGGTATTCAGAAGATTTCAATGTTCAAGATACTGAATTTGAGTTTTACATTGTATGTAAATTGTACACCTAGACTTTGGAACTTTTGACCTCAAAATCTACAGGGTTTTCTTTTATTTTTAAGTACTATAAAGTTATAATTTTTAATAACATTACAAATGCTGAAAGAGCCCTAAATTAACCAATTGGAAACCATTTAAATATATGATTTTTTTTACTTCACCTTGGACCAAGTTGTGGACTGGAAACCATTTCCACAAAATAATTGTTTCTTACATTTGACTTTGAATTCAAGTAGGGTGTTCTTTAAAAGGAAGATTCAGGATAAACTGTGGTTTCATCAATTTTCGTTGGCATCAATTTTCGTGGATTGTGTAAAAAAGACGTTTTCGAGGATACGTAATTTCGTGGACGAAAGCGTTGCCCATACAAATGAATGTCATATTTCGCAATTCAATGAACATTTGAATTCGTGGATCTGCTCAACCACGAAATCCACGAAAATTGGTGCTCAACGAATATTGATGAAACCACAGTATTTCACTGCAACGGCTCAAGGACATTCTGAGATATGATCACACAGACAGGAGATAGGGAAAACAGACCCAAATAGATATATTCTCTTCTTTCATTGAAAGGAAATATCAATATAGATGTACTTTGTATATGTAAGCTCGTTTCACAATTCAATTATACACACACATGCTTTACCAGGAATTACCAAGATAAATATCATAAGCAAAAATCAGGGGAAGATTAAAAAATTATCACGTCTTATCATCCACAACATACTCTTTTATAAAGTCCTTCATTAACAAGTCGGCTGCGTCCCCAGGTGTGAGTACACCATGTGACACCCTATCCTCCATTACACTTATCTTCTCCTTGACCACAGGGTGGGAGTGGAACAAATCCATGATATTGTCCTTAATGTAATTCCACATCCAAATCTTCTTCTGCTCCGCCCGCTTTATGTCTAAGTCACCTGTACTTGACATCACTCGTCTGAATTCACACATTTTCTCCCACAGAGATGGAATTCCTTCTTTAGTTAATGATGATATCCTTAAAACCTGCAAAGAGCATAATCCCTGTTGTAGAGCAAAACCCTCAAAGCAAACAAGAGGCCCACGGGCCTTATAGGTCACCTGAGTTTTGTGTAACAACATTACCCCAGGATCCTTCCATGTGCACATAAGTTTCAGCTTTTCTGGCCCAGTGGTTCTTGAGAAGAA
>PRKT01000297.1:489874-504756 GCA_003671525.1 Saccostrea glomerata | reverse complement strand
ATGCATTTTCACTATATAGTCTATATAGCCCCGCCCTAGCACTAGTACCCCTGACCCTGGGGCCATGAATTTCACAATTTTGGTAGAGGACTCAATGCTCAATACATTCATGCTAACAGTTTGCCTGCTTGATGTCAAGGAGTAAAGAAGAAGATTTTTAAAGATTGCAATAATTTTAGTGGTTTTGGCCCTACCCTCAGGCCCCAGGGGGGCAGGGACCATGAAATTCACAATTTATGTTTCCCTTCACCCATAGATGCTGTATACCAAATTTGGTTGAAATTGGTTCAGTGGTTTCAAAGAAGAAGCTGAAAATGTTCATATGTTAACACACAACTGACGATGCACGACGACGGACGAAAACGGATAGCAATAGGTCACCTGAGTTACTCAGGTGACCTAAAAAACCCTAGTTGAATTGCTCTGCTGTAGCAAAGGTTCCTCATACTAGACTTTCTTACATTTTCGTTATTGGTTCTAATTTTACATGTATTGATAACATGAACAAAGCAACAATTTCAATGTTAATTTTGTCCATCTTCGTAATGCAAATATTAATTTCAAACAGAGTATCAGTAGCTACTTGACATGCATTACAGATCTTAACTCTCTGTTGATAACTATACCTCTGGACTCCAGTTTATATTAACCTTCCTGATGAACTTGAGGGCACTCATGTATTCACCCTGTATGATGCGGGCAGAATTGACCAGGTCGCCATCACATTTATTGACCACCACTAGGTCGGCGACCTCCACAATGCCCTTCTTTATACCTGTCAACAGGACACAGAAATTTACTTAATGAAATAAGGTCACTGTTTCTCAGTGCACTTCTTACAGTGAAAGAAGTAATTGTGCTGTAATGCAAACATTTAAAAAAAAAAAAAAAAACTACACAAATGTATCCTATTTACCTGACCTTAATTAAATCTCCAGTCATTTTACTCCTTCTAACCATTGTTACTAGTGTTGATGATAATAAGCACACATTATACTATACTTACATGTACCTGTATGTATTGGTTGTATACAAACCTTGCAGTTCATCCCCACCAGCAGGGGGTATTATTAAACAGAACATGTCCACCATGTCAGCTACCACAAACTCTGCCTGCCCAACACCTAGAAACAAAGCAATCATAAAAGACGAGAAAATCAGTTTTTGATTAATAAATTTACAGCATTACTAGTTATTGTGGTTTTATCGATACATTTACCACAAAGTTAACCACATCTAATATATATTCTTGGCAGCTTAACATATTTTCAATCAAAATAAATATACATATGATAATTTATATGAAATTTGAGATCGGATGATGAAATGTTCTTGAAATCTTAACAAGTTACAATGTATATAAAATGTCATAAATCAGCATCCACTCACTGCACAGTGCACATACCTATTAACAAACATGTAACTAAAAATAATACAGTCAAGATACTGTTAGCAAAACTAATTTAGCAGTCGCTCATCACATTTTAACAACTTCCAAGATACTAAAAAGCTTCTTTATGTTTATTCAAATTAAACAAATACACATCTTTATGAATAAAAAAAAAATAAATAAAAATAGACGATTGGGTACAATACTGACCTATTGTTTCTATTGCCTATGATACTGACCTATTGTTTCTATTGGCTATAACACTGACCTATTGTTTCTATTGGCTATAATACTGACCTATTGTTTCTATTGGCTATAACACTGACCTATTGTTTCTATTGGCTATAACACTGACCTATTGTTTCTATTGGCTATAATACTGACCTATTGTTTCTATTGGCTATAACATTGACCTATTGTTTCTATTGCCTATAACACTGACCTATTGTTTCTATTGGCTATAACATTGACCTATTGTTTCTATCGCCTATAACACTGACCTATTGTTTCTATTGGCTATAACACTGACCTATTGTTTCTATTGCCTATAATACTGACCTATTGTTTCTATTGGCTATAATACTGACCTATTGTTTCTATTGGCTATAACATTGACCTACTGTTTCTATTGGCTATAACACTGACCTATTGTTTCTATTGGCTATAACACTGACCTATTGTTTCTATTGGCTATAACACTGACCTATTGTTTCTATTGGCTGTAATATTATTGACCTATTGTTTCTACTGGATGTAATACTGACCTATTGTTTCTATTGGCTTTAATACTGGCCTATTGTTTTCTATTAGCTATAATACTGACCTATTGTTTCTATTGGCTATAACACTTACGCTCGCTGCGCTCGCTATAATCAAGAATGAAATCTAACAACGAAAGCTTTGAAAGTATAAACTGCATGTACATCAGTCCTGTAAAACGATCGATCTATTTTTCACAAACTTGCTTTCAATCTAAAAACCGATCCCTTCAGAATTTGGATAGTGTTTGTAGAAATTTAGTATGTGCAATCTTTTAACATTGTTCGTCTCTGTAAACAATAGGATAGTATTAAATTTAATTAGGATTGAAAAAATCTGTTAAAAATTAATTCTGATTTTTTCAAAGCCAAAAATTGCATAGAAATAATGGTTATTCAAAGTAAATGTAAAACATACCAACTTATAGCAAATAACATTCAAAAATCACACAAGCATATTGTTTTTACGTATCATTATGAATTTATTTATAAACATTTATTTAAAAAAGCATAGTTCATTTAAGTTCCAAATTTTAAAAACAAGAATTTTGTTTATTGCGCTCTGTGAACTTCAGCTGGGGTCAGAATAAAACGTTCACATGGTAATCCCTTTATGAATAAAATTCATTTAACACATCGAAGCTTGATAAAAAAAAAAAGAAGCTTTCAGTACATGATTTCATGGATACTTTATATTCTTTTCATAATGCTCTATTTTAATGGTCTTTTTTTATCAGCAAACTATTCATTCCATGGAAATTGCTAAGGTAACCTTTCTTTAATCTTTATTCAAATAAAGCTGTGTCACGCTTTCGGGGTAAACTAGGGGGAAGTTTTATAACCAGAGAGGTGGCAAGGGCGCTTGTACTCAGTACATGTATGAATATCTAATGAAGTTTGGTATTCATGGGCAAACTTATCTATGGTTTCTTCACCAAGCAAAAAGGTTTCAAAAACAATACATCAAGAAAAGTCAAGATAAAGAAATGAAGTAATAAGGGGAAGAAAATTATCACAACAGTCAACAGAATCAAGATAATGCCTTTCTATAATTTTTTCATTGGTTTAAATTCATTTATACTCTAACATAACAGTACATTATAGAAGTGAGATATAACATAAACTAGACAAAACTTACCCCGCTCTACAAAAGTGTTGTATTTGATAGGGTCTAGGATCGTATCAAAGGAGTCCTATAGTTAAAATATTAATATAAAAGTCAATGCATTATCATTAAGATTTATTGTGAAACGGGTATAATACGTGTATAATTGTTAAGCAGAAGCTGAATTTATTGACGTAGCTGATGTCTAGGCCATCAATACCTTCTGTTTCTGGTATTCTGCCATTAGGGTTTCCTTGATCTTTGGATCCGTTTCTACCTGTTGGAAGAAATGATCAAAAATAAAACGACAATGAATAATTTTAAACAATAAGTACACATTTCTCTGAAAATGTTCATATGTTAACACACAACTGACGATGCACGACGACGGACGAAAACGGATAGCAATAGGTCACCTGAGTTACTCAGGTGACCTAAAAAACCCTAGTTGAATTGCTCTGCTGTAGCAAAGGTTCCTCATACTAGACTTTCTTACATTTTCGTTATTGGTTCTAATTTTACATGTATTGATAACATGAACAAAGCAACAATTTCAATGTTAATTTTGTCCATCTTCGTAATGCAAATATTAATTTCAAACAGAGTATCAGTAGCTACTTGACATGCATTACAGATCTTAACTCTCTGTTGATAACTATACCTCTGGACTCCAGTTTATATTAACCTTCCTGATGAACTTGAGGGCACTCATGTATTCACCCTGTATGATGCGGGCAGAATTGACCAGGTCGCCATCACATTTATTGACCACCACTAAGTCGGCGACCTCCACAATGCCCTTCTTTATACCTGTCAACAGGACACAGAAATTTACTTAATGAAATAAGGTCACTGTTTCTCAGTGCACTTCTTACAGTGAAAGAAGTAATTGTGCTGTAATGCAAACATTTAAAAAAAAAAAAAACTACACAAATGTATCCTATTTACCTGACCTTAATTAAATCCCCGGTCATTTTACTCCTTCTAACCATTGTTGCTAGTGTTGATGATAATAAGCACATATTATACTATACTTACATGTACCTGTATTTGGTTTTTATTGGTTGTAAACAAACCTTGCAGTTCATCCCCACCAGCAGGGGGTATTATTAAACAGAACATGTCCACCATGTCAGCTACCACAAACTCTGCCTGCCCAACACCTAGAAACAAAGCAATCATAAAAGACCAGAAAATCAGTTTTTGATTAATAAATTTACAGCATTACTAGTTATTGTGGTTTTATCGATACATTTACCACAAAGTTAACCACATCTAATATATATTCTTGGCAGCTTAACATATTTTCAATCAAAATAAATATACATATGATAATTTATATGAAATTTGAGATCGGATTATGAAATGTTCTTGAAATCTTAACAAGTTACAATGTATATAAAATGTCATAAATCAGCATCCACTCACTTGCACAGTGCACATACCTATTAACAAACATGTAACTAAAAATAATACAGTCAAGATACTGTTAGCAAAACTAATTTAGCAGTCGCTCATCACATTTTAACAACTTCCAAGATACTAAAAAGCTTCTTTATGTTTATTCAAATTAAACAAATACACATCTTTATGAATAAAAAAAAAATAAATAAAAATAGACGATTGGGTACAATACTGACCTATTGTTTCTATTGCCTATGATACTGACCTATTGTTTCTATTGGCTATAACACTGACCTATTGTTTCTATTGGCTATAATACTGACCTATTGTTTCTATTGGCTATAACACTGACCTATTGTTTCTATTGCCTATAATACTGACCTATTGTTTCTATTGGCTATAATACTGGCCTATTGTTTTCTATTGGCTTTAACACTGACCTATTGTTTCTATTGGCTTTAACACTGACCTATTGTTTCTATTGGCTATAACACTGACCTATTGTTTCTATTGGCTATAACACTGAACTATTGTTTCTATTGCCTATAACACTGACCTATTGTTTCTATTGCCTATAATACTGACCTATTGTTTCTATTGCCTATAATACTGACCTATTGTTTCTATTGGCTGTAATACTGACCTATTGTTTCTATCAGGATGATGTCATATCCTGCCGCCTCACACACCAGTATAGCTTCGTTGGTTGTCCTGGTAACACCTCCCAGAGTTCCTCGGGATGGCGAGGCTCGGATGTAAGCGTTCATATCTTTTGATAATTCAGGCATCCTTGTTTTGTCACCAAGCAGGGAACCTTATTGGAACATTTATAAAAGATTCTAAATCTCAACTTGTTATTTGAAGTGGGGGTAAATTGTCAAACAAAATGATTGTTTTGTTAAGGTGTATCAAACTATCAATAAATGTACATCCCTGCAAGTCTGGTCTCTGTATACTTTATATAAGACCTGCTTAAAATCTTTGTTTCTATTACCTGGGAAATGTAGGTCAGATCATTCAGATTGGTCAGATGATTTATCTGAAATGTCTGGTACATGAACTTCCAAACAATCATTACATGTATGCAAGTTTGGTCCTAGTAGACTTGGAAGTTTCTTTGGAAGATACCTACTCTAAAACCTTTAATATAAATCACTAAATACGTACATATTCAAGTAGGTAGGATTCAGGTCTAGATGTATATAAAGTACAGTAATATAAAAGTTACTTAATCATTGATAAGAGACACTTATGTATTGTAATAAAAAGCCAAAGTAAATGATAAGTGAAGCTACCTTATTCCCAGGACCTGATGAGAACTTCTTATCTATACTTAAGGGTCCCGTATAAAGAACTCACACCCACTATGTGATGAGAAAGGAGCATCTGCTAAGACAGCAACTCTGTAATTACTATAAATGAACTCAACCCCACTGCGAGATGAGGAGGGATCAACTGCTAAGACAGCAACTCTGTGATTACTATAAATGAACTCACCCCCACTGCGAGATGAGGAGGGATCAACTGCTAAGACAGTAACTCTATGATTACTATAAATGAACTCACCCCCACTGCGAGATGAGGAGGGATCAACTGCTAAGACAGCAACTCTGTGGTCCCTCTCCGTGAGGAACTTTCCAAAAGTTTCAATAAATGTGCTCTTCCCAGCCCCAGGTGGTCCAGAGAGTCCTGGAAAAGAAAAAAAACTCAGGAATTTATTTTTTCATCATAAATGTAACTGTGCTTTTTTCTCAATCAAGAGAGTTTGTTTAGTTAATAAAAACTCTTGGGAAAAATAGTTATATTAAAAGAAAGAGATAAATCAACCACCTATTCTGAAAGTTGGTGGACCTTTCATAGAATGAACTCCAACCATCTTTTGATCATGTAGAATTAGGTTCAGTAATGCTTTGGCTTGAACCTTCTTCTTTGGGTTGCTAGTCTCTATAAGAGTTATTGCTCTTGCTAAACTCCCCCTATTCTGACTTTTCAGTCCTTTGAAAATGTTTTCAACATATTCATCAGGTTCTATTATTAATCCCTTTTCCACAGATTCTGCTTGTAGTAAAGATGAACATGATATAAAAATGTTTCTTGAGCTGTTTTTGAAACATTTTAAAGAACAACTTCTATCATTTCCCCTGCAGCCTTTGCTAAAAATATGTCTATGAACATCTGTGAAGGAGTGTTTCCATCTTATGGTTGTTGATGCTGGCATCCACCAAATCTTGTTAAGATACTTCCAAGTTAACATCATGGCTCCACTTCTCACACCTGTCATCAATATCAAACAAAATCATCTAAACATCATGGTTTCCAACCACCTGTAATTGAAATCAAACAACTGAAAGTATTATTTCTCGCCACATTTCTTTTAATTTATCAATCAACGTAGGGAGCAGCTCGAAGTGTTACCCAGAAAATAAGCTCAATAGAAAAACAAGTAATGATGAAGAAAATCTTTATGTAAATTTGCATATTTGACAATTTAATTTTTAAGTAAAACTTTTCCAGACTTCTGTCAGAAGTATGTATGTAAAGGCTTATTGTTTTGTGTAGATTTAGTTAGGCTATAAATTTACAGTGCAAAATTTTAAATTTTCATTTTGGCAATAAATATTATAAATCTGCATCAAAACACTTAAAAAGGAATAAATTTTGGTAAGCAAGGTTTTCTGCAACCCTTCTGTTTGTAAAATTGATCCCCAAGAAGTTAAGAAACTTCTGAGGGATCGATCTCCTTAACAAATGACAAACTTGTCAACCAAAAGTTATTCCTTAATAAGTGTCCTATTAATGCAGATATATGATATTTATAGCCAAAATAAAAATTTTCAATTTTTGCACTGTAAATTTATAGCCCATTTGGGATATCATATCCCAAACGGACTATTATATCTCATTTGGGGGATTGGTCCTAACCTGTTAAAGAAGAAACAAACATCCACTTGCCCTATGAGGGCCATTGAGTAGTAAGTGATCTTTTTCTTGTCATCACCTCCTATGACATGAGACCTTGATTTAGAGATCTTATCCAAAGTAACCGATCTTTACCTCCCTTAGTGGATTCGAACCCGGGATTTAAAGATCAGATCCATATTTAGAGCACATGCTCTATTAACCACTGCACCATGCAGGCGACAAGTGTAAGCTATGTACAACTGCATTTGCCATAATGGTCACACTATAAGTATTCTTACTTTAAAATTAAAATAACACAACTAATTTTACAAAAGGTAGAAAATACAGTTCAAAGTGTATTTCGTCTCGTGCCAAACTCATGGTCCGCAAATTAAAGAAAAGTTTCTCCTAAATAATCCACAGGCACCTGAATTTTTATCAATAAGTCGCTAAATTAGCCAAATATTGAAAAAATTCCACCCCTCTATATATACAAATGTAAATGTGTATTTTGTATAGAAGGGGTAGAATTTTTCGATATTTGGCTAATTTAGCGACTTATTGATAAAAAATAAAATTCAGGTGCCTGTGAATAATCGAGTAAATTTCAAAACTTTTCTCACATTGATTACCATTGATTCCTTTTATTTTTTTTCTTCTTCTAAGGCATCATATTTATGTTTTTCTGTCCCCTTTCCCTGGCCTTCTGTGCCTTATGAACCGGATATAGAAATCCGAACGCTAAATTTAAAATGATATAGTCAATTTTGACGGCATTGCGAATTCCGATCAAGTTTTATAGTACGTTCACTTAAACTTTACTTGTGGTATAGAAATATTACCAACATGTATTTTTATTAATCATTCATTAAAATAAACATTTTTTTTCTGTATAAAAAGAAACATATAAGGACACAATAATTTCTCCTCAAGAGACGGGGCAACTTCCGAGAAACGGAAAAAATTGGAGCTTACAGGAAAAGCCCGAGAAGTTTTGATTTTGTGGGGACAGTAATTTATTTTCAAACTTTCGCAGCACATAATAATTTATTCCAAATTGACCAAAAGCATTTAATGTAAAAATATAACGCTGTTTTATAATAATAATAATAAGCTGTTTTATTAGAAAATAATGTAAATATTGGTATATGTATATATACGATATGCAATGACCTTGACCAAAGGTCATTCAGAAAAAGTTTAAGGTCACTGACTTAAAAGGTACAATATTACACAATGTGTTTTTGTTTTCCTAGCAAAAATTTTCAAATTGGCTTTGAAATGTAATCACTGGAAGCTCACACTTGGTGTTAAGATTGCTTATCAGATCAAAGGGTGCGCGTTAACCTTGACCCAAAATTTAAGGTCATTTTTGGAAAGTTCTAGGTCACTGGCAAAAAAAGTTTCAAATTGTTATCCAGGATATAACTTTGCAATGGAGAATCATTGGAAGCATGCTTGGTATAGAAAAGGTAAGCTGTGACCTTTACTCAATCTTGTGCAATATAGCAAGTTCAAAGTCAGAGATAGAAAGAAAAAAAATATATATATATAACTTTTGTAAGGGCTATTACTTTGTAAAAGGGACTCGGAGGACATAGGCGTCGGAACCTTAGGGGGGGGGCTAGCGGGGGCTTAGCCTCCCCCCCCCATTTTTTTTTGCAAAAATAGACATTATATAGGTATTGAAAATTTGGATTTACCTTTTTTGTTGAGGAAGCCCATGCTTAGTATAATGTACAAAGACTGCCAATGTCCCTAGAGATTGTCAAGACTATATTTCCATTTATAATTTTTTCTCTGTAATAACTAAATAAAAGTAGGGGAGTTTATTTCTTGATAATTCCGCCGGAATGTAAATCAAGCAGGTCGATAGGTCAGGAACTAAGGAGGCCTAATATGCATGCAAATCTCGTGCGCATCTGTCTCTGTGTCTGACGCTAAGGAGGCCAAATATGCATATGATTCTCGTGCTTCTGCCTTTGTGTTTGACGTCAGTGGGCGAAGACTATTGAAATTGGCATGGGAGTCCTCGTGTAATTTAAATCAATTAGTCTACGTCATTTTTAAAGTCTAAATCTAAAATTTTACTTCACAATAAAATGGAAATATAAAGAATCACTGTCTAGTTAGTATAGTATGCCAGGGACATCAACGCTAGTGGGAAACATGGGATAATTTATGCATAACGGGCTTTGCCCATTATGCAAATTATCCCATGTTTCCCACTATCTTTGATGCCCTGGCATACTACACTAACTAGACAGTGATTCCTTAAGTCATTCCAGCAAGTTCAAGGCCACTGACAGATTAGCATTAATTCTTATCCTGGCTGGAACTTAATCATGGAGAATCAAAGGAATCTCCAACATGGTACAGAGATTGTGTATCACTTTAGTATGTGTCAGGACCTTGACAACATCATTCCACAAAATTCAAACTCATTGATGTTAATATTGTAAAATTCATAAAAACTTCATCATTTTCTAGAGAAACATTTACATGTATTCTGTTCACACAAAGAAACCCCACTTTGCTGTCACACTTAAGTTGAGTTAATTTTGATTTCTGCTGAGAATCTGAGATATTCTGCGACATCTATACACAGACACTTGTTTTGTATACGGGGCACCCCCTACTTATTTGTTACCACTAAATAAGTAGGGGGTGCTCTGTATGTTTACGAAACAAGTGCCTGTGCATATATAGCCAAATTGTGCTGTTATGAAGGAAACAAAACAGATATCTATATATTTGCATACTGTTTTTTTCTATTATTATTTTATTTTTATTCATTGAAAATATATAATGAATAGCACTAATTTAATTTTCAACTTACCGGTATATTATTGAAATTCTAGTGGTGTCTGATATTGAAATGGAATCAAAAAAGTAAATGATGCTTATTCAAAAATTTAATGTTTAGAATGGGTTCATATTGGTGTAAAATACTTGCATGTATGAAAATTTCATTAACAGGAAATCAGTTTATTTTAAAATGATATGCACATTCCTCTCATTTAAAAATTGGAAGGCAAATATCTTTATACAAATGTATCATGGAATGTACACTTTAAAACAAAACAGATGAAGCAG
The DNA here is from genome assembly GCA_003671525.1 of Saccostrea glomerata. NCBI lineage: Eukaryota > Metazoa > Mollusca > Bivalvia > Ostreida > Ostreidae > Saccostrea > Saccostrea glomerata. The sequence goes on along the minus strand of PRKT01000297.1, from coordinate 494,102 downwards.
CAAACTGAGAGCATTTCAATACTTAGGTGTCACTGGCATCACAAACAAAACGAGAGAAGAGATGCTCACATATTTACAAATGTAAAGATATCTCACCAATATTTCAACAACCCATTAATAATTGCTCTGTCCACATATCTAATAGGAAGCATTCAAAAATTTATGGATTTTAAAAATGTAACTAGCAACCAAAGTAATAAAAAGTTGTACTTGGTTTCATTTATCAATTACTTTGCACATACATAGAACAGTTAATAATCTGTTATCAATAACTGTATAATGACATGTAAATGTACAAATCAATACAAAGCAATTTAACATTCAGTTGTGTGATTTCTTTCAAGTTTAAAATCTTAAAACATCTACTTTTGTGATCATTGATATCATTATGTATTTTCAATCTACTAATAAAATTGAACTGGACTGTCTAGCACACATATTTTTTGAGACTACAAGATTCTGTAACATTCACATTAAATAAGTCTTACAGGTAATACTTAATCATTCCCAAAAATGTACAATTAAAAATAAACATAATCAATATTGCACATACAATAATTGTTCAATCACCATTCTTTCATCTACATACATACATGTTAATATAAACTTAGTATGTACAAATCTACCCCTTTATATTTAACAAACAATACAGATGTATGATAACTTGTAAGAACTGTTCTTCTAGTCTGCCTTGAGATCTGAAGGCCTTGAAGTGTCCTCTGTAAATGCTGTGTACAAGAAAAGTCCTAGAATAATATGCACTGTTCCTATGGCAACAAACGCTGCATAGAAAGAGCTGTCTTGACTGGAAATTCCCATGATTCCTAAAAAGAGACAAGTCAAGGATCAGAATATTTTGTATTTCCTCCTTGAAAGTATTTAAATCTAATAGAAAATCTAAAACTAGCTCATGTATGTTTTTCTCATTTAAAATTGTTGCATGGTAAAAGTACATGTATTTTATTTACATGTACACAGAATACTTGTTAGTCTGTTTGTTGAATAGATTACTAGTATCTTAATATTTACCTCATTAACAGTAATAACCAATGTTAACTAAAATGAATTGCTACCTTGAAAGAACATGCTTTTGGAAAAGAAATACAAGAAGACTGGGAAGAAGATCATAGATAAGCTAAAGAGGATCATAGTCTTCATCACACTGTTTGTTCGTGCCTCATCGCCCATTATCCTATAAAAGTAAACCAATGAATTATGGGTACAGTTGAGAAGAAATAAAAACCATTGAATTATTGTTACCCTTTTAAAAATTGTAAACAGGTGGTAAATGGTTGACAAATGCATGTGATGCATTTAACTTGATTTATTTATACAAACTGATTTTCTATCAGGTTTGTTGTTATATTTAATTTTAATGGAAGTGATTTACAAGAAAATATAAAAAACCAGATATATAGTTTTATCAAGTTATTCTGAATTACTTGATTAATCCACATAGCTACAGCTGTAGGTCAAGCTGAAGCTTTACAGCGAAATCAAGAGATTTTGCTGGACCTGGTAAACATGCTTATCACCTTATTAATTCGAATTTCCTCAATAATCTTTTATTTTATCGAGATATTCCTCAACCTTACCTTTTAACATGATGACACAACAATCAATAGAGTATTGCTATCAGTATAGTCACCTTTCCCCCCACTATAAACTCGTAAAAATAATATGAAATTGATTCATAATCACCTGCTTCGAAGATCGTCCGCCATGTTTTCTTAGTTAACTCGTACAAAGAATGGCTTTCCAGTTACTTCGCCCCATTGCAAAATAAACTCCTCAAGTTATAAACAAAATAAATTTCAATTGTACAAATATTTATAAAATTCTGATAAATATAGTAGATTATATTTTGAAACAATTTAACGATATTAAGTGACACTTATAAAAACTTCCATAGGCGTCGGAACCGGGAAGGGGGGGGGGGGGAGGGGGGCTTACCCCACCCCCTTTTTTTTTTCAAAAGATATGGCCAAAGTTTAAGTTTGAAAAAAGGAGGTCCAAGGTCAAGGTCAAAGGGTCAAGATTGTTGATATTCAATGAAAGATCTTCTTACAAGGATTACATATGTGAAGTATGAAAGCTCTAGCCCTTACCGTTCAAAAGTTTTGGCCAAGGTTAATTTTTTTTTCGTAAGTACGCAACATCTCAGAGGTCAAGGTCAAAAGGTCAAAATTGTTGGTTTCAAATGAGAGATCTTGACACAAATCCCCCCCCCCCCACTTTCAATTTGCTTCCGACGCCTATGACTTCAGCACTCTGTCCAGCAATCAAACTTTTTTTTATGGAAACACTGATGCCTACGTAAGGCAACATAGAGAAGGTTAAGCTTTCTCAATTGCAGATCAAATATGTTGGTACCTACTCTACGACATTTTTACAAGAAATACAAATGTGAAATATAAAACCCTAGCACCAACTGTTCAAAGGTTATGACAAAGTTGAACGTTTTTAAAGGTAGGACAAACTCCGGGGTCAAGGTCAAAGGGTCAATGTTGTTGGTTTCTAAAGAAAGGCCTTGTTTCAAAGATTACATATGAGGAGTATGATATAGCGCTGACCATTACCGTTCAAAAGTTATGGCGAAGGCTAAAATTTGTAAAAAGTAAATCAAACTCCAAGTTCAAGGTCAAAGAGTCAAATTTGTTGATATCAAATGAAAGGTCTTCTCACAAGGATTGAATGGGTGAAGTATGAAAGCTCTAGTTCTTACCTTTCAAAAGATATGGCCAAAGTTTAAGTTTGAAAAAAGGAGGTCCAAGGTCAAGGTCAAAGGGTCAAGATTGTTGATATTCAATGAAAGGTCTTCTTACAAGGATTACATATGTGAAGTATGAAAGCCCTAGCCTTTACCATGTTTACCGTTCAAAAGTTTTGGCCAAGGTTAATTTTTTTTTCGTAAGTACGCAACATCTCAGAGGTCAAGGTCAAAAGGTCAAAATTGTTGATTTCAAATGAGAGATCTTGACACAAAGAATTGATATATTTGAATTATGAAATTCCTAGTGTCTACAGGGCCAAAGTAAAAGTTTGGATTCTTTGTGTAAAAATAGGTCAAACTCCAAGGTCAAGGTCAAAGGGTCAAAGTTCTTGATATCAAATGAAAGGTTTTGTCACACGGAATAAATATGTGAAGTATAAAATCCCTAGTTATAACCCTTCAAAAATGATGGTCAAGGTTGTATTTTAAAAGTAGACCAAACTCAAAGGTCAGAGGGTCAAAGATCGAATGAAAGGTCTTCTCACAAGGATTACATATATGAAGTATGAAAGCCTTAGCCTTTACCGTTCAATAGTTATGGCCAAGGTTAAAGTTTTTTCATGATTATGGAAATCTCCTAGGTCAAGGTCAAAAGGTCAAAGTTGTTTGTTCTCAATGGAAGGTCTTTCAACAAAAATTACATACATGAAGTTAGCTGCAATAATGTAGCCCACTCCCTTTTTTTGGAGGGGGGGCTACAACTCCTTAGGATCTCCGTAATGGTGCAAAGCGGGAGCGATTCACTCCCGCACGGATTTCGGCTCAAATTGTCAATAAACGGCTATTTTATTAACAATTATGTCTTACCTGGACTTCCAAAATGTAGTTATCCCAGACATAAATCGATCCAAAAATATACAGAACTATCCATATATCCGTAATTTTCGTGTATGTCAACATCACAACTTAAAAGGACACAATGAGTCAAAATCATGTTTTTCTTTCAAGATATCTGTAGCATACAGAGAAAGACTTATGAAAATTATGACTCTACAGCTAAGATATGACAATTAAACTGCAAGAAAAAACTGCATGATGTAAGTGCCGGAAAAAAGGTTGTATCAGTCTACCTTTTCGTCAGTCTGACTAAAGCCAGCCCCTACTATATCACTTCGTTAGAGTAGGGGCTGGCTTTAGTCAGACTGCCTTTTCGTTGTTTTCGTGTTTGTCAAGGTCACGCCACTTTTATTTTTAGCTCAAACTTGTAAACAACATTCAACTGGAGCATGCAAAGGTACGAAATATGTTCTAACAATGTTTTAAAAAGATTGCCTCTAATTTTTTGGTCTAATTACATTCATTCCTGGGTACTTGAGACCATGGTAACTATGGAAACTTATTCAACTTGTCTGCGCACGCGTACAATGGGTTGGAAGAAGCATTGAGCAATATTTTCGGACTGGGGCATACAAAAATTATTTTTACTTTTATTTTTCTCCTTAAAAATAGAATTTT
>PRKT01000297.1:427206-488905 GCA_003671525.1 Saccostrea glomerata | reverse complement strand
GGGGGGGGGGGGGGGGGGGGGGGGGGGGTTACAGACATTTTCAATTTGGATGAGCAAAGCGCAGGAATTCATATATACGTATGATTTTTTTATGCGGCCAGGATCGATCTGGGGCGTATATTGTTTTTGTCCTGTCTGTCTGTCTAGCTGTCTGTCCGTCTGTTTGTCTGCAAACTTGAACCTTCGCCATAACTTTTGAACCATGAAAGATAGAGACTTAATTCATATTTGATATGCATACTCCACTAACGAAGTTCTTTCCAATGGCACCAAGGTCAATGACCTTGTGACCTTGATTGTGACCTATATGCTAAAAATAGCTTTTTACTGCAAACTTAAAACTTTGCCGTAACTTTTGAACCATAAAAAAATAGAAACTTAATATTTAGTATGCATACTCCACTAATTAAGCTCTTTCCAATGATTCTAATATCAATGACCTTGTGACCTTGACTGTGACCTATATGCTAAAAAAGCTTTTTTGTCTTCAAACTTTAACCTTCGTCATAACTTTTGAACCATAAAAGATAAAGACTTCATATTTGGTATGCATACTTCACTCATTAAGTGCTTTCAAATGTCACCAAGGTCATTGACCTTGTGACCTTGATTGTGACCTATATATGCTAAAGATAGCTTTATTGAACCTTAACCATAACTTTTGAACCATGAGAGATAGGGACTTCATATTTGGTATGCATACTCCACTAATCAAGCTTTTTTTCAAATGATACCAAGCTCAATGTCATGACCTTATTACCTTGACATTGACTTAGATGCTAAAATAAATAGTTTTTTTCGAACTTGGTGCCGCCGGGCGCATAGTGTTTCACAAACATATCTTGTTTTAAAAAGTAAACCGCCACATCAAGATATGAGTGTGTATTGTCTCAATTTCATTATCAATTATTTATAGGTCTATCAGTAGATACTGTTGCGGTAAAGTAATGTGGAATTGACAGGATTTATCACAGTAAACTAAAATGGAAACTACAGAGTCTACAACAACTGCTTCATATTTTTATATTTTACTGACTCTAAACGATATTAAGGACGTTAACTTCTCGTAAAGCAAACAATCAAGCAACCTACCCTGATAACTTCTCGTAAAGCAAACAATCAAGCAACCTACCCTATAGAATATGTTCTCTTTCCACAAAATACCTCGTTAAATAAAGAAGAACAAAACACGCACAGTTCACATTACGTAAATGATATTTTATTATTTAATAATATCCAAGCTTGTAATCATTTAAAAATGTTCCGTATTCCTGATCAGCTGTTATTGTTATCGGCACCACAGAGGGAATATTTGTTGGTCAACATCCTTGTAGAGATGACCACGCCGGTATCGATACAGCGACACTTGTTGATGCCGTCAGCACAGATTACTACGTCATCGACTTTCATGATTCGTCCCTCGACGGTACATGTACCTTAATTAATAAATTACAAAGTCAAAACTTAGCCACTTTTCTGTTTACAGTACAGGTATGTCTACAGTTATCTAAAAAGTGGTACCCACCATCACAAATGGGACAGGGGTCGCCCTTTTGATTCTGTTGAAGATCTGAGGAACATGGCGGAGATTGGCATGTCCAGCTCTTACAATAAGATTTTTCATCGTTCATGTCTCGGAAACAGTAAGCATTTTCCTTTGGGGTGTTTTCCTCATTTGAGTAGACTTCGCAGTCGTAAAATTTGTTATCTTCTGTCGCTCCAGCTATTCAAAATATATGACGCAGTTCATCTTTATACTGACTTTTAAGTCTGCATATTCAAATACATTTATTCAGATGAATTTAATGGATTTAAATTTTGGTGCTTCACACTCGATATTTTACAGACGACGCCATCTAAAAATGACCAATACATTCTAATTTGTATCGTAAATGTGCATCATTAAATTCTTTATCATTCATAAACGAGCTTTATCTACTGCATTATAATTATAGTGAATATCAGTTTCCCCATACTGCGTATGCTAAAACGATCTGCCTATCTGTATATCAATGTAAAATATTTAACTGATTAAAACAAATTAGAAGTGAATATAATCGAAGGGCTAAGTACTGAGGTTGAACTCACCTGTTACCAAAGACAATACAAATAGCCAGCTGGTGAAAACAGCCACACGGAAAATCATTTCTGAAATAATAACAAAACATTCAACTTCGCACGTGCATGAATTTAAATTTTCAACTTTGAAATATTGAAATTTTTCGTTGAGTAAAATTTATGTGTTTTCAGTGTGGAAATAACAAGTTCGTATCAAACCCAATATTAATATTTTTTTCAAGGGTAAATGAAACTTTAGACACCGACTAAAACAGTTAAAGTTTCTCCGAATTTTTAAAATTATAATGTTTAGTCTATAAATAATTCGCAATCTCATAACGTCTACCCATGACGTCATATATACACATGATCCAATGTGAATGTTTTTCGATGAAAGGAAAATTAAAGAAAACGAAATGAAAAAAATCAATGTTGGGCGTTAAACGATAAAGGAATTTCTTACACGAAATAAACAGAATTATTTTTATAAAAAAAATTTCTCCGATATTTTTACGAGTACATAATTATGTATACATTATATTAAATAAATGAATATATTAATGTGTAAATAAATGAAACGTTACAAATATAGCCTACATCAACTTCCCGTAAAGATTATGGAGTAGGAAAAAACCAGATACTTCCGACCTTTTCTTTTTTTTCTTACAATGTATCTGTAGACGGAACATTCGTAGTCAGACGTGCAATTAGTTTAAGATATAAAAGCAATAGGAGCGACCGAAAATCACCACCCAAATTCAGTGCAGTCATTTTTTTTACGACAATGAGTCAAATGTTGAATGACGTTTTTCATACTATTTGTTATGCCATTATTAACACACTGAATTGACGACGGATTTTCCCGATCGTGACAGGAGGCGCCGCAGGGGATGCTCACTCCTCCATGGCATCTGATCCCACCTCAGATGGTTTGGAGGTCCGTGTTTGCTCTGCTCCTATTTTGTATTGTTTTATAGACTTGTGAGCTTGTTCGTTAGATCTCCATATATTTCATGATAGTTAATGAAGAAAATATACAAAAACCTAAGTATCACGTCAAAAAACTATTATATGAAAAACAATTATTTAAATTTCACTTACTGAGGAAGATAGCCAATTTAAACTCTTTTCTATAAAGTTGTGAAGACAGCAGTTATAGTCGACTAAAACACCCTTATTTATATGTACGGTAACACTGTCAGTTATATAAAACGTTTTATTGGTAAAACAGAATGTGGGTGTTACTTCAATATTCAATGAAACACAAGGTCAAAATTTATATATAAATTATATTTTAATCGATAACTCGATCTTTTGGTATGTTTCTGCATAATCACAGCTTTTGTGTTTTCAGTATTTTCCATTCAAATTGCATTGAAAATACATATATTTAGGTCACCTCTCAGGTGACCTATTGCTATCCGTTTTCGTCCGTCGTCGTGGGGTTTGCGTCGTGCGTTAACATTTGAACATTTTTAGCTTTTTCTCTGCAACCGCTCAGCCAATTTGAACCAATTTTGGCATAAAGCATTTATAGTGTAAGGGAGAACAAAAATTGCGTATTTCAATGTCCCTGCTCCTCTTGGGCAAAAACCACTAAAATTAATGCAGTCGTTAAAAACTTCTTCTTTACCCCTGGACATCAAGCAGTCAAACTGTTGGCATGATAATAATCATTTTTGAGTCCTCTTCCAAAATTGTGAATTTCATGCACCCGAGATCAGGGGATTCTAGTGCTAGGGCAAGGTTTAATAGATTATATTGAAAATGCATTATTTCTTTGTAAATCTTCTTCTCTTTTCCTGGGTATCAAACAAATTCAGTGTGTATGTAAGGGCCTTACATTAATAAATAAATGTAAAACGTCGGTTGGTATTTGACTTAATGATAGTTTTTTCTCATAGGTTATTATATCAACCATGAAATTTGCACATTGTTTACTTTTAATGGGGCTGTTGATATCCCTGTATCACAAACTTATATATCCATAACTTGCCTTCTTTATTTAAAAAAAAAATTAAACAGTGAAAGACGTGGCTTTTTAATTTGCTTAAGGGAAAGATAACGAACACTGGTCGATTAAAAAAATTTGTAAACAATACAAATCTTACAACAGGTGGGATCAGGTGCCTCGGAGGAGCATCCTCAAATCTATTATAAAAAGAAAAACCCAAAAAATGGTATGAAAACCGTCAGCCTAAATTCGACTCACCGTATTACATTAAATAATAAATGTTCTGCATTCAAACATTATATGATTTAATTTTACATTCAAAGAAACATCCTAACATCCTCATTATTGGATACTGGTAGTATGCAATCTTAAATTTGCATGCTTTGTTTTATATTTGCATATTTATCTTTAATTCACATCGTGTTATTAGAAATTTGCATAGCTATCTTGAGTTTGCAGTCTCGTTTAAAGTCATCATGTTGTAAGTTCAATGGTCGATACAATGACCTTGTCAGCGAATACAATTTATCATTGAATCAAATGCTGACTGACTTTAATTTCTCATACTTATTTGTTAGTCCATTATTTGTAACTGAATTTGGCGACGGATTGTTCCGTTATTTCCCAGTCATGACAAAGAGCACTCGGCGGGTGTGACCGGTCAGCAGGGGATGCTCACTCCTCCATGGCACCTGATCCCACATCTGATGTTTTGGAGGTCCTTGATTGCTCTGCTCCTATTTTGTATTGTTTTATGTACTTTGGATCTTGACTACTTTTGTTACCTTCATATGTTTCATTTGTATCATTTCATATTGAATTCGCATCGTTATTCTCAATTTGCGTCAGTTATGTGTTAATTTGCGTCATGTTATTTTTAATTTGCATAATGTTATCATGATTTTTTTTTTTTAATTTTGCATTTACAGTATGCATGTTATCATTAATTCTCAAAATAAATAAACCAACAAACCAGTTGGAAGATAAGTGCAATCAATTTTATCTTTTTTTTTTATTAAGTACATGTTCATTTGATTTTTTCTCAGTTGGTATGAGACTTACAAGCATACATCTATGCAAAGAAATATTAAACAACATGAAGAAGGCTTAATTAGTTCTACTTAACATGACGTTTTAAATTAAACCATGCAATTTTCATAAATCCGCGATACTTCATTTACCGTATGTATAGGTATACATCACACTGGACAATAAATGTTACATTGCATTACATGGTTTCGGTTACCACTCGTACCAGATAAGAATAATTTAGAGTATTGCGTTTTACTTTAACAGATTCCTGAATAAGTATTTCGATTTTTATTTACAAATATTGAAATGCCTTCCTAGCTCTTAATTTACAATCAGATTATGCAATAAAACAAGTTGGTTGCTAGGTAATGCAACTTTGTAATCTGTCTGTACAAATATACTTTTAAAAATCATTAGACAACAGCTGGAAAAAATGGAACAGCTGAGCTCTTAAAAACTGAAGATCAGTTTATAGGTCAGATCATAAATAAGTCAAAGTAAAATTTCACTCAAATGATTATGTATAATACATGAGTCCTCATAATAAATCTTTCAATTAATATTTTTGTAGTTTGTATAATAAATATAACAACATGCATATATGCGGAATAAAAAACGAGGCCATTGGGCCAAAACGCTCACCTGAGTCAATATATGACTCTAGTTGTCCTTCTTCGTCATTATATTTTTTTTTCTAAATTTTATACTACCTGAGGATGCTTCTATTTCAATGTGACTAGTCATAGTCTTTAGTTGCTATTTTGAAAAGATTTTCCCCCTTTTTTTAATTCTTTTTTAAAGCTTTAATCACCAATTCTGATCCCATCCTACCTTGGGGATAATGATTTGAAAAATTTTGTACATGCACTTCCTGAGATTTTTTCTTATAAGTATGACTTATTACAACTTTGGTTTTTAGAAGAATTTTAAAGATTGTTTGTAAGATAGAATTTACATATATTCTATATAAAAGTTTGATCCCCCCATTGTGGCCCAACCCTACCTCCAAAGGTCATGATTTGAACAAATTTGAATCTACAGTACATCCATCGTCTCAAGCCACGGTCCGGAGCCTGCATATATTGCTCTCTCTTCAGAATGGGAGAGGATCGTACATTTTGACCGTGGTTTGCGACGATGCAGTATATCAGGGTGCATCCATATCAAAATAACTATCAAAGATTTGTTGTTCTTGAAAAGAAGATTTTTCAAAGCATTTTCCTAAATATTCCTATATAATAATTGTTGCCCCACCCTACCCATGAAAGAAATGATAACCAGTCTAGGATTCACAATACCTGAGGTTTCTTCCATATAAATATGGTAAAAGTACTAGTACTTTTGATGTTTCTGAGAAAGAGTTTTTTTAATGGTTTTCTTTATATATTGCATCGTAATACTTTGATCCCCAATTTTGGCCCAACCCTACTCCTGGGAGTCATGATTTCAACAATTCCAAATCTATACAAAATAAGGGTGCTTATATATCAGTATATTTGCTTATCCATTGCTCTCTCCCACTATGAACATGTAGTCATCAACTGCGTTCATAGGACTATAGATGCAACTGCTTCTGTTATGAGTGCAATTGCTCTAATTCCTGTAAAGCAATCTCTACTACACTTGTACAACATGTCTAGAAGTATATATATGAAACATTTCGTAAAAGGAATAAAAATAAGTTTTTAATAATATTCTTTGAGAAAAAAGAAATTCAGAATAATTAAAATTGCTGATTTATATCTTTAAAAATTTAATTTTAATCAATGTATTTAATTGTATAATAAAACTTTTTAAAAATTGTAGAAAACTGCCCTATTTTTATTTTTTATTTTATCATGCATGTTTGTTCAAAGAACGATAACTTTTTACACTTGGGTAATAACATTCAGAAAACTAGTAAAACTAGTACATCGACTTCAAGAATAATTTCAGCTACTAGTATTAAAAATAAATAGAAGAACTAAAAAAGAAATAGAAAAGCATTCTGGAGTAATAATCATTATAAAAGCATGATCATTTTTCATCATAGTGTTTTAAAATTGTTGATTTTTGTTAGAGGGTTTCAATAACGTTGATCGATGACGTCACAACTGTATCAAAACAAAAATTAAGAGAATGTGATGACGGCGCTGCTTGTATCCAGATAACTGTGTTTGAGAGGGAAATACTTTATAATTGTTTGTGATTTATTAGATAAAAGTATCATTGATCAGGTGTACTGATTTTAAAGCCGAGTATTTTTCATTACTGAAGACTAGAAGCCGCGTCCTTATGTAAGTCAGGATTTCCTCGGATATTTTTGAATAAATCAAAGAATGCAAATATAAGTAATAAACAACGATTATTCAGTGAACATGCTTAGCGCGCATCATGGAATATGCTAGTTAGAATAATCTAACTGTGTCTCGGTACAAGCCCTCACCCGGGTCCGTAGGACAATATCATTTTAACGATAGAACATTCTATCTAGGAATATGCCAGCAGAGCAATTGCTATTCATAACGCCATGTTCACTGAATAACGTTGTTTATTTCTTAAATGACTATTAATAGTGGTTTTGTAATTCTTGAGAAGAAGATTTTCAAAGATTTTTCCTTAGTATTCCTATATGTTAAAATTTGACTTCCCATTCTGGTCCCATCCCAAATTGAAACATTATTACATGTTATAACAGCGATTAAAAATTAGTTTAAAGCAAATTTTACTTATGATTTTCTACTGATCTTTTACAAAAATAACTTCTCATTTCCCATGTTCAATATCTGACACAACCACATAAAGATCAGCCGCAGCAGCGGCGGCCGATAATAATGGGTCTTTATGTTTACCATAACGAGTCTCCATACCTGTAACCATACAGACAAAAATAATCTTTTTCTTGTTTAATTCCATAAAGCCTTTCCAGTACGAGTTGACAATTGTAACAAGCATCAATTTGTGCACATTATAAATGAGGAATAAGTTGATTCAAACAGGCTTAAATACCCCTGCAATCATCGGTTGCTATGTTCAAAATGCAACTTCCGTTAACAAAAGAGTGCTCGCATTTTTAAACGCAAATTCAAAACATGCAAGCATGACAGTTTTTGTTCATTTTACATGTAATACCCAACGTGACTTGCGGTTCAAACACCTTGCATGGTATCGGATGAAATTGAGGGTATCCACGGCAGGAAATATAGCGTAATTTCACTATAATAGTGAGATACCACTAATATAGCGGAATTTACGTTTCCCCCCAACCTGCCCAGGGATTATGATATGAACAAATTTGAATCCAGTATACTATGTAATGAAGATTTCGAATAAGTTTCGAGTTCAATTTGTCTGGCCCAATGGTTCTCAAGAAGATTTCTGGACGATGATATATACGAAAGAATGGGTGGACTTATAACTGGCCAGAAAAATGCCGTTTAAGTATATTTGTAAGTGTTATAAATGCTCCAGATTAAACATATATGAAAATTACCTCGGTCGTCAGTTGGTTTAATCTTGCATGGGTTATATAACACTTCAGTACATTGAATGGATCTAGTAAATATTAAAACGAAATATATCCTCTAAATCGTTGTCCTTGTGCGTTCAGAGAAATTTTTTACAGTATCAGCAATAATACCAGCCATTTCCGGCTTACTTTTCACTCGTTTCAGCGACACTAACCGGGTCAATATGTCATGTGATAAAAGTGAACCGGGTCATCGCCCGGCTGTCTGAAACAAGTGCCCTGCCTCCTATAAATATTGATTGTGTGACATAAAAACCACTCCGGTACATGTCGAATTCCGGAAAACGACATCATGTATCGTTGCTTCAATTTTGATACATGACAACATGGCATTGTTTTTGCACAAATGTTCCACCTAATATAACCAAGTATTTGTAGCTCTTTCCATTGCTTGTATAATATATTTTGAATTCACTTCATTTTCAGTTTGGTAGAGGAGTCGCAAAAAGATTCAAAATAGGGCGTTAAGTCCACACATTCTTTTTACGAATTCTAACTTATCTCCACAAGATAGAGGGTATTGCCTTTCATTTGAACAATTTTGAATCTCTCTTATCCGAGAATGCTTTATTGCAAGTTTGGTCCATATTGACCACGCGATTCTTGAAAATTCGAACTTTGATCCTTTCTTACATGTGTATAAAGGACTTTGTTTCAGGATGTCGTACTTTGTGTGAGTGTCTGTCTACATCTTTGTCTGCCTCTATTTGTTTAGCACATTATAATGCAATTATTTTAAAGAATGCTTATTTTAAAATTTTCAGTCTACCCTTCTAATAAATACATGACAATAATTCTATATATCTTACAACTATAATCCTTGCCGCCTTCATATCTGTATAAAATGTGTTTTCCAAACTATGTTATAGAAAAAAAGGTAGACTTGTTATATGAATGAAATGTCAAAAAAAATTAACCAAATGGTTAAAATCAGATAATGTATTCTAATTTTGTAGTTTTTTTCTATGAATTTCAACTCCATGGCAAGGATGCCTAAAAACATCTTATCACAAAATATCACAATTTTATTTAGGGGCAAGCCTGCCCAGAAAGACTTCTAGGCCAAAAGTCAAGCAAAAATCGGCGCAATGACAGACAAAATGCTGTTTTGGCCAACTTTGGAGGTTTATTCTAAAATTTAAATTGATAAATTTTAGGTGCAAAATACAAATTCGGAAAATTAAGACATATGTACGGTATAAATTAAAGCAACTAATAAACATTGATATTTAAATGACACTTTTTTCCGAAAACTGTTCTCTCTTTATCAATTTTTTTGAAATTGTGAAAATATCCTTTTCATTAACACTTGCCAAAACTGAGCTAATTAATAAGTATGCAATTTTACCATAATCATTTTAACATTGTCTGAATTTTGTCCCGTTTCGATGATTTTCTGAAGGTAGAATTTCCGCATTTGGTATTTTTAAGGGGAATCATATTACTATGGTGTCCGAATAGGGCCATTTGTTAAAGCTCTACAGCGCGTTCAGAAAAAAACACGCTGTGTCCGGATAGGGCCATTAGTTACAGCTCAACAGCGCGTTCAGAAAAACACGCTGTGTCCGGATAAGGCCATTTGTTAAAGCTCAACAGCGCGTTGAGAAAAACACGCTGTATCCTGATAGGGCCATTTGTTATAGCTCAACAGCTTGTTCAGAAAAACACGTTGTGTCCGGATAAGGCCGTTTGTTATAGCTCAACAGCGCGTTAAGAAAAACACGCTGTCGCGCTAAAACACAACACGCTGTCACTCTGACACGAATTCGCACAACACGCTGATGCTCTAACACACAACACGCTGCCATGAGTTCGCACAATACGCTGACGCGCAAAGGCTCAACAGGCTGTCACGCTAACACGAGTTCGCACAACACGCCATCGCGCTAATACACAACTAGTGACGCGTATTGTGTGTTAGCGCGACGGCGTGTTGCTGAAAGCGCGTTAGCGTGACAGAGTGTTGTGTGTTAGCGCGTCAGCGTGTTGTGCGAACTTGAGTCAGAGTGACAGCGTGTTGTGTGTCAGCGCGTCAGCGTGTTGTGCAAACTCGTGTTAGCGTGACAGTGTGTTATGTGTTAGCGCGACAGCATGTTTGTTCTAACGCTTTGTTGAGCTTTAGCAAATGGCCCTATACTGACACCATAGGTTATACATGTGAATACTTTTCTTTGAAGATATACATATGATTTCTACTGAATTATTGCAGATGAAAACACTGGTATAATCATAGGGAATCAAAATAACAATCGTTAATTACAAAAATGAATAAGTTCTAACGAAATGTGTCCATGAACAAAATCACAGCTGTATGTAAATAATACTGGAATAAGATATAAAGTGATCCATGGTCACACGCAACGTCACGTGCATATACATATCAAAATTCTCGAAAGCGTGATCCCAGCCATAAAAATAGATTGAAAATCAATAGACAATTTGATGAAATCGTTTGCATTAAAAATAATTTCAGTTCATACGAAGTCTGTTAAAAAGTTCGCAGACCCAAAAGTTCGCGTGACTTTGAAGTACTGTAAAATCACATATTTTCGTGGGGTCAAATTTTCGTGGTTTGAGGAAAAAATGTTGGTTCGTGGGGATTTGATTTCGTGGATGAAGAACTTTGTAGTAGTTTTGCACATGAAAATTTACATTTCGTGGTGGATATAAATTCGTGGGTCTCTTCATACCACGAAAACAACGAAAATTAAACCCCCACGAAAATTAGTGATTTCACAGTATGATGGCATTCTCTATCCACAGTTGTCTTCCGCTACGCTCACGAAGCGCAGCGGAAACAACAGCAACTCTGGATGAGGATATTGTCCGATATATCCGACGTTTTCCGGGCTTTTTCACGATTTTGATATTTTACGTGCTAATGGCGCTGGTTCAGACATTTTCCTGGCACGTAAAATATCAAATCGTGAAAAAGCCTCGAAAACGTAAGATATTTCGGACATGACCCCTTGTTTGGTATGAGATTGGTATGATGGGCGTCAGATTGAATTCCTCCAATCATTTTTTTAATACTATGCAAAAAAAAAAAAAAACAAGAGGCCCATGGGCCTCACAACAACGCTCACCTGAGCCCTTTGACTAGGAAAAAGTAGTAATTGGCTTATTATTGAAAAGTTTAATTAATTCCAAAAGAAGTCCCATGATCAATTATGCATTTGCTATTCTTGAGAAGATGATTTTTAAAGAATTTTCCTAAATAATTCTATGTTAAACTTTGATCGGTCATTGTAACCCCACCCTACCCCCGGGAGTCCTGATTTGAACAAACTTGAATCTACACTACCTGAGGATGCTTCCACATAAATATGATGAATTATGTCTTTGTCATTCTTGAGAAGATTTTTAAAGAATTTTCCTAATAGATATATTTCTATGTAAAACTTTGGTTGGCCATTTTGGCCCCGCCCTATCCCCGGGGGTAATGATTTGAACAAACTTGAATCTACAACACCTGAGGATGCTTCCATATC
This sequence comes from Saccostrea glomerata, assembly GCA_003671525.1. NCBI lineage: Eukaryota > Metazoa > Mollusca > Bivalvia > Ostreida > Ostreidae > Saccostrea > Saccostrea glomerata. Next base: position 476,862 of record PRKT01000297.1, on the reverse strand, counting down.
AATATGATGAATTATTGCTTTGTCATTTTTTAGCAGAAGATTTTAAAAGAATTTTCCTATATATTTCTATGTAAAACTTTGGTCGGCCATTTTGGCCCCGCCCTACCCCCGGGGGTCATGATTTGTAAAAACTTGACTCTACACTACCTGAGGAAGCTTCCATATCAATATGATGAATTATGGCTTTGTCATTCTTGAGAACAAGATTTTAAATGAATTTTCCTGTATATTTCTATGTACAACTTTGGTCGGCCATTTTGGCCCTGCCCTACCACCAGGGGTCAGGATTTGAACAAACTTGACTTTACACAACCTGAGGATGCTTCCATATCAATATGATGAATTATGGCTTTGTCATTCTTGAGAACAAGATTTTTAAAAAATAATCCTATATATTTCTATGTAAAACTTTGGTCAGCCATTTTGGCCCCGCCCTACCCCCGGGGGTCATGATTTGAAAAAACTTGACTCTACACTACCTGAGGATGCTTCCATATCAATATGATGAATTATGGCTTTGTCATTCTTGAGAACAAGATTTTAAATGAATATTCCTTTTTATTTCTATGTAAAACTTTGGTCGGCCATTTTGGCCCCGCCCTACCCCCGGGGGTCATGATTTGAACAATCTTGAATCTACACTACCTGAGGATGCTTCCATATAAATATGATGAATTATGGCCTTGTCATTCTTGAGAAGATTTCTAAAGAATTTTCCTATATGTTTCTATGTAAATCTTTGGTCGGCCATCTTGGCCCTGCCCAACCTCCAGGGGTCATGATTTGAACAAACTTGACTTTACACAACCTGAGAATGCTTCCATATAAATATGATGAATTATTGCTTTGTCATTCTTGAGAAGAAGATTTTTAAGGAATTATCCTATATATTTCTATGTAAAACTTTAGTCGGCCATCTTGGCCCCTCCCTACCCCAGGGGGTCAAGATTTGAACAAACTTGATTCTACACTACCTGAGGATGTATCCCCATTAGTTTCATCTTTCCTGGCACAGTGGTCCTAGAGAAGAAGATTTTTAAAACATGTCACCAAATTTTCATAAATTCCCAATTATCTCCCCTTGAATGAAGACATGGCCCTTCCTTTGAACAAACTTGAATCCCCTTCACCCAAGGATGCTTTGTTGCAAGTTTAGTTGAAATTGGCCCAGTGGTTCTTGAGAAGAAGTCGAAGATGTGAAAAGTTTGCAGCCAGACAGACGGACAGCTAGACGGACAGACAGACAGACAGACCAGACAAAATGTGATCAGAAAAGCTCACTTGAGCATTCGGCTCAGGTGAGCTAAAATCAAAACAAAAAGCAATGCTTCCATTACCCAAAACTTTGGAAGTATATTGGTTTTTCTGTGCGATCATATAGCAATCACTTGACGTTAGGTGACGGTTTGAGGCGATCATATAGCAATCACTTGACTTTAGGTGACGGTTTGAGGAGATCATATAGCAATCACTTGACGTTAGTAGGGCTGGATCAATATATCGGTAATCGGTATATATCGATATTTTTTAGCAATACGATAACCGATACAGAGATGCTTGTGTATTGCTTGATTATTTCAACATTTAATTAAGAGAAAGAAAAACGTGAAAGTGACTAATATTACGAACGACTTATCTAAAATTGGTTAAACGCATGTAAACATGTCAAAAGTGTAGGGTCGTTACGTAAAAGTCAGCAGCAAAAAGGCAAAATGTAATTATATATGTCAACAAGAAGTCGCAAGTTCTGGAGGAACAACGAGCCTATATATTATTACCCATCTCAGACGGCATCGCAACATTGACCTGTTCGCTACTGTGAAACTTGGAGGCAATTCCGGTAGGTAAAATGGCGCGTCGAAAAAAAAAGTCATGGAATGTAAACTGATATTGCGATAATAAGATATCAATCAGAATTTTTAAGTCATAGTTTATTTTAACTTTGGTAAAATATTTTATCTGCCATTACTTCCACTAATACGGCGTCAAGTGAAGTATCAACACTGTCAAACAGGTCAATGTTGTGATGTCTGTGGCTTCAGAACGTATATTTAGTACCAGTGCCACTGTATTTACATGCACAAAGGCTTGTCTGAAACCTAAGTGGATCGATGCCTTGATTTTTCTGAAGAAAAATATGGGCAAATAACATTAATCTGTCATACATTGTCCATTCAAAGAGAATAAAAAAGAAACAAGGATTTAAAATGTTTTATTATTGTAAATTTATGCTTTTAATAATCAAAAAATCACTATCACCTCTTAAAAAAAACATGCAAAGAATAGTGTATTCTCATTTGTCTGTATCGGCAATATGTATCGCATATCGCACCTCTGTATTGCAATATGTATCGTATCGAAAAATTTCTTTCAATACCCAGCCCTAGACGTTAGGTGACGGTTTGAGGCGATCATATAGCAATCACTTGACGTTAGGTGACGGTTTGAGGCGATCATATAGCAATCACTTGATGTTGGGTGACGGTTTAAGGATATCATAATAGCAATCACTTGAAGTTGGGTGATGGTTTGAGGCGATCATATAGCAATCACTTGACGTTAGGTGACGGGTTTGAGGCGATCATATAGCAATCACTTGACGTTGGGTGACGGTTTGAGGTGATCATATAGCAATCACTTGACTTTAGGTGACGGTTTGAGGCGATCATATAGCAATCACTTGACTTTAGGTGACTGTTTGAGGCGATCATATAGCAATCACTTGACTTTAGGTGACTGTTTGAGGCGATCATATAGCAATCGCTTGAGGTTGGGTGACGGTTTAAGGTGGTCATATAGCAATCACTTGACGTAAGGTGACTGTTTGAGCTGTCATATAGCAATCACCTATCGGGTGATGGTTTGAGGGGTCGTAAAGCAATCACTTGATGTTAGGTGATGGTCTGAGGCTATACGATGCTGCTTACAGAGTTATCTTTCTAGAAGTATGTATAAACGAGTATGTCGCATTACAACGGAGATATATATTAATTTGGGGCGCCTGTTTTCTGTAACATTTCCTCTTCAAATGTTTTCTTTTTGCATGTTTATCTTGATATCTTGAAAGATGCATTTCACAAAGGCACCTGACATTACTTATTTTTCTTTTCATAAAAAAATATACACATACCTCATAATATTAGGTATGTGTATTTTTCTTTTTATCAAAAGAAAAATTAGTTATGTCAGATGCCTGTGGCATTTCATTATTATTTGACACCATAAAAAATTAAATTCAAATACATATTTTTAATTTTTCTTTATTATGGAAAATTCTAGCTTGTATTTATCTTTCAGATTTATAAAAATGCCAACAGCAAGTGTAAAAAATTTAGCACTTAAATAGTTGTCTGACTAGTATTCTATTGCGTATTACATTTTGTTTATTGATTAGCAATTTACGTTACAACAGCCCAGTACTTATTTATTTACCTGCAATTTTACTCAAGATTGCAATAAAATTATTTTTCCCTCCGAGACAATATTATTAGAATCTAGAACAAACATGTTCTTGAAAAATTTGAATACTTTTAAGTCTTATAATTTGCTCTTTTAGTCAGTGCTGAAAAAAACTCAAAAATGAAAAGAAAGATATAATTGTACAGTAAGATACAATACCAAAATAAAGTTAATAAACATAGTTGGGAAAAGCAGGGATCAAAATCAGAAGCATTGTTCTTATCGATATTCAATAGGTTCTATATCATGTTGTAATAGCATATATTTGGGAGTAGAGGTATAAATTTCCAGATCAAATCCATCAGTAAAACACATTCTGTAAATGTAAAGAGATTTTCAACATAGAGTACTAGCCCTCTCCCCTCTACACTTTCCTGAAAAAAATTTTTCAATGAATTCATCTTGGCATAATCCAATATTAAGAATGCTTGAATTGATTACAAGTTCAGGTACAGACCTTATTTTCATTTAGATCTAAGGGCAGATCACTCTGACTGCATACTAAAAGCTCTATAAAATTGTCAAAAATTGTTTTGTTATAAATATGAACCTGCTTTTTTGGGTCATTTTCTCAACAATAAACATTAATATAAAGAAATTATTAAATTTATAAATTAGATAGTAATGCTTAATGAATAACAAAATTTTAATTAATGTCAGACCAAAATTAAACATAACATCATAATTTACACATAGGTTCTTTGACTTAGAATGGTATGTCTTTCACAAAAATATACATAGACGAGGTATAATAGAAATGAAAACAGCAAAAGCAACACTTCACCATTTTTAATTTGCTGTATCTATGACAACTAATGCATAAATTGTTTTTAAATTTAAATATACGATTTTTAAAACAAAATCCTTGTTTACAGCACCAGCAAAATAATAAAATATTTTTTTTTATATTACAAAAAAATTCACTAGAGGATATATATAAGGCAGTGCAAACCTGTAGACTTATACACAAATAATAAAAAAAGTTATATATTTTATGTATTGTAATAGATATATGCAATAAAACTAGAGGCAATAGATATTTTTTTCTGTACACTTTATTCTGATTCCTGTCTGCTCCACACAAGCTCCCCTCCTATGTAGGTTGAAAGAACTTTGAGATCATCGTCTAATAATATAAAGTCAGCATCAGTCCCAAAGTCAAGAGTTCCTTTCCTGTCGGTAATTCCCAGAAAATGGGCGGGGTGGAAGGTGGCGGCCTCCAGGGCTCTAACTGTCCCACATTCTGTCAGTCAAAGAAAGAACCTTATATAAATTTACAACCGTAAACATATTTTCCTCTTCATGTGTTAAAAACTAGAGGTTGTGTGTTCAAGTGAAGTTGTTGTTAGGCATATAAGCACAATTAATTTTATAGTAAATATCTTTGTAAACATTAAATTAAAACTTTCTTCTAAAATTAAATATAAATAAACATTATTATGACCATACTTGTGGATTTCCTGAGGTGCTGGACACACATCTCCATTGTTGCTATGCTGAAATGACAAAAATAACATTTCATGCACATTGATTGCTATGTAGTAATGTACTAAACATATTTTTTAACAAAAACAATTTATATATTCTTTTATAAGACATGTGGTCAGAGAAATGCCTACCTGCCACAGAGTGTTTGGGTGCCCTTGATGACGGCTCTATTTCCCTTTATTTCCATTGTCTGGGAGCCAAACCTGTGTTCCCCTTCAGGGAGCCCCATCGCTGATATAGCATCAGTCACCAACACCATACCCCTCTGGTCAACTCTGCAATAAGGAATTATAATTATGGTACTAAATGCACCAAATATTTTGCTGGATATGGGGATATAATAATAATACAATGCGAGAGGATGTTAAGAAAATTTTACTGCCAAAATAAGTTAATAACAGCAATTTTAATTAATAGATTTTTATAATCTTTTCTTTGTAATGCAGCTCACCTGTAAGCAATTCTGAGAGCGGCTGGATGGGTGTGGATGCCATCTGATATCACGCCGTAGAATGGAACGTCACTGGGGACCCGTTTACTGGTCAACAGGCCAATCAAACCAGGGTCACGATGATGGAACTACAAATAGGAAGGAAGGAATAGCACTAAGAATTTGGGCTAACAAATGATAAGCATTTGACACTATGAAAAACACACAAAATTTTTTTTTGTTCCATGATATACATTCATTATCACATTGAGTTAGCAGTTCTTGATTATATGTGAAGTTACTCACTGGTAGCATAGCGTTGAACAAATGGGTGATAAATGTAGCACCACTGTTAACTGCCTCTTCTCCCTGGATCAAGTTTGCAACAGAATGCCCTGAAATCAATCCATTACATACAAGATAATATTAAGGTTTTAAAGGCTACAATAATTTAATATACATGAAGAAAAAGCAACAACAAAAAATAATTGGAATGTCTTGTGACAAAACATAGTAATTAACATTTTTATATTCACTTTATAATTACATGAAAATGTTTGGCATTCATATTTTACCAGGTCCTAGAATATTAAATGACGATAATTAACAATAATGAATGGACAAACCGACTGAGACTTTGATCCCCCTGGACACCAGTTCCCTGATAACTTCTGCTGATCTCTCCAGCTCGGGAGCCAGTGTTACTATGGCAACATTACTCAGATCCTCTCCATAGATGTTTGTTACATCAGACATTCCATTGTTAAATGTCTGTATTAAATCCACATCATGTGCACCTTTCTTCTCTTTACTGATAAACGGACCCTCCAAATGCAGACCTTCAAACATTCAGATATAACTTGTGTGAATTTTAATCAATGGCAGATAAGGATAACATAAATCATTGTACAGGAATCATACACACCATTACATACTAAATGGTGTCCTGGATTTTACTGGTAACTCATGTTTTCTTTATGTAATAGTAATAAGTGTAAAGATATTTTCAAATACTGACATATACCAAACATTGAACAATAAGTACATGTATGTGTACATGTAAATAAATATTATCCGCTATGTTAAATGGAACATTCTATATTTGGAAAAAATATTAAGTTACATTTAAAAGATTTGAATACATTTAAATCACCTAAAATGCCTGCCCCTTCCTCACTGCCATTTCTCTTCTTTACTCTTGGTACAACCTGAAATACAATCTTCATGGAATCATACTCTTTTTTTTGCTGTGTAGAAAACAATTCTCCTTTTTATTAAAACATACTAATATTCCAGTAGATGTTATTTTGCAGCTGATTTGAGTAATACATGGTAATATGTACTGTATCATTATCAGAATGTAATAGGCAAACACAAGAGTCCAACTTTTGAAGATTTGTGAAAATCCAAAGAATTAAATATAAACCTGTTTGTATGTAGATCCACTCGATGTGACAATAGTGGGACAGAATGAGGTCACTCCATGTGCCAGAATTCCAGATGCAACCTTTGATACACAGTTCTCAATGTTGTCTGTATTTGAAAAATCTTCACCAAATGCTCCTTAGAAAGATTGAAAATGTACGTGTCAAGTCTACATATTGTTCCTACAATCGGTAAATCTACTCAGAGTTAATATTTTGAATAAAAATTAAAAAGAGTTATTCAATATGAAAACATGCCAGATTTAGATAAAATATAAACTGTGCTTTCACCCACCCCCTCTTCAAAAAACCTATTGTATTCCCAATTAAGTATTCAAGAGAGAAAAAAATTACCATTTATCTGCACATCAATGAATCCTGCACATATGATGGCCCCTCCACAGTCTAGGACAACGTCTGCAGAGAGTCGCTCCTGGAAGAAGATTTCCTCTGGGTTGACAATGATTCCATCTCTGACCCAGAGGTCGTCTGTAATTAGGTCACTTCCTCTGATAAGGCGACAGTTTGTGTACTTGAATATACTTCCCAGAGTACTCATTTTTACCTAGAGAAGAGATGACACTTTTTTATCCTTCTTTTAATCTGGTTTTTTTTATATTGGTATTTGAACACTTTAATTTCAACCTGAAAATTCCTCTTGGGTATGATTTACTGTGTTTTACTCTTTTATTAACTAGAGCATCTTGAAAGATAAGACAATTCAAGTACACTAAATATACCTGAAAATTAAATTAAAAAAAAAAATCTACAAGATACATCAATGATTAATTCTGTATTGCTTAATAAAATACCGAATAAAATAGTCTGTTTTCTTGCTCTCGATATGCCTCTACATGTAGGTCTGTGACTGTAGTTATTATCTTCGAAATCATTATGTCCCACTTAAATATTGGTATTATTCAGAAAAAAATGATATTGCAAATCAAAATCTAATTCATTACTTGTAATAATTAATAATAAAAAAGAAAACTAGCCTCTACGTTTTAACTAGCAGCATATTTTTGTCACATGAGTCTGCAAATGCTTTGCATTTCTTTACCAGCTGATCGTCGACAATCATTGTTAAGGCGTACTATATAAATTCGAGTATACTATTAACGTAGACACTATTTTCAAATTATAAAAAAGAAATGTGTTTATATCATGATATATAGGATTTTAATTAACACATGACAATTGATTTTCATGTTAATATTTAGAAATGGCCCATTAAATACCGAGAATACTCATTTACCTTTGATAGGGTTCCCTTCGCTAATTAGTAAAATATCTTAAGTGAAAGTGAAAGTAAAAGTATGCCGAAAGCAAAGGTGCCCGATTCGTTACTAGGTAAATGGAGGGGTTATTGGTTGCCAGCTGCAGTTGCCCTCGGATTTTTAGGATTAAACAGACTATTAGCTAATAAGTAAGCTTTCCAGAATTTTTTTTATACTTGAATCACCCATTCAGCTGTTGTCGAGCATGTTGAAGCTATTTTAACAGAGTACACTGTACGTACAGCACATTTACACATTAAGCCTAGATACATGCCAAGTATTTCTCTCGAAAGGTTGACTAATATTTAACCCCTTATATAAAGAGGACGAAGATTTGATTCTGAAAGGGGTGATAGATTTTTTTGGAAATAAAAAAAGGTCCTTGAAAAAGTAGAAAATCTGTCCTTCACCATCTTCGCTAGACAAGGGGTTGTAGATTTCGGATCGGAAACCCTTGGCTAGCGAAGATGGTCCTTTTCCAATTAGTATTTAGAGAAAATCCCCCCTTTCCCTCAGGACACACACAAAATAAAGTTTTTTCCTTTTTTTTTGGCAGGCTTGTTTCATTAAACATGTTAAAGAAGAAAACAAACATCAAAGTACATTAGTTTGAATTATTCGGAAAATAAAAATAAAATCATAAACGTGTATCACTGGTATTTAATGTCTTGTGACTAAGCCCTAAATAGGCTTCCTGAACATTTCAGGTGAGACTGAGCAATCTATAACCCCCTTTTCCCGGGATTCCCTCCGAACATTAACTAGCTGCAGTGTGTACTTTTACTTATTTTATTTGAAAATTAAAATATGTGGAAATCATCATAGTGGTGTACTTATAATTTTTAAGTAAAAACATAAAAATTATGTCGTTGACGACATATTTACCTCTCCGTTTTGCGAGATTGTATGTCCATCTACCCTCTCTATATGTACTTGAGGAGGGACTAGGCTTTCTATGACTGTTACCAAGTTCCTCCGACGATGTCTATACAAAGCCATCGAAGCATTCCGAATATCTCTGTCCTCCAGATTGCTGTCCTCAACTCTTGATAATGCCGATTTCACCACTGCAGCAGGACTTTTTACGTAGTCTTGAGTTTGCTTTTTCAGACGAACTCGGAGTTGTCTCGCTTCGGCTTTTCTTTCGCTAGGTTCGTTTTTACAACTGTGTTGGCTTTTTGATTTCACTATATTAATGCCATCAGAATCTGTCGTCAGTGACTTTTTACAAGTTTTAGACACACTACAAATGTACACAATGTTACCATTTTTCAAGGTATTGATTTTCCGGTAGACATAACCATCAACGATAATAGCTTTATTCCCTCGGTTTGTTTCCGTATGTTTAACCTCCATTTCTTCCATATAATTAAATGCAGGCTGTAATGGCGAAACGAATACAAGTTATTCTTCGTCACTGCTATACAATATGTAACAAAATGTGTGAAAAATATGCGATTCAATGTTCGTTTTTTCTTCTGAGTTTGAAAAAAAATTCCGGAAATGTATTAATTCCGGAAACCAAACAAAGGTTTTCGGGAAATACGGGATTATTTTGGCATCGTGTAAACTATGGAGTGAAACACGGATTGGACTTGTCTAATGGATCAACCTGACACCTGATATTATTTATTTTTCTTGTAAATATAAGCCTATATATTAAAAGCTACTTTGAAACTAAATTATCTAATTATCTACGTCCTACAGGCTGTAGAAAAGAAACATCTTGGGTACCAAACACTTCATGAAGTTTTCGGATGAACGACATGTTTAAAACTTTTTTAAAATAAAGGACAAAATCAGTATGTCAAATGAATTTTTAAAAAAGATTTTTTGGAATATTTCTTGGGGGGGGGGGTAAACTTTTTCTCAGTGTCAACTACTTTAAGTACCAATTCTAATACTACATTTTCGGTATACATCACTAAAAGTGCGGGGGCAACCAGGCTTTCAATTAGCATTTCCTATGGTATAGGTAAGGTTGGGGAAAAAAGTGGGGGGCCATGCCCCCTGGCCCCCCCGGTTGCTACGCCCCTGCAATTGTTGACCTCTCTCTCTCTGTCCCTCTCTCTCTCTCTCTCTTCAGAAATTCGAATACGTGTTAAGCATATTACAGCGATGTCATTATTTTAAAAATGTGATGACACGCAAAATTAAAACAATATTTATTTTGCTAAATTCTGAAAACGGCTACAAAACACGCTCCAAGACATAATTTAGATCGAGGTCAGGTTGAAGAATACAATGTAACTGTTTTCACGAGTACACTCGCAGGTAGTCATCACGTGATGAATTGTAATATTAAAGCTGAACACTACTCGTAAATAGGCATAGTCCGCCATATTTCCCGTTAATTGTTCAACGCTCTCCCTACAACCCGTGTATAAGGAGCAGATCGCTAATCAGTTCAATGGATCCGACGAGAGTAGACGTACACCTTACACTGCGTGCTACTCAATCTCGATGATATTATCAAATTTTACGTATTTTTTTCCAAAACAGGACAAAAGTATCGTAAAAAATACATTATTTACAAATAATTTAATTCTGTTTGTATTCTTGTCTCTCATTGGTTGATTTCCAAAAAGGAACGCATAACATTTTGTATAATCTGGTTTGGTATGGGGACACACCCCCTTGACAACCAGCTGAATCATCTGTATCCATCAATCCCCTCATTTCCAGTCCTTCGGATTCATGAAAAATTCCAGATTTAATGAATGTACCTTTAACTTCAAACAGTTGCTCGATCTTACCTCATGTAAACAAGCATCATGGCTGCTAGATCTATGTATCAGTTTTTACCTCCCCTTGCTTCCCATCACTTCCGTTACTACATTTGTATTATTGCGCGGTAAATTTGAACTAATAAAAACAACACAATTTTACATCCCCAGTTGTTTATTTAATTATTTTAAAATCAAATTATAAGGAATGACTCTAATTCTTGGCCAGATTATCGAGTATAATATGGTTTGGGTCATTTTACGCTTTTTTATAATCCGCTTCGTGGATTATAAAGCGTTAACTGACCCAAACCATATTATACTCGATAATCTGGTCAAGAATTCATGCTTTCTTTTTTAATCTAAAACAAGCGTTCTAAAAATAAATCAGAAAGTGAAAGTAGCATGAACAATGACCTTCAGCATTCTAAATATAAATTATAGACGTTTTTTAATGAAAAAAATATGGAATTTAATAGCTTAATAGCAAAGAAATATGTATAAGTAATTTTTTACACTCTGGAAGAGATTTTACAGCTATAATAATATGTAATTGTATTCATGTCATATGACAGAAGTTTAGAATTTTAATTATCTACCACTAACATTTTTTAAGGTAAAACAAACAAAAGATATATCATTTGAAATTAAGTTGTAAGTTTGATAACAACTAAATAAATAATGTAAGAAAATGTTATGACTACTAAATATTGAAACGATATATTTCATATAGTTTGCCAAATACAAACTTAAGCAATGTTGAATTCAGTAATTACATACCGGTATATTGTACATGTAGATATTCATATGTACTGTGATATTAAATGTGAGACACCAGATAGTTTACATGAATTATTATATGTGCTACATTCTATTTCTAATCAAGAATAGAAAATGATTGTAATCCATGGAAGAAAAGTGACATTTTATCCTTATTAAGATTACCTTTCAATTACAATTATATATTGTTCCAATACTGGCTAAAGGTAACTAGCTATCAATAAGGCTAAACAAATAAATCATATTTAATGAAATTATATATTCATTATAAGGGTGAAGAAATGAGATACCCCTATGTACATGATGTAAGATAAACTTGCGACAACGATATTACCGTATGTCGCGAAAAAGTGCCCTTCTACTGCACCCCTCCATTTTCAGATCCTAGCTGGAACACTGTTATGGACTCCAATAAAGATATGAAAGATTTGAAGATAAGGTAAATCAAATTCATTCTGGTTGTTACAGTAGGAATATTAAAAAAAAACTCTGATATTCGGCTTTAAATAGAGAATTTTCCTTAGAAAGGAAGCTGTGGTTATAAGTTGGATCAACACTTGTAGAATTAAATCGCTGTAGGCACAGGCAACATGCAAACCCGCTTGAAATTTTCTACCCATAGTATACATATTAAAGAGCTAGATATACTTGGAAGTCAAAAAGTCAAGCGAAAGGGTGTAAATAAGAGAGGTAGAGAAAGAAAAGAACACGACCTGTCTCTGACTTAAAAAAAAACTTTCAAAATGACATACTGGTGACTGTTTTGATCCATAGACCTCTTATAAACCCTGAACATCTTTTATAAGTTTCGGTTTACAAACATCCTTATTTTTATCATGCAAGTTCATGTTTCTAAAGGTCTACAGATACTACATGTATACCCCACTCGCGCCATGTTACATAGGAAATATTTTAAGGTACACGTACCCCTAGGTATACATGTATTTTAATTCGGGTACATGGAATTGTGTCATAGTAATAAAATAAGATGGTGAACGTGATATATATCATGTCACAGTGAGGAACGAATGTTGAATGAGTTCTCAATTTTCATTGGTTGATAGCTGTTGGCATAATGACATACTTTCAAGCCAATCAATATTCAAGGTGTAGACACACCTTATCTCGTAGTTGAATATTAGCTGCAAAGCTGTAGCGCTATTTATATATATTAGATTTTGACCATAACGCAACAGGTGAACATTTTTCGCAATATGGCTGGGGGGGGGGTTCCACTTTCGAGCTTTGGCCAATCAACTACGTTTCACTGCCTAATTCTAGACATATTCTATTACTAACTTGTATGTTTTAACTACCCTTTAACACTTAATGGTAGTCTATTATAGACCAATAAACTCTCATTGGGAATTTTTTTTTGCGAAATGGCAGAAAATTCAAAATGAGCGAATTTAGTTGGCTGTAGAGACGACTTTAAAGGAATTGGCGGTAAATTTAATTTGTAAAGGTTAGTGGGTATGGATTGTGTCTAGAATTACCTAATGAGTGAATGGTAGTCGATTGACCAATGTAGAAAGTAAAGAAATTCTCCCCAACAGTGCACAGAAAATCTTGCGTTATGATAAAAAACAAATATAAAATCATAACGCTACAATCCTGCAGCCAATTGAATCTCAAAGATGACGCAGCAAAATGTTGACAATCTCAACAAATTTACAGTGCATTTAAATGAATATAATTATGTTGACTTTTTTGTTGAAATAAAATTTTCATGTCTTGAAATATTTTCCATCTATATAACCATACATTTGATTGACAGTAAAATATCCTTGGTTATGTACAAGAATAGTGTTTTATTAAAAACAAGTATTTACAAATCTGAAGCAAATCTAATGCAAAATGTATATAGATTTTTTAAAATCATATTTTGATTTGATTTTTACCGTGAAAAAAAAATAAATGAAAGATCCCAGATGAAGTTTGAACTTGCTTGGTCACTAACTGTGGGAATGTTAATTGCTATATCTTTTACGTATTCCTCTTTTAGATGTTTTAGAATCCTCAATGGAGACTTCCATGGTGATCTTACCTCCGTCCGAATTTTGGATTCACCTATACGTTTATTTTTCTTCCAATTTTGTCACTCCAGATCTCTTCCAAGCGTCTAACGATCATCCCCTCTTCCTTCTTCCAGTTTGTTCCTGTCTTGAAAATACAATCCTTGATCTGAAGGGTGTTCGAATGGACTCTATGTATATCTACGCTATCTACAAACATTTTTTTCCTTATTATATTCTTTTGTAGATTAATGATCTTGAGTGTTGTGCTCTTGTAAAATTTTGTTAGTGTGCAATATTCATCGAAGGTATCTAACCTGTATTGATGGCGTGTTACTTTCCAAGATTTAGTAAAATTCACCAACATCTTAATATCAATGATTATGCTGAATGCCATTCTTCAAACATTATCCCACATAATTTTTGCAAATTGTTAGGTTTTATGTTTTTTATTGAGTCAAATGTTGACTGACATTATTTATACACTGAATTGACGACAGATTTTTTTGTTATTTCCCGATCATGACAAGGAACGCACGGCGGATGTGACCGGTCGGCAGGGGAGTCTCACTTCTCCATGGCACCTGATCCCACCTCTGATGTTTTGAAGGTCAGTGTTTGCTCTGCTCCTATTTTATATTGTTTTATGAACATTTGATCTTGAATTCTGTTCTTTATCTTCATATGTTACATTTAGAATTTGAATTATAATTTTGGCAATTTTCAGGTTTTATATTTTGGATTTGAACTTAAATTTTGGCTATTTGTTAGGTTTCATGTTTTAGTATTTGAAATGTATACGGCTGTTTTTTCAGATTGGTGATTCTTTTGATTTGAGGATCTTCCATTCATACATTTCAAGATGGCATGTCTCTTGTATTCTTCAGCCTAAGGAAACCCTGCAAGTAATGACATAATGCCTTCTGTTTTTCCTGCTACTATTTCAGAATGACCCTTCTAATCTTATTTACTTGATCAGTTTGTCTGTCTTAAAAATATCTGGTGAATGTTATTGTACATGTATCTGTTATGTCCTGTTCATTCATTTTGAGCACCTTCTTAATTTTGTCTTTGCAGGCTGTCTTCTAGTTAAATACATTTTTATTAATTTCCTGGTTTCTAGTAATTCTATTTTTAGTAGAGTATCTGCATCTCTTGTTCTGCCTTCTCTGTTGGTTTTTCAGTATACGCCTTCCTGTATGAATTTGCATTAATTTCTCAGATCCTGTGATAAGTCAGCTATATCTCTCTGAGATATATCTCTGAGATATTCTACACATGTGTACTCTGAAATTGATATTAATAAGTTCCTTAAGTTTCTCATTGGTAATATCTATTAAGTCTTCGGAGACAAAGTTTTCCAACGATTTGTTGCGATTTCATTTGGTCCTTTATAAAGAAGACCTATTTATTATTCTTATGAATGTTGAATTCAATTCTACACGAAATGAAGAAATCGCTTCCTTCGGCCTTCAGTTCAACATTTTAGATGTGAAAGTTTCATCAAATTTCATTCAGTTGTATGAAAGGAGTTGCGGATAAGAGATGGGTGCCCAAAAGCGTAACAGACGCACGGACATACCGATTACTGTATTTCCTTCTACATTTCAAGCGGGGGTTCAATAAATAACTAAACAATAAGAAAAATTTATTGATTCTTGTAAGTAAAATGTAAATTTTACCTGAATATTCTTCAATGGATTTCTTTTGATCTTGGCTAAAGAGACTAAAGAAAGTTGAACCAAACATTTATTTGATGGATTGAAATCATTTAAATTGCACTTCGTTAAAACAAAATAGAAAGAATTGAGTCGACTGCTGCCAAAAGCATATTTCTAATCACTTGTTTATTCTGACAATAAAAGTGCTTCAGAATAATGAAATGTAAATAATGCACAATGTGTATTGTCTACAAGAAAAGAGAAGGTAGATTATTATCTATCTCATTTAAAAAAGATAACATTCCAGTTATTGTTGTGGACTTATGGTAAAAGGAGAAGGAAATATCCTCTGATATATCTTTTTCAATCAGTATTCCAATGCACTAAGGGTAATTGATCATGAAATCAGTATCAAGCATTTAACGTCGATATAGTATAATCATCAACTCTTCAAAACTTAAACAAATGTCAACTTACTTTCGGATGAACATTTAAAGATATTTTTTGTTGTTGTGACTTTGGAAAACAACGATTTTAAGATTGAAGAAAATACTACAAATACTATTAATACTAATTTAAACACAACAGATGCATTTTTATATATTTGTGGCTGTCTTTTAATTTAATATTCCGTTAAAATTGTGGACAGTATACAAAATGTAATTATCTCAATTGAAGAATAATGAAAAACCACCTTTGATTTATAAATACGAGGGTTGATCCAATTGTAATGACCCAACTGCAACAAATCTTCAATAATCGAAAGTTTTTAACAAGATTTAATACCTCTATTTATTTTGAGACTTTCCTATAATTTATAAGATGTGTGAATTCTTCATGAAAACTTAAACAAACACAAAACTTGCTCTCGTCTATCGCTCACTGCAAAACTGTACAGACGTTATTATAAGACGTTTCTCTCATTTTGAATTTGAAACGTAATGACTTTATCTTCCCAATCGTCAACTTCCTTTCCTAATGCAGCAACATATTTTCATCACCTACATACGGGTTTTATATATCTCAGTTGATTCGGTACGCGGTAGCACGTTTTAGGTATGAACAGTTTCTTAGTTAGTCAGGTTATTGTCAAAAAGTTAGTGTAACTAGATTATCAGCAGTCATGTATAAAGTCAGCATATTGCGCACGTTCTATGGTCGATACAATGACTTTGTCAGTATACAATCTTTCATTAATTCAAATGCTGACTGATATTTATATGCTAAATGTAAAGCCATTATTTACATAATTATATGTTAACAGATTTTTTCCGTTATTTCTTTATCATAACAAGGAGCACACAGGAATGTGACCAATCGGCAGGGGATGTTCACTCCATCATGGTACCTGATCCAGCATCTGATGTTTTATTGGACTGCGTTTGCTCTGCTCCAACCTTGTACTTTTTTAATGGACTTTTAAGCTTGGATACTGTTTTAATATCGCCAGTTAAAAAGAGACGTTTTAAAGCAAAATGGCAGTAAATATAATTAAAAAGAGGCACGTAGGAGGTGACAAAGATGCGCTAATGATATTAAAATTACTGAGTGCTGAAAAGTTATGTTGTAATGAGGTCGATGATATTCGGGCGTAGCGGCGACAGACAAAACCTATTTATCTTAAAATAAACTAGTATATTAGAAAGCATTTACTATACTTTAAGGCAAAATCGCAATAAAGATAGGAGTGTCATTTTTTAATTTAAATTCGTATTGAAAATATTAAATTTTTAACGATTTTAAAGTACGAACAATACTATTGGAAAAAACCCTTGTACTTTGTTCAGAAATTGAATAGAGTTATTGGTTGTAAAGTTATCAGGCATTATTTGTTTGGCTTATGACAATATGGTTTTCATAAGAAATAAAGGTGAAAATATCAGATTTCAGAGCAGATACTTATTATATTTAGCTTTTTTTCATTACAACTGTACAGCTATGGATAGGAAATGAACGAAAACAAGTTAGTTTAAATTGAAGTAATGTTGTTGGTAGATTTTATTGTTGTTAGTAGAGACTAAAAGAGATTTTAAAAAAAACTTTAAAAACACAACATGCATAATGGCAGTCAAATGCTATTTGTTTGATATGCATTGTAGAATTTTTAACTTATGACACAGAGTATAACATATATGGAATATAATTCCTAGCGGAAATAATTGTAATTTATTGTTTAACTGCCTTCTTTCTTAAAAAAAAAATATATATTGATATCAGTAAGGGACGTAATGGGAGATGCCCATTTAAACCTTCAATTTTTCTAAAATTTTGGGCATATAAGAAGTAAATAAAACATTTTTCATTCAAAGTTTTTTTTTCTCTTAATGTAAGCGATGGTTTCAAAAAATTCATCTTTAATCATGATAAATAATCAAATAATTTACTACATGCAATGAGAAAGCGTTTTAGATATAGATTTGTCTCCAAGGTCAAAAACTCAAAAATGTTGGTATGCAAAGCAAGGTCTTGGCACAAGATATACAACCGTTAAGTATGTTAGCCCTAATAATAACTGTTCAAAAGTTACAGCAAAGGTTAAGGATTTTTAAAAGTAGACCAAGCAAATGTATTATTTTGGTTTTTAAATCAGAATTGTTTTCAAATAATTGATAAAAATTTGTACTGAAACGCTAGTACTTGAAATATTGGAGTAAAGTGTCAGAGACAATGCTCTGCATTTAAAACCTTTTAATTTGAGAACAATTCATTGAGGATTCTTCTCAATTAAAGGGTAGTTAAAACATACAAGTTAGTAATAGAATATGTCTAGAATTAGGCAGTGAAACGTAGTTGATTGGCCAAAGCTCGAAAGTGGAACCCCCCCCCCAGCCATATTGCGAAAAATGTTCACCTGTTGCGTTATGGTCAAAATCTAATATATATAAATAGCGCTACAGCTTTGCAGCTAATATTCAACTGACTGGCATGTATGAGCTAGGCAGTTGTACGTATTTCCATGCTTTCCAAGTTTTATACTCTGGTCTGAGTTCCTTTTTCACAGTAAGTCAATCAAGGAAGCATATGTGTCAGAGAATTCTCCTCTGCTTTCTCCTGACTCAGTCTACTTTCTTTCTGTGCCCTTTTAGCCTCCTGGAAGCATTCCTCGCACATTATACCATTCTCTGCGAGACTACTTAACATTCTATTATATGCTTCATTGTCTGAGAAGAGCAGCATTTGGAGAGTAGCTTTCAGCAAGCCAATCTGGTGACTGTAATACTCCCCGGTAGCACACCAGTTAGCAAAGTGCTCACAGTTGTCTGAAGATATACTGTACAAGGTTTCCTCATTCTCTATCTCGGCCCGTGCTCGGCGGATGATTTTAGAACGAGTAAAGGGTTTATTTTTGTACTGAATAATATACACATCCTGTTTCTTTAAATCGAATTTCACGTCTTCTTCCCGCAGGTACGCTAAATTCCCGTACTGCCCCACAGTAATCATACACAGTAGTATCCCCTTTGCCACTTCGCCAGCGTTTGCACTGCGGTGAATAACTCTTAGGAAACCGTAAGTGTGATCGTCCTCATCGGGCGATACCTCGACAACAATGGCGTGGTGTTCGTATCCAACAGATCGGTGGATGGAGATGTGATCTCCGGGGGTCAGTTCCAACATTGATTCTACCTTGTATTTATTGAAGCATTGAAAACATACACGCTTGCACTCATCTGGGTTAACTATGCTCCAGCTGGCGCCGAGACTGGAGTAGATTGAGCATCTTAATTTGTGAAGAGACAGTTGTTCCGGGCTACATGAGTAATACATAGTCTGTTCAAACTGCTTCTGCCTTGAGAAGGGCACGAGTTGGCTAAGTTTTTTATTTAATGTCAGTGGTTTAATTTTTGGAGACTCTGGCTCTGATGAGTCTGCACAGTCTAATTCTAAAATTGAAATCAGTGTTGCACCTTTCTTATACACTGCCTGGGTGTAGTCAAACTTCCTTCGACAACTTTTTGTCCCACCAGAATTCTCTTTATCATCCAAACTCTCTCCGATATTTCTTTTCTTTGCTGAGTCTGGACTCATTTTCTGATACACAGCTTTAGTCCCTAATGTCTGGGTACTCTGTCTATGATCACATGAATTCTCTTTGTGTTGTTTTTCCTTGTTGAGCACTGTAAAGGCCGGTTGCCGTGCCGTATTATAAATGGTTTTGAAGTCGCTTGGTCTGTTTGGTAAATATTTATTATCTGTAGTCCGATTTTTCTCGCTTTGTCCATCTTCAGAACCACTAGTATGTAAGGAATCGGAGTTTTCCGATTCCATCTGTTGTTTTAATTATCCGATTCCTTAAGAAGTACTAAGACATCACCTATGAAGAGAAAAGAGAGAAGTTACTTATAAATCGTTTATATGGTCGATATATATTGACCTTGTTAGTAAATACATGTATAACTTATCATTGGATAGTATTTCCGCTGACTTGTTTCATATCAACTGTTAGGCTTGTTTTTATACTTGACTACGGGTATAGGCCCGTCTACCTCATTAATACATAGAGCTCATGGCAGATGTAACCGATCAACAGGGGATGCTTACTCCCCCTAGGCATTATCATTGGATAGTATTTCCGCTGACTTGTTTCATATCAACTGTTAGGCTTGTTTTTATACTTGACTACGGGTATAGGCCCGTCTACCTCATTAATACATAGAGCTCATGGCAGATGTAACCGATCAACAGGGGATGCTTACTCCCCCTAGGCACTTGAGCTGATTAATTTCTTCTATATTTATCTTTTTTATAGTTATTAGTATCATACACAGTGTATAACATGTATAATTAATACATATATTGTTTCCGTTTTCCTTCAGTTGGTAATGTATTTATTTTCCTTGCTAGTCTGATCTGTCGCTGAATCAAGCGTTCCATTTAAGAGAAGTTGACATCGAGTGTGTCTTAAAGCTTTTGTTTTATTTTATGAGCGTTCTTACCCTTCCCCATTTGGTCCCTCATAATTCCGATATGTAGACAAAATTAAAACAATCAGGCTTTTGTGTACATGTGTCACAGTGAACTACAGGCTGTCAGTGGAAACTGACACTGACACATATAAACAGATAAACTGTAGTCTGACGTATTAAATGTATATACTAGCTTCATAATAAACTTACAAAAATTACAACATAATAAAATCACTTTAAAAACCTATTTCCCTAGCTGTGATTAAAGGTAATTATATGTAATATTGCTCGATCTATGATTAAAAAGTCGTCTATTTAGAATTTTCTTCAACTGACGTCAAAGTAATGTGTTTTGGGTACATATTGGATTCCAAACTCTCAGTGAAGGACAATAATATGTAGCTGCCACAGTTTTGTTAGGTCAAAACAACACGTGAAAACCTGTCTGTGGCCTCTTAAAGAGCGGAGGATAACGACCGAGAACAAAATAAAGAATTTAAATAAATCGAGTAAATAGTGGACAGTCTGATCCTTCACAGTCACGGGGTCAAGATGAGTTACACAACCTGATGATATTGAGAAACATTGCCTATCCTCGCTTACAGGTCCAGGAGTTTTATTATACAGAATAGTTGAATGTAAGAAGATGAGTCAGGGGGCCGGGGTATTACCCCGCCTAAAAGAAAGTAATATATCATGGTAACTCTGGTATTCCCCCCTCATCTCCCTGACAAGGGAGAACCCCAAGACCCATTCTACTTTTTCAATGTTGAACCCTGCCATTTTTAAATTCTTAAGGACGACGTATACTGATACTTATTATTTCAATTACTTTGACAATAACGAGGTATCTTTTTTTTCAATCTTCTGTTGCATAACATACAGATGATCAAATAAAGGTTTTTTTTTCTAAGTGTGTTGAAAAACGTACAAGGTGGATGATTTACTACAAGGAAATACTTTTTAGAAAATTGATCTGCAAAGCTATAATTGTCCTTGTAAATTTATCAGAATCTGGTAACAATAAATATTTTAAACTGATATTACATGTTAATCTTAAGTCTTTTAACTAAAAATTGAAGAAACTATCTAGATAATTTTCCAATCAACACCTACGTATATTACGTTTGATCCGCTCCACGTTTTCATAGTGCACACTGCAGATTTCTTCTAGTAAGCATGATAAGTGCTCCCATCCTTATCGATAGTCCACCCAAAAGAAGACTCTCGGTCGATGTACAAACAATGTTGCGTTTTCATTACTATAAATAATATAAAACTTCCCCCATGTTTCTTAACCGATGATCTTATTCATTTCCTTACACCAAAGATGTGTATAATCCACATGAGTATTCGAGTGTGTCGACGTGAGGGGGGCTCTCCGTGGGTTGTGTCTATTTGTCACTGGCGATCCTACATGAACAGCTATCAGACATTCGCTACTGGGAAAATAAATTGTATGTGACTATATACACTATACTGAATTGACGACGGATTTTCCTGTTATTTCCCGATCATGACAATGAGCACACAGCGGGTGTGACCGGTCGGCAGAGGATACTCACTCCTCCATTGGACCTGATCCTGCTTCTGATGTTTTGGAGGTCCGTGTTTTCTCTCCTCCTTTTTTTGTATTGTTTTATGGAGTTACTGTTTGTTATTCCATATGTTTCATTCTTTAGGCGAAAGTAAGAGTTATTGAAGTTTTTTAAATCATCTGAAGAAAAACAGCATGGGTATGTTGATTCAGGCGAACATTGAAGCCCGTGGGCATCTTGTTGATGCCACACATGAATGGCAGGAATCGGGATTGTTCAAGACACTTAATCATTGTGCAAATATTGGCTAGCAATCCGACGTTGTAAGAGGAAGACATGGGAAGAGAATTATGTAATACTCAGACACTCCAATCGATAGATAGGAGGAGACAGGTCTGCACTTACAATAAGAGGAGTTCCAATATTTATCTCAACAAAAAATCTAAGCCTTACTCCCCAGGAAACACTTTTCTGACATTTTACAACTTTTTTATAATTTGAACAAGTTTCTTCAATCGTGTGTGTCATTGTATATTCTTACTTTCTTCATGACCTCTCATCAGTTATTTATATAATACGATATTCAACGTCAGTCTCAATTTTTTATTGAAACACGTTTCATTTTCGACTAAGTACCCTTAACTAAAAAATTAAAAAAAATTCTACTTCAATATATCTTATCTTTTTTCCAGTGTAAGTAATTGATGACTGATTGAACCAAACGATCTGTATGTACAGGTTTAACATTGCCAGCAGGAAAGCTATATAATTTATTTTATTCTAAGAAGTAAGGAATGCCTAAGTAAAGTTTTACCCACAGCTTCCTAATATTCATGTACATGGTGATATACTCGTGAATATCTTAATGTATGGAAAAATTAAACAGTGTAATCGAAGTAAAACTTTTACTTTACGTAGTCATGATGAAGGACATACCTATACAATGTTCACATTCAGTTTGTACAATATGATCTCAGGAGATCGACTTAGCATTTGATTATAGATTGTACTTGCTGACAAGTTCATTGTATTGACTAAAGAACTTACAAAATGGTGATTTTTAACGAGACTGTTCATATTCTTGTTTTATCAACTTATTTGTCAAAAGCTTGTAACTTTTTATAAATTGTTCGAGTATGTGCAGAGTGGTTCTTGCTTATCAATTCTACTGAGAGACATATGCCCAATATGCATGTGATATGGATATACCTGTATTGAAATTATGTTAGTCGCAGCGACTTATTTTTTCAGTGCAGTGCAATGTAACGGTTTATATAATATAACTGTCAGTCTGCAACGTCACATCTTATAACGTTACTTCTCTGTTTTATAGTAAAAAAGCCATAAGTCCCTTTTGTCATGGGCACAATTATATATCAAGCATTCTTTGGAAGTTTTTTTTTGTCTGCAAACTTTACATTCGCCATAACTTTTGATCCATGAGAGGTAGAAACTTCATATTTGGTATGCTTACTCCAATAATTAAGCTCTTTCAAATGTCATCAAGATCAATGACCTTGTGATCTTGACTGTGACCAATATGCTAAAAATAGCTTTTTGAACCTTCCCAATAACCTTTGAACCATGAGAGGTAGGGACTCCACTAATTAAGTTCTTTCAAATGTCACCAAGGTCACTGACCTTGTGACCTTGACTGTGACTTATATGCTAAAAAAAGCTTTTTCGTACCTTCGCCATAACTTTTGAACTAAAAGAGATTGAAACTTCATATTAGGTATGCCTACTCCACTTATCAATTTATTTCAAATGATACCAATGTCAATGACCTTGTGACCTTCACTGTAACATATATGCTAAAAATAACTTTTGTCGAACTTTGTTGCCGCCGGGCGCTTAGTGTTTCACAAACACATCTAGTTTTATACGTCGGTCTGTAATCGAAGATTTGGGGTACATAGTTTTTGCCCTGTCCGTCTGTCAAACATGCCGTTTGCTCGCAAAAAAATCAACCTTGCTCATAACGTTTGGTTGATTGGAGCTATGGCTTTCACATCTCATATATGTGTATTCCTTGTAAAAAGGTCTAACCTTTAGTACCAACATATTCAACCACGTTTTCCTGACCTTGGAGTTTGACCTACGTTTGCAATGATTTACCAAACTTTAATCTTGGCCATGACTTTTAAACAGTTTGTGCTAGGGCTGTGTTTTCCTTTACATTGGGTATAAATATTTTCTAACTTGAACTTTCAGTTTGACCTTTAAAAAAAAACTTAAACCGTGAACATAACTTTTGAACAGTTAGAACTAGGGTCTCATGTTTTATTCCCTGTGGTGATGCCTTTCGTTGGATACCAAAACATTTGACCTTGGAGTTGACCTACATTTGAAAAAAATTAACCTTTGCCATAACTTTCGAACAGTTGGTATTGGGATTTTTATATTTTTTCTCATGTATATTTCTTATGACATGGCCTCCCCTGGGTATCTTTATTTGACCATTTAATCTTGACCTTATAGTTTGACCCACAATTAAGAAAAACTTTAGCCTTAGTCATAACATTTGAATGGTTAATGCTTGGGCTTTCAATTTTCACACATTTATTCATTGGGACGAGTCCTTTGTGATACGGACTTAAGACAAATAATGTACTTATGTCTTACCTAAGTATGGTCTTAGACTTAAGTACTTTTTATGTTACGACCCCCTGGTCAAGTTATAACGATCTCCAGCTCTGTGTTAGCATTTGACTTAATGATAAATTGTATTTGCTGACAAGGTCGTTGTATCGACCATAGAACTTACGAAATGATGACTTTAAACGATAATTCTAAAATTATTGGAACAAAAATAGTCATTTTTCATCTTGAATAGTCACATTAGAATTTGTGATTACAATAATAATTTCAAATTACTTCGCATAGTAAACTATTTGATCTTTCTGCACTCGAAAAATGTTATTTTTCTAGAGTTGAAATTTAAAAAACAAAAAATCATTTGAAAGTAATGACTTTTTTCTGAATTTAAGCAGAATGGTTGAAATTATCTTATATTTTCAGAAAATGAAGTAAAATTTGAGGGTCTGTGCTTTCAATTTTTAAATACTGAAAAAACATTTATTTTTAAAAGTTAAAACTGGGCTATTTTTTCCATGAACTTTCACGATATATTTAATACATTTGCAAAATATGATGATAAAATTCATGAAAGTTAATTTGATATATAATTTATGATCAACATAGAACATTTCATTGCACAAAATTACTCTGTGTGCAGGTTGCATATAAAAATAGAAATTCAACAATACTTCAGAAGGAAAAAACCGACCTTTTTCGTCTAAAAAACATTCCTGCCACAAAATATAGTTCCTCACTAAGCCTTTTCAGTATGAAATTTAATCATTGGGTTTTAATTGAATATAGGTTGATAAGCATTATAGAATCCAAATTCATTGTAAAAATTTATATATTATCTAGAATTTTTTAATAATAGAAGTCAAGATAACAAATCTTCCCAAAAGTGAAGGAGGAGCCTCTTTAACACAACAAATGCATTACTATATATTTGTAGCTGTCTTTCATTTAATGTTCCGTTAAAATTGTTGACAGTATACAAAATGCAATTATCTCAATGGAAGAATAATGAAACACTACGCCTTTTATAAATAGGAGATTTGACCCATATGTAATAACACAACTGCTACAAACTCTTCAATAAACGAAAGTTAAAAAAACAACTTAATACCTCTATTTCCTTATCTTTTTACCTCTTTGACACTCATTTTGAATTATGAATGATCTACTCAATCGTCAACTTCCCTTACTTATGCAGTAATATATCTTCATCACTTGCACACAGAATTTATTTATCTCAGCCGATTCGATACGATAGATCAAGTTCGGTACGCGAGATCCTTGTTCTTCTTTCATATATATAGTTAGTTATTGGATGAAAAGTAAACAGATATAATTTGTTGAGCAAATGGCAATATATTTATATGATTTTTATAAGAAATAAAGGAGAAAAAATATATCACATGAAAATGAAATATATTAATTACATATTGCTTTATTCAATTATTTACAAGGGCACAGAATTGGATTTGCAATGAACGATAACTCTTGTTAGGCTAAAACGAATTGATGTTGTTGCCAGAGTTTATTGTTGTAATTAGAGACTTAAAGTGAAATAAAAAAAAATTGGTTTTAAAACAGAAGATACATTCAATTGTCCCCACGTATCACAGCTCGCTTAGAAGGGTACCGGTAAGGCAAAAAAATCAAAATTTATGGTACCCCTAAAAAGGTATTGTCACAAAAAATCCTGTGCGCTCTAAGTCCAAAATTAAGGTTTTTCAAAAGTAAGTACAAATTCAAGGTCAAGCTAAAAATTATAGGCATAACAGGGAAGATCTTGCAGCAAGGAATAACATGTAAGATATAGGAGACCAAGCAAACCATTCGAGAAGTTTGATAGCCCAAATTTCAAGTTCAAGGTTAAAGAAAAAAAATTGTTGCTATCTAAGGGATGACTTTCTTTGTCATAAAAGATACACCTGTGAAATGAAATATATTAAGATAACGAACAGTGTTCAATCTCAAAAGTCCATAAAACAAAACAAATTAGGAGCAAACACGGACCTCCAAAGGTGGGATCAGGTACCATGGATAAGTGAGCATTCCCTGTCGACCGCTCACACCCGCCATGTGTCCCCTGTCATGATAGGAAAAATAAGAAAAAAAATCCGTAATCAATTCAGTGTGTAAATAATGGCCTATCAATTACTATGAAAAATGTCAGTCATCATTTGACTCAATGATAAATTGTATTTGCTGAAATTTAATTTGTGGTTATTAAAAGTATAATACTTCAAACTGTTATGTTAAGTAAAAATATTTCTACCTTAAAGAACGTCCTTATGGCAAGGAAAACACAAGTGAAGTATGAAAGTCTGAGATCGAACCGTTCAAAATTTAAGCTTTAAAGTTTGAAGAACTGGCTCAAACTGCAAGGTTCAGATATCAAATGTGTTGACATCAATAGAAAGTATTGTCACAAGGAACAGACTTGTGATATATGAAAGCCATAGCCCTAATCAATCAAGTCTTATGATATAGCAGACAGACAAACTGGATAACATCAACTCATTTTTGCAGACTTTTATTTGTGTTGAATAAAACCACACTATTATAATGGTATTTTATACCCTTTTATTTCAAAATGTTTACACACATAATGAATGCAATGTGCTTTAAGCAGACACTGAACCTTGGAACGCCTCCCCGGCATCTTATAATAAAGCAATGGACATTCAATGTACCACAAAACACAACAGCTATATATTATAAATAAAATCGCTCGGAAAATTGTCCTATCACGGCATGTGATATTTGTGCTTGGTCAGTTTTCACTTTATGCTAGAGGTGTAAATATACTGGTATATGGTCAAGCAACTTTGTTGTACTTAGATAACATCGACAAGCCATTACAAGTGGTTTGCTGAAACAAAAAAAGATAAACTGTTGACTAAAATGTACCTTGAAATAGAACTTTCATCTGGAGGACAAATAAATAACTACAGGAAGAGTTTATACTGTTTTCAGGCGCCTGATTATATTTTCAAAGTAAACGAGTTTTTTTGGCCTTCTTCTGTACATGGAACCTTTAGCAACTTACATGTAGCATCATGCCATTCTTATCACCAGAATCCCATTCATACCACCAGAATCCCATACATACAACCAGCATCTCATACATACCACCAGAAACCCATAAATACTACCATCATCCCATAATACTACCATCATCTCATGCATACTACCATCCTCCAATTCATAATATCATCACCCCATGTATAACACTGCTATCCCAAACTTACTACCATCATCCCATGTAGACCACTTTCACCCCATGCATATCATCTTCCCATACATACCACAATTATCCTACCCTAACCATCATCATCCCATAAAACCACTATTTTTTATTTCACCATTTTGCAAAATACTATCATCCTTTACATACCACCATCATTATGTCGTTTTCTAACCAGCGCTGAATATTCATTTCTGCTCCATGTAAATTCTCATTTGTATGTTTCTCTATTAGTTTATCGCCTTCTAATTTGACAAGACTCTGTAAAGAAAAAAATATTTTGAAATCATTTTTACAAGTGTTATTTAAAATAAAATTTACTGGCACTCAATTTCGCATTTTTTATTCAATATGAATAACAGATGATGAAACACACCAATTAAATCAGATCATTTACTTGTAAGATAAAGATTGTTGTTGATAAAGGCTGTTTGAGATAATGTTGCAGTTTTTCAATATGTGAGTTTGTAAAAACAATTATTGAGATAATTTCTTATTATCGATAATTTGTACCTTCATTGGAGAACCATCTAAGTCTGCAGAGTCGTAAGGTTCCCCTAACTTAAAGGTAAATTGTCTTCCAGCAGGTGCCCCTACCAGACCCACATTGATGGTCACGGTGTCCCCATTTACAGCATACGATATTGTGGTCCTAGCATCATGGTACATCTGTTTCTTATCAGCTGGTAAACCTGTAAGATTCAAACACTATTATAAAACAGCTAATTCTTTAAGGTGCATATTGAAAAAAAATATTTATCAATGCTGTGATGTAATCAGATGTGCATGAGTGTATGCAGCGATTGTGTGTGGTCCTTTAATTTTCTGATGCAGACTAAGTAACTTAACATTTGTTTCTACTATTGCATGTATTGCCTCTTCTGAAAACAATTCTCAATATGTTATGTTTTGTTTGAATTATGTAGTACTAATGATCTGTTTACGAGGTGCTTATAAATTTTCAGACATAACCAGGAAATATTGAGTACAATCTTCACTTAAAAAATCCCTTTTCTGGTAATTGTGTAGAAGGGTATACAAGACCTCTACAAAAGATTATGAAACTCACAAGTTTCCACGAGTTGTACAGAATTTTTAATGCACTTTTTGAGGGTTTTTTGCACTCTGAAAAATCAAACGAAAGGGGGAAGAAGTCAGTACAGAGGGAATATACAAACAAACTTAAAACAAAGAATGGCACCGAAAGTTGGCAACAAAACAGGAAATACCACATGCTAATTTCCATGTTAATTACTTGACGGATCCTTTGGGGTGTGATCTCAATACTCTGAGTACTGTTGTTTGTGATTCATAATTCTGACTTTTATGAATGAGTTGAAAAACGTGTGTCCTTTTTGAAGTTTAATAAGACTGCACTATTGACAAAAGGAAAGACGATGGTTATGGAATTCTCTTCCGTACTTAAATCATAATGAAAATAACATGCTGTAAGAAAAATTGAACGGAAAAGACAAAATTTCGGGGGTTCCGCGTGCTCACATTCTTATTTCAAATTGTGTTACCTACTCTTAGCCAACAAAAGTAGACTCATGTCAGTGGTTCTATTTTAATAATTATAATTTGTAGCTGAAGAAGTTTAAAGGAGGTATATGCTTAAGTGATAAGGAAACATTTTGTGACTTATGATATCATTTTCATCATTTCCTCTTGTCATTGAAACATAATGGGATTTTATTATAAAAGTCACATGACGCAGGGTATGTTTATGTTCCCGCTCAAAGATTTCTTACGAACACATCTTTTCCCCATGTTCTAGTTAAGCTATCTTAGTAAAATGTGTTATTTTTCAGAGTGTTCGTACTTTAATTTGTTCTGTGGTTTAAGGTTTCGTTCGTTGTTCGGAATGACAGTGGATATACCAGGTTTCCGATAAATATGTACTAGTGAGACTTTTAAACAAAATAATGATTTGTTACTAAGGGAATAAACAACAATTATATGGGTTTATTTATAAGGATTTTGATATTATCAGACAGAAAATTGACACTCCCAGAAGCCCAGAAACAGATATGTGACAATGTTTTCTATTCTGCACATCATGAATGTTTTACAATATAACAAAGCTGATTGACGAAGGGTTAAATGCTAATTCTGCTGCTATTGCTGAATCGAAATTTGCATTATTGTTTTTATTTGGTGTAAATCAGATGTGTATACTAAAACATTCCAGAGAACTTTTGGACAATTTGAAGTCACAAGATATTTTACTAAAATCAACAGCTTAAAAACTTACGACTTTTCAACTTTATACACAACCATTCCGCACGATAAATTAAACTCCGGGCTTTTTGATATCATTGACAGCTGCGTTTTCAATAAAAATGGAACTCGTAAATTTACTTACTTGCAAAATTATTTTGTAAAAACACATTCTGATTGCACACACAAGCACTCTGAAGTTGACATAAAAAAAGATTAATGAATTTCTGATTGACAATATCTATGTGGTTTTGGGAGACCAGAGGCACGTTTTACAAAAGAACTTACGACTAAGACCAAAAACTTCACATTATTGTAAAATTTTGCAAAATTGATAATTTTCTTTGAAAATGTTTGTGTAAAATATAATTACCACATTCCTTTTAAAAAGTTTAAATATTTTTCGATATTATGTTAATTAAAAAGTTATATAGATAATTAAATTTGGTCTTAAATCGTCAGTCCTTTTGTAAAACGGGTCCCTGATCTTCCAGCAATCTATTGGAATTGCCATTGGTACCAATTGCGCCCCGTTATTAGCAGACCTTTTTTGTATTCATATGAAGGAATTTGTGCATAATATTATGCGTGAAAAGAAGAAAACATTTGCTGTGGCCTTCAACTCAACATTAAAGATATATCGACGACATATTGTCAATTAACAATGGTAATTTTCATTCCTATGTCGATACGATATATCCTAATGAGCTTGAGATAAAAGATACCATAGAGTTTGACTCATCTGTTTTATACTTAGATATTTTACTTGAAAAAGACATTTATGGTAATCTAACAACCAAGCTCTATGATAAAGGTGATGACTTTAACTTTTCTATCGTCAACTTTCCTTGCTTATGCAGCAATATACCTTCATCACCTGCATACGCCGTTTATATATCTCAGTTGATTCGATACGCAAGAGCATGCTCTACGTATGAACAATTTCTAAAACGAGGTAAATTATTGACAAACAAGTTGATGAAACGAGAATTTCAGCAGTCTCGTTTAAAGTCATCATTTCGTAAGTTCTTTGGTCAATACAATAACCTTGTCAGCAAATAAGATTTATCATTGAGACAAATGCTGACTGACGTTTTTCATACTTATTGTTAGTCCATTATTTATACACTGAATTGACGAGGGATTTTTTTGTTATTTCCCGATCATGACAAGGAGCACACGGCGGGTGTGAACGGTAAACAGGGGATGCTCACTCCTTCATGGCACCTGATACCACCTCTGATATGGACACTGGCATTAAATACTGTTCGTTTTCTCCATATCCTACATTAATGCAACTGAGCTAAATACTAGTACAATGTAAGTGGTCATTCTGTTCCAGTGGGCTTCAAAAGAAATCGTCGTTTGTACCTTTTTGATGTCAGCTTTTGTTAAACTCTTCATCTATGTATTGTTGCGGGCTTTTCAGTGTATTTTTCAGGTATACTTTTGCACAAAAATGCGACCTATTACACTCTACTTGTATTTCAAATATATACATTTTAAATAACTTAATATGTAGTCAACTTTAAGTCTTACTTAAAAAAGACCCATTAATGACACGGAAAGAGTATTTTGAAAGATTGTCTTTCAAAAAGGAAAATTTTTTGCCTTAAACAAGCATACTCATAAACTATTGACTGTTTAATTTTATTTTCAGATTCTGGTATCTTTCTTTATCAGTGTCATTGTCAGATTAATTTAAAAAGCCTTTGTAAGAAAATTCTTCCATGAAAGGTTGACGACTTACATTTTAACCTGAAGAATATTTGAATTAAAAATTGAAGAAAACGACCATTGATCAAAAATCCACTTAAACAAAAAAAAAAGATCCAACTCAAACCCGGAATACCGAGGTAAGATCAGTTGCGGTGGAGAAGTATGCCTTCCCTTGTCACTGTTAGATAACGGAAAAGTCTATAGTCAATTTAATGTGAAAATAAGTGCTTAATAATTAGTATAATCGACAAATAGTATTTTCAAACAAGGCTTTTGTATTCTCCATAGTATTTTTGAAATAAAACTATATACAATAATACAGGTATAATTAAATCTGTTAAAATTCTTATGTCCTGAACATATCTGTCAATAGACTGCATTAATTTAGTTCCTGTCCATCGAGTCAACGAAAAAACAAGTTGTTCTCAGTTTGCCATCAATGTGTTTCTCTAGTAAACTATCCAGATACTAAAAAAATGTGTCAGATTCTGTCGTGTTTTCTTTCAAGTTCAATGGGATATATCAAATTGCCATAAGAATAAAACTTTGACATCTAAATCTCTGACCTCGCTTAATGTCCAACTGAATGCAGCAGCAAGAGATTTCTCTTCATTTTTTGAATAAATTATACATTATATAGAAGCAAAAACATACATGTCAATAACGAAGAACTATCTAATCCTTGCAGAACACAAGCGATTTATTGGAAGATCTGGTCAACCAAAATCACAAAGATTTTGACCAAAAAATCAGACATCTTTTAAAGGTCAACACTGGAGTATTTGTATGTAGAATCAAAATGTTTTAACAGAAACGTTTGCAGATGACAAATGACAAATTTACAAGTCATGCCTAGGTCACATTTAATCCGATGGTCGGGCGACTGAATTTTTCTGATCTTGTCGGCTGAAAGAACAGGATCGGTCGACACAGTATCGGGCGACACGGAGCAGTCACATTAATTCCTCGGGACACCGATGACCTGGATAAATAACTCAAAAAAATCTTTTTTCTTTAGAAATCAGCAATATTTTTTCATAGATCTATATTCAGATAGGTGAGGTGAGTAATGTTTGCAAGGCAAAGTGGCAAAATCTTATGAAAGTGCGACCCAATGTTGAAAATGTGTGCAAATTTTGTATGGAATTGCATAAAAAACGACAAATGGTGCATATCTAAGAAATCAAGAATACTTAAGATTTCTTTATATCTTACGGATTAATTATTTATGTTATTTTCGTTCAAAAAATTTATATCAATCCATGCAACAAAATTTTGTTTGTGTTATGTATCCTTTATAGGTTAAATATTCACAAGTTGGTCAATCGTCGCCCGATCATCGAGCTCTGAGCTACAGTTTGATTTTAATCGTCTGCCGAAATTTTCAACACCCTTATTGTCCAGCGACGGACGACCGACTAAATAAACTGACCGCCGATGGTCGGACGATGATCGAAGGTTGGTCGACGGATAACTGCAAGTGAAGAAATCGGCCACCGACAAATGAAAAATTATAACTTGGACCGATGGACACAAAATTGGTCGGCCGACAAAAAAATAGGTCAAAATCGGTCAAAACAACGGCCGATGAACTGACGACTGTCACCCGAAGAATCCCATTTTTGCTTCAAAACCCGTCGGCCGTTGGTCGTTTTTGGAAATGTGACTGGGGTTTTACACTTTTATTTCTGAAGCATTTTTCTATTGTGTCAAAAAGTCCTTTCTTAATACCTTGTAGGAAATTGTTGAAAAGTCGTAGGCAGTGAGATGCCATTGATTTAGCTTTAATAACTATAATAACGTGGTACAATTATAGCATATTCATATCCAACTATTGAATTTCAAAAAAGATATAAAGGAGAGGCTCTGGGGTGGGTGGGCAAAAACTAGTCTGATATGGAAAATTGTTGCCTACAAAATTGTTTTTTAGCTTTCATAGTATATCTATTTATATTCTTAAGAAGCCTTTTCCCTTATGTCAGTACTGCATAGATATCTGTAGTATCACGCTCTTTATGGGGATAAATTCTTTACATATAAATTATTATTCAATGACCTGATGGAGATAAGTAACTGAAATTTATCTTTTTCCACTTAGTTTTTTTTCTCTTTATTTCTCACACTTGTATACTAATTGACACAATTTCAATTGTACACAAGTTCAGAAATAGCAAATTTCTTAATTTTATCGTATTTTCCTCTGAAGGTTTTGAACGATTTCATCTTGTATCCTGTATTGCATAGGGATGAAATCGTAGAAAAAGCCATTGCCCTCCCTATATACTCTTACTTCCTTTCCCTCAGAAGACACATCTTAGTGAAACAGATATAAGCAATAATCTCATTCAGAGTCTACATTTCAGCATCATTTCACAACTTCTATGGTCGATTACACGACTCTCAGCGAATACAATCCATCATTTAATAGAATGTTGACTTTTTTCATGCAAATTGTTTAGCCATGACAATACTGAATTGTCGACTTATTTTTCTGTTACTTAATTATGACAAGGAGCACACGGTGGGTATAACCATTTGACCAGAGATGCTAACTCTTCCATGGTACCTGATTCCATCTCTCATGCTTTCAGATGTCTGTCTGTGCTCTGTTTGTGATTTTTGTAGTTTCAGTGAACTTTTGGGGATGGTTAGTGTTCGATTTCCTCATATTAATACACAGGTGGTTTGGTGTGTAAATATTTGATAAAATATTCATGTGTCTTTGGCTATGTTATTTATTTTGGTACGCTTTTTGTCACTGGTGATAACAAATAGATAATGTTCTCTAGAATTATCGATGACATGTTTTATCATGTGTACGGTTAGTTCTCGGCTATATATTGTGACTATATATTGTCCTTTTAGACTTATTTGATTTTTTTAAATAAAATATGCAACATGACGACTTCTTGTAGATTTTATTTTTAAAAAACCAAATATGTCAGAAAGGACAATATCATAATTGGATCAAACATAATAAAGATCTTATTACTACAGGAAATGTCACTAGATATTTGTACACACAAACATGAGGACTTGATCTTTATTTCGCTTATATGCAGAAGAATCAATCAATTAAAGGCATTCTTTTGATTAATTCAATACTTATTTTGTTATTAAAAAAATAATTCTTCAAGGTGATGTCAAATGACTAATTTATTTCTCAAAAATATTTTGTTATCCACGCACTTTATATTGTTTTCCGGGTTTATTCTTCTTTTCAACTAAAACTGTAAGCCTTATAGATGATAATGTTACATTAGACTTGGTACCAACAATCTACATAAACATTCAATATCTGTATTAATTGCATTTACTTTATTTCGATTCATTATGAAAATGACCTTTCCTTCAAAGTATTGTTTGTAGAAGAGAAGTGACGGTTCCAATTATAGTTATAGATAAGAAAAACTTTCCAGAGTTTTCTCTTTTGGAGAACCTTTTTTTCTTTCCAAAGATTTTCCTGCTGTGGTAAAAATTGTTTTTAGTCTCCTGGCTTCCATTGTCTTTGCATCGTTTGTTGTGTATCAGGAGGGAGCAATATGCTTTTAATTTAATCAAGCGTCTGGTAGACTATTATTAATTCTATAAGCATGCATCTCAACTTCGATCACCTACCTCATGTAATCTATGCTTCATCAATTTAAATTTGCATCATGTCTGTGCTATTTTTAAGCCAATATTTTTCTGAGCGTGTATGCAGTATCTCTAATTCAAGAAATTCCTTTGTGCATAATAACTAAACTTTGTATGTTTTTACAATACACTAATTCTTATTAATTAAATATATATCTAGAAAGTTTTTGCTTGCAAAAGTAGAGCAAGACTATAATCGCTGGAACTTAAAGGTCAATGTTTTTCCTCGCTTTTCGTAAATATATAAAAATTACCTGATCTTAATTTAACAAGAATAAGTCTGTAGGCAAGGAAATGGTTCTAAAACTTGAGAAAACTACACTAAATGTCCTTATCTATTGATTTCCTGTCCTTTACTTTGCGTCGTTGGGGCCAAAGTGAGTGTAACGTTGACAGACGGCCATCATAAACTATAGAACATCCGTTTTGTCCAATAAGGGATTGGGTAAAATCCCTAATGGTGTACCTACATCTCATCCCACCTTCAATTGTTCATTTGTTGTTGTTTTTTTTAAGGTAAACGTATGTTAATACGGGATAAAAAAGAACCTTTACAATGTATGTAGGATACTAGTATATGTTTTTGTATGTAGTTTCCATGGATAATCCTTCAAACAGACATACCAAAATAAATTATTCATTTCTGAAAAGAAATAGTTCTTATACATTTTGCAAGATTAAAATGTCAAAAAAGGACGAAAAATCAAATGTTTACAAATTTTGCTGTTAGGAAACGAAGAAATAGTATCGTCTAATTTAACTAATTTGCAAAAGAAGAACGTCAGAGCTGTAAATTGGCCACACATTACCTTTTCTTTAGCTAACGGGATATTATAAACATGATTAAGGAAATGATTCCTTGTCTTCACTTTGAGTAAATAAAATGCAATCAGGAAGCCTAAAGAAGTCATTGACCCGAACGGAAGGATCAGAACACGAAGCGACTTGTCATCGTAGTAAAATTCTATAAGAAGGGAATGGCGATCGATCCCTGTGGCGCTGGTATGCAGGAATTCGGTTAATGTTAGTTTTTTGTGCACATTAGGTAACGTAATAGTCAAAAGTGATGGTAATCTACAGAGATAGTATTGCTAGGTCTTAGGCAATCACTCTGGCACCCCAGACAATACATTCATAGCATGATATTGAATGTTGTCAAACGTACATATTTGAAAATGTAATTATGAAAACGATCAGTGATCGAATTCAAAATAAAATCAACAAAAAATACAAAGCTGTGTCCAACGCAAAAACACAGACCTCTTATAATTCCAGAGGTCGGATCAGGTGCAAAGGAGACGTAAGCAGCCCTATTGATTGGCCATACCAACTTGTACATTGATCAGTAATACGAGACTAACCAAATTATTTTTAAACAAAAAACAGAAAGCCCTAACAAATGGTCTGAAACACGTCAGCAAAAATACAACCCAACGTTAGCAAGTGTATTTCATAATAATGACCATGCATGGAATGTACAAAATTACAACTTTAAACGAGATTATTGAAATCCCTGCATTATCAACTTATATGTCAATAGCTTACCTTTTAAAAATGATCGA
Source organism: Saccostrea glomerata (assembly GCA_003671525.1). Classification (NCBI taxonomy): domain Eukaryota; kingdom Metazoa; phylum Mollusca; class Bivalvia; order Ostreida; family Ostreidae; genus Saccostrea; species Saccostrea glomerata. The sequence continues at coordinate 440,184 of PRKT01000297.1, read as the reverse complement.
CATGTGGACAGCTCTTACGTATCAAAATAGATCGTAGACATTAGTTACATATGCAGGTGATGGCGGAATATTAATACATAAATAAAGTAAATTGGTGATGAAAATAGCCGAAGTCATCTTGTTTATCATCTAAATTAGTTGTAAGTTATAGTCTTTATGATCTATAGTCAGTAAAAAAGTCCAAATGTGAAACAGATGTGGCAGACTCTTCTCACTCGAGATATGTGGTATCTTTTATTTTGAAGTTCACTTGGGATATATCAAATCTATATCTGAATAGAAGTAACTACATGAATTGCTAACAGGTAATACGTTGTCGATTTATCTGAGTGACGAATTGTAGGAAAAACAATTTTTTTTCTTCTCATGCAGAACTTATTTTTTAAAATACATTCTACTTGATATGAATATATACAATTTGGAAAATAAAGGAACATAATCTGTGTCCACTGGAATTCCGACAGTCTGTTGAAAAACTTCTCCGAAGACTACGTAAATGTTATCAAAAGGGGACTCCAGAACCCTTTTGATATCAACTTTAGAGTACTGTTATGTAAAATCAGAGTGAGTTTTAACATCGACAATAAGTTTGTTGATGACCAGTCACAAAGTATTAGTTCCATTTTCATTGAAGAAGCACTTGTCTATAATATCAAAAAAAGTTCTAATTGCAAAAAATGTGAATTTCAAATCTAACGTGTTTATAGAGCTCCATTGCATTCAAAGATCCACAGTAGACGAAATCATAGTTCCCTTGGCGTTGTAAGGTACAGACTCAATATATTCTTTCAACCTTTAAATAAAGCGAGCTTTTGAAGTATAAGGGGAATAAAAAGAACCATCAAAGTGTCTTTATTCCAAACATCTATCAGAACCCATTGGTGATTTTTTTTTATGGAAACAGGTATGTTGAAATGAAGGGAAAATTTTCCCTGGTACTGACTTTAATTTTTTAGAAAACAGCAATTGTCTTGTTTAAGTGTGAGAGGATATGGAAAATCTATAGAGTTTACTTTATATCAAGCAGGCTTCTTAAGGGGTTAGAGGGGTACAAAGACCCATAAAAGCATCTCTAAAGATATCGAAGTTACCCTGAAAATTCCATGATAAAATTCATTTTGGAGAGGATGCAAAACACAGTCTGTGATTGAATCCCTTTATATACAGATCTTTTCCTTCTGGGCTCAGAAATAGTACCCAATTGAATACACTATCTGGTCCGTATTAATGTTGCTTTTCTGAAGGACCGAACGACCGCAACACAAATAAAGTGTCGGCCACTTTTATGATCAGCATGAAAAAAAAACAAAAACATTTCTGTGTGTTTTTTACGATTTCATTTTCATTAAAATAAATATATGTGATTGTCATACAATACATAAACACAATAAAATTATTATTTCTAATAGCAATCACTTCATAAATTGTGAATTTTAAATCACGCCACGTTAAAAGACGTTTTCTATTTGTCACTGTAGTCTAACAATCCGTATTTGAAGACGTGTTAATCAAAGATATAACATTCAACACACCCTTTAGATTGTTTTCTTTCTTCCCAGCCAAAGTTAAGTTCGTTAAAAGTTTGGATCAAATTTAAGTATTATATGGATCATAAAATTAAAATTTAGAAGATTAAAATAAAGTTGGGCTTCAAAGAAATTTTAAAAAAAGTGAATTTAAACAAAATTGGGTGATAATATTAATCCAAGCTCTATTCATATAGCAAAACATCGCTATAAGTAAATAAACGTTTCAGTTTGAAGTAATTTCACCTGTTTATCAGATGTGTCAAGTAAAAGTGTTTAATTATAATAATTTTTGTGGAATCTGTCCATATTATACCTTGATAATCGAAAAAAATGCACACTTTCAAAAAAAAAATGTAGTACATCGCCATTTGAAAAAAAAAAACTAAGTTGCATTGCCGAAACAAAGGGCAAAGAAGAAAAAAGGCCAAAATAGAATAAGGAAAAACAGTCATCCGTTGATGAAATCGGTGAGTTTATTATACATTAATATAAAATCTTATTTTCTGAATTATTCAACGTCCCTGTTTTGTTTCGATGCAATTACATGCAATGCTTTAGTTCTTTACTAAGAGATAGGCGTTGATGATATTTGTTGCTGATAGAAGATGACAGGTTACGTTATTCTTGCATACTACCAGCACAAGAATGCCAGGAAAATCTTTGATCCGGATTCCTCGCATAACGTCTGACGAAACTCGTGAGAGGAATAGCAAAGTCTCTATAGAGTTTTACAGGTATTGGGACCTCTAAGTCAATTCAAAAGTTGTCAAAATTCAAAACTTTTAAAAACCTTCTCATACAAGTTTGTGATTTTTTCTAAATTCTTGATCCATGTCTTAACATTGTGGCTCATTGCCTTGCATTCTTTGAAATTTAATGTTAAGAAATCCAGAGCACGTATTCATAATTAAAGTTTTCAAAATTGTTAAAATTGTTAAAATGACTTTCTGAAAATTTAATATACCTACCTAAAGCATCCGCCATTTCCTCGAATCCCTCCTTGGTCACTTCTTGCCATGAACCCACAAATTGCTGTAATCCAGCCATGATTTATTAAATGAATTGTCTATTGAATTTCAGATAATGATTTTTTTTTTTACAGTAAAAGTATACAATTTATAGACTTCAGTTGAAGCTCATTGGCGGCTTCCTAGCCAGGAGATGATTCCGTTGTAGTATATATAGGTACCGCTCGCGGTCAGCAGGTGCGCTGGCTGCTGATTCTGTCAACTTCTCCAATTCAGTAGGTTAATCGATTGCGTCAAATGACCCATCAGCAGCGGTGATGCAAAGACCAAAAACTTAATGCATCCAGATTCAGAATCCATTACAAATCTTTAATTGTGCGAATAAAATTGCGTGTCTCTGTAATATTCTAAAATCAAATAAATTGATTTAACCCTGGAAAATGTGCATTTAGTTTTACATTTGTTTCAGTGGGTGATTATTTTAGACTTCGGGCTAGAGATAGGGGGATACGGCTTTGTTTTTCGCCTCCACATCTGCAGAGATTTCATCCAGACTGGATTTTTAAATGTAGATAACAAGAAATTACCACCCGAACATTTCATTTTTTCACCTATGATAAAGTAAATCATCATGTTATATGCCAGGCAGTACCGATTCTCTGCTTTGATGTAATCAAGGTTTAGATTGCTTCAAACTAAACGCAGCCATTTCTTCTAATCCTCTACAAGATTTTGTTTTCAAAATAACAAAATCTGGGGGCTATTTCGGGGCAGATGCTCTAGTTAAGTATTTTGTTTGTTTATAGACAAACCTAGATGATTAACCATATTTCACAGAAATCAATCAGAATTAAGTGCATTTTTTTATTTCAGTAAGCATATACAGGGCAAGTCGGTGAGCAGACTGTATAGAATATAAATTATGAAAATATTCTACTGAAAAAGATAATTTTGATGAAGCACGTTTACACATATCTGTTTAGAAGGCGAACCAAGGTAAAACGTCTCTACGATAAATTTTGTTTGATGAAAAAACAAGACAGGCCGTGGAATTTTCAAGCTTTGTGTCAGAGTCAATAAAGGGAAGTATAAAACTCACGTGGCGATTTTATGTAATTCATTTTGAACGATTATCAGTTAATTGGCACAGGATTACATTCCAGAGGCGCGCTAAATAAGTTCACTTAGTATATACAGGTGTATTGTTGAAAATCTACTCACTGGATTTGGACGGGGATAGACGGGTGTGTTCTAGTGGAAATTCTGGTTTAGCAACTCAGAACATGTCATTGAAGCTTGATATTTACAGTGACACACCGGAACAACACGCCGTTGTTTATCCTGTCTTTTCTATTTTTGTCTGGCATTGAGACCCTAAAATATTTTGAACATTACAGCGTATTTTCAAATTATTTTTTTATGAAAAACTTTAATATAGATAATTTTGATATAAATAAATGAATTTTGGAAACTTGATTGTAAGTACTTACCGAATCTTTACAATGTACTGGATTTAGGTCTTATGATTACTACTGACAAGAAATATAATAAAATGATTATGATGATTAAAAATTGTGCATTTAACATATAGTACAAAATACTTCCTTCTAAGATAAAATGGAGTCAACAACATACGTAGGAGTGTAATAAATTAAAATTCTTAACTTGAAAGTTTGTAAAAATACGAGTACGGAAATAAGTTCTATTATATATCGACCCATTGAGCTTTTTCTCATTTCATTAATGGTAGAGAGTGGGTGTTGATGGTCTCCAGCACTCACATTTGATACATTTAATTGAAGACAACGGTACAGTTTCAGAAACCAAAGTACTGTGATGAATAGCCTTTTGGGCCAGTAAACTGTCTCTCTTCAATTTAAAGAACCAAATATAGCGCCGACAGCCTATCAGCTCTGATAGTGAACTACTGGTGCCAAATAAACCATGCATGGTAGGTCCCGACTTCTTATCGATTTCAAATCATTTAGAGAATAATGCAACACATTAAGCACGTAACTTTACTTCTCGTTTTTTACAACTTTTGTTGAAATTCGCAGCCGTGGTGCATGCACGTCTGAATCATTGCCGAGGATGTAATTAATTGTAATTTGTCTATTAGTAATTTCATGATAGTGCTATAGAAATTCCAATAGTACTGCCCACAGAGAAGAAATTTTCAGAGAGCAGATTGAAGTAATATTTTGTTGATTTTTTTTTAATAAAGAATGTTCTCTCATGTGGTTTCTCTCGTTTTAGTTTCATTAACTCTAACCTAACATTTAGATTTTTACAATAGATCATGATATTATACATAACTACTTATACCTGTGGAAAAATAGGTACAACATGGCTATGTTAATCTAAAACATATGTTTCTACAGTTCTTTTCTGAAGAGGACAAGGATCAAAGAATAAATATATTAGATTCCTAGAATTGTCTCTTTTTTATATACTGTTAAACTTCATGAAAATAGTGGTAATTCTGTAGCAATTACATGTAATGTGTGTTCCCATACCTCTTTTAGAATGGAATTTTCTTTGCAGCAAGATATAAATTTATGTTTCCATTCCTTAATAACTAATATTATTAACAAACCAAAATATAAGAAAAAAGAAAATTCGTGTCCTTTGGAAAGCTTAATTGATTCGATAACGATATTTACGATGAAATATTTGAAGGAAAGGAACAATATTCATGCAAACTCAAAAGATCATTAGTCAATACAAATCCGAAGATGAGCAAACACGGACCTCCAAAACATCAAAGGTGGGATCATAGGCCATAGAGGAGTGAGCATCCCCTGCCGACCGGTCATTCCCGCCATGTGTTCCTTGTCATGATCGGTAAATAACATAAAAAAAATAGTCATATATCATCATTTTTTATTTAGATAAAATTCCAATTCCATCCTCAACAAACCCTTGCCGCACTATTTGACATGTTTTGAGGAACCAATGGTTTTTAGTGCAAAGGGTAAAAACTTCCAAAGAATGCTTGATATATAATTGTGCCCATGACAAAAGGGACTTATGGCTTTTTTACTATAAAACAGAGAAGTAACGTTATAAGATGTGACGTTGCAGACTGACAGTTATATTATATAAACCGTTACATTGCACTGCACTGAAAAAATAAGTCGCTGCGACTAACATAATTTCAATACAGGTATATCCATATCACATGCATATTGGGCATATGTCTCTCAGTAGAATTGATAAGCAAGAACCACTCTGCACATACTCGAACAATTTATAAAAAGTTACAAGCTTTTGACAAATAAGTTGATAAAACAAGAATATGAACAGTCTCGTTAAAAATCACCATTTTGTAAGTTCTTTAGTCAATACAATGAACTTGTCAGCAAGTACAATCTATAATCAAATGCTAAGTCGATCTCCTGAGATCATATTGTACAAACTGAATGTGAACATTGTATAGGTATGTCCTTCATCATGACTACGTAAAGTAAAAGTTTTACTTCGATTACACTGTTTAATTTTTCCATACATTAAGATACTCACGAGTATATCACCATGTACATGAATATTAGGAAGCTGTGGGTTAAACTTTACTTAGGCATTCCTTACTTCTTAGAATAAAATAAATTATATAGCTTTCCTGCTGGCAATGTTAAACCTGTACATACAGATCGTTTGGTTCAATCAGTCATCAATTACTTACACTGGAAAAAAGATAAGATATATTGAAGTAGAATTTTTTTTAATTTTTAGTTAAGGGTACTTAGTCGAAAATGAAACGTGTTTCAATAAAAAATTGAGACTGACGTTGAATATCGTATTATATAAATAACTGATGAGAGGTCATGAAGAAAGTAAGAATATACAATGACACACACGATTGAAGAAACTTGTTCAAATTATAAAAAAGTTGTAAAATGTCAGAAAAGTGTTTCCTGGGGAGTAAGGCTTAGATTTTTTGTTGAGATAAATATTGGAACTCCTCTTATTGTAAGTGCAGACCTGTCTCCTCCTATCTATCGATTGGAGTGTCTGAGTATTACATAATTCTCTTCCCATGTCTTCCTCTTACAACGTCGGATTGCTAGCCAATATTTGCACAATGATTAAGTGTCTTGAACAATCCCGATTCCTGCCATTCATGTGTGGCATCAACAAGATGCCCACGGGCTTCAATGTTCGCCTGAATCAACATACCCATGCTGTTTTTCTTCAGATGATTTAAAAAACTTCAATAACTCTTACTTTCGCCTAAAGAATGAAACATATGGAATAACAAACAGTAACTCCATAAAACAATACAAAAAAAGGAGGAGAGAAAACACGGACCTCCAAAACATCAGAAGCAGGATCAGGTCCAATGGAGGAGTGAGTATCCTCTGCCGACCGGTCACACCCGCTGTGTGCTCATTGTCATGATCGGGAAATAACAGGAAAATCCGTCGTCAATTCAGTATATAAAAAATTGACTAACAATTTGTATGAAAAACGTCAGTCAGTATTTGACTCAATGATAAATTGCATTTGCTGACAAGGTCATTGTATCGACCATAAAAATTAAGAAATAATGACTTGAAACGAGACTGTTGATATTTTCCTAACCCAATATTATGCTTCCTCTCTAGCCCAATGGAGTCACGATATAATCGAACTTAAATCCACACATCCAGAAGATGTATTATTACCAATTCTATTGTCATTAAGTCCGTATATAATTGCTATTTTGAAGATGTCTTTTCCATTTATTCATTTTTATGTAAAATTTGATCTTTATTCTAGCCCTACCATAACCCCAGGGGCATTTATTGAAAATTAAAGTATATTTGTATCGATCCACATAATTTTGGAATGTTTGCATGTAAATGGAATTTAGTCTTTCCCTGCTAATTCTCAACAGAGATTTCATGTTTATATATGTGATATATCAATCCCTTAATTTGTCCACATCCTACTCAAGGAATGTTTCAACAAAAGTCATATGAATTTTCCGTTATTTTTAATCATGATAGGGAACACATGGAGGGTGTAACCGGTCGGTGTTCACTCCTCCATGGCACCTGATCCCATCTCTGATAATTTAGAGGTCCGAGTTTGCTCTGCTCCTGATTGTATTGTTTAATGGACACCTGAGCATGAATACTGTTATTTATCTCCAACTATTTCAAGCACAATATTTTTTCTTTATATAAAATTATATTCTTTTCACAAATAATGAATATAATTGGGCAGCTTGCAGAGCAGAAAGTTCATGCGTTGTTGAAACTCGAATTCTTTTTTCGTTGGGGTGAGGTATAGTTGGGCTGGTGGGAATAGATTCCAATTTTTTCACAAACATTTTTATTGAAGCATCATTTATTTATGAAGAAGCATTTAATCATATTGCTACAAATATATTCAAAGATTTTCAATGAAAATTTTCCACAGTGAAAAAAAGTAGGGTCCAATATGAATACAAGGTTTTTTTTCAAATATAAATAACTTTTCAAATATAAATCACAAATTATTGCATATAAATTCAAGCTTATTAATATGCATCAAATTATTATATGTTAGTCATGTAATTCAGAATATGAATCACTAGTTTTCCAACATAAATTACAAATGTTTTCATAAAAATAATAATTATTTTTATCAAATACTAGTACTACATGTATAACACACCAAGAGATCAGTATAAGAGAACTGTACAATGTTTTAACACAGCTAGAAATTCAGTTTTTGTGTTATTCATAGTCTTTCAAAAATTGAAAATGTTTAAAAAATATATAATATATATCTCAAAGAATAATTCTTTCTAATTTCTTTAAAAACCTATCTACGTACGACACATGATTAAAAATTTGCCTGTAATTTGTGTCCTGGAATAAAAGGATGTTTTTACAGTGTCAAAGGTGAGAAAACGAACAGTGATCCATCTAAAAAGGTCTTTAAAGCAATAAAAGCAGGCGAAGAGGGTATAAAACTACTTCTTTTTTCAAATGTCGTTTTCCCTTACTTATGAAACATAAAGATAGATTGAAGTTTTCGTGGTCAAATTCGGTATTAAAACACAGGCCTACCAATTGGTATTTTTTAAACAAATCAGCCAAATTTTTACACATTGATATATTATTTATGCTAACAAGGTCATTATTAAAGCGACGATAGAATTTACGAAACATGGACTTTATCATACAGGTTGTTGAAATCCCTGTAACATAAGCTTAACTGTGAGTAGCATGCCTCGCCTTAAAAAGTTATACTCAGATCAATTAGCGAATAAGTCGGGAGACATAAACATCATAAGCCGAGGACAGTGAAACATAACTACATAAATAAGGGAAGTTGTCAATGGAGAAGCTGAAGTCATCTCATTGTCATATACTTTAGTTGTTAGTTAGCCTGTGTCGTCGATATAGTCAGTTGCATCTAAATAAAGTAAATATAAAACAGATGCGGCACACTAGATGTATTACTAGTATCTAATTCAACTTCACTAAAAACATAACCACCTGTAGACATTTCTCTTTCTTGCATGGCATTAAATAATATACATGTATTATCATTTATAAAGATTATTTTTCATTTTGTAATTTACGACAAATACGGTTAAAGTTTATAATATCGCTTGGCTCCATAAAATTCAACTAATGATTCTAACTATACGTAGCTTAATTTACAAACTTCATGAACAAAAAAGATATAACTGTTCAGAGAACAAGTTAACGATGGATATTTTTGTCCTAATTTTCCTTTATTCCTTTGTGGTCATTATCTTCATTTGTAAAAGGAAGTCCATTGCTTTGCCAATATTGTGATTCAATGACGTCATCATTCGATTTCAAATCATAAAGCCATGTGTGTTTAGCGATGGAAATGACTAAACAAACAGTCTGAATCAATAAAACTAAAAACCAAAGAGGACTTGAACTTCTGCATTGTTTATCTGGCTGCACTTTTGCTTCAGCAGGTTTATCTGAATTCCTCTTTGACTGACAATAAATTCATATAAAACTTTTAAAAATTCTTTCCGTCCATACTATCGACACTTCGATATATCAAGCCGAAGCTGATACTGAAGAGAAGATCCGTAGGGCTGATATTGAAGAGAGCTTTTTTAAACCTTTATCACTTCCCAGTGCCACTGATTGCATCATTTCATTAATTTTCCCCGCGGCTGGCAGACTAAACAAGCTAATAACAAGGAATATTTGAATATTTAACAAAATGTTGTCCAAGGACAAAGAACGATTCTTGTTTACTTGGAAATTAAGATTCTTATATTTCACTGTTAAGGTTCAGAGTTCTGTTTTTATCATCTGATTGCATCCTGTTTATCTTATTCTACAAAATACACAAAAATTTCAAATTTCCTTTATTAAGGGCAATAAATTATATCAATGAGCAAACATTTTTTTATCAATATCGCTTCTTCTGTAAATACAAAAGATCGTCGCTTTCCTCTAATTAGTTACAGTTAAAAGTTCGTTTTTGGTAAAACGTCTATATTTCATGTCGTTTGTTTGCCTTTCCCTTCCACATTATAATGATCAGGCCCAGGGCAATAAATCGCAGGTGAGCTGAAGCCAGATGAAATTCCTGCATCAAAATAAGTGACAAAGTCTAAATATTGAAAATAAAAATAAAAATTTAGAATATGCATGACATAAGCTGATACCGTCTGATATACAATGTATCTATTTCAAATTTGGAGGTTTTACTAGAAAAAGATGTTTCTACAATTAAGTTAACCTTGGACTTTTAGTAAAGCGTGGTATTCTCGGCGCTACGTAATAAGCGTCTGTAAAATGGCGGATAGATCATCATTGGTTAAGAAAGAAATTACAATTGTAATAACATTAGGAACTTTAACGAGGCTAGGGGGTGGCAGCCATTTTTAGACTATTTCAATCTCCTTTAAAAGGAGAGCTCCATATAAAGATATACAAAATGATAAAATTTTAAAACTTAAATATATGAATTTTTTCTTTGCCAAATGATAGTTGACAGCTAAATATACCATATCTAAAAAAATAAGTTAAATCTGGTGGTTAATTTAAGATTAAATTTTTGACCCGCCAGCCTCCTTAAGTCGTTGTTGAAAACGATCAAAAGACCTAAGACCCACCTCTTTGCCGTTAGAGACATTGTAATTGGATATTTGCTACGATGAGAAGACCTAAGTCCCACCTCTTTGCCGTGGGATACACTGTTATTAGATATTTGCTACGATGAGGTGACTTAAGTCCCACCTCTTTGTCGTATGAGACACTGTTATTGGATATTTGCTACACTCGTTGACATTCGCCCAAGTTTCTATCCCATGTATATTTCAACAGTGAATGTAAGCTGTGTTTTTCAGACGCTAATTATGTAACGTCGAGAATGACACGCTTTACTGAAAGTCTAAGGTTAACTAAGAATTGTACTAATGCTTAACTTACCCAATCTTAATGATAAACGTAATGACTTCTACTTTCAATCGTCGTTTTCCCTGACTTATGCCCTCATCGTCTGCATGGAGTTTACTTTTTTTATTTCATTCGATAAGCAAGTGCGTGTTCTACGTACGTTTTAACAATTTCTGAAACGAGGCAAGCTATTGACCAACAAGTTGTTGAAACTAGGATTTCGACAATCTAATTTAAAGTCATCATTTCGCAAGTTCTATATAGTCGATACAATGATCTTTATAAAGTACAATCTATCATTAAATTGAATGCTGACTGATGCGTTTTTTCACACTTACTGTTCGGCCATTATATACACACTGAATTATAGAAGGACTTTCCGTTTACCCGAGCATGACAAGGTACACACGGCAGGTGTGACCTCTCCACATGGATACTTAACTCCTCCGAGGCGCCTTTTTCCAATTATAATATTTGAAATACGAGGTCTACGTTGTTCTTATATTATTCCAATAAACCGATAAGCTTGAATTACTGTTTGTTATCTCTATCTGTTATTGTTGATGCACTTAAAAACCAGTCAAGCAATCAATAATGATATTAAATAATTATATATATCATTGGTGTATAACAAAGAGTTACATAGGAAACCCTTGTCAAATGGTTATGTCTTCAAAGTGCGTTAAAGCTGAACACAATTCGAAAAAGGAATGTGTCCACCATTTTTGTTCGGATTCTCGCTATATCTGCAGACCCCTATATAAAGGGTATGACGTAATCACTGTTTAGTGTAATCAGTCGACACCGGTGCAAACCGCCTGTTTGCTATACAGCATTGGGTTGCGACAATAATAACGTACATGTAATATTTCGTCTAATGCAGGGTAGTAACTTTAAGATACCAAAGAAACATAATTATAGTTGTACTGGTCAGTGCAGTATACAAACAAACACAGATACACGTAACTGCAATAAAGCAGTCAGTTGTAACGAATATGAAGAGTGTACCCTGGTTTTGAGGTATCGTAGATAATGATATCGAAAATGGCGTATGCCTATTTATGAATCGTGTTCAGCTTTACGTTAGTGTTTAAATGATACATGTACTCCTCACTAAGATATTAATAGTAGTGAAGGAGAAACTTCAAGAGCACTGTACGTGCAACAATATATTCGAGTAGTATAAATCAGATGTGGATACTAAAAAATCCCAAGGAACTTTTGGAAAATTTTAAATCACAAGATTTTACAAAAAATCTACATCTTAAAAACTTACGACTTTTCAACTTTATACACAACCATTCCCCATGATTAATTAAAGTCGAGGCTTTTTGATACCATTGACAACTGATTTTTCAATAAAAATTGAACTTGTAAATTTACTTACTTTTTCAATGGTCATTTGCAAAATTATTTTGTTACAAGCATTCTGATTGTACACACGAGTACTCTGAAGTTGACATCAAAATGATTCTTGAGTTTCGAATTGACAATATCTTAGTGGTTTTCCAACAATTTATTGGAATTCCCATGGGTACCAATTACGCCCCGTTTTTAGCTGACCTATTTTTTGTATTCATTTGAAGCAGAATTTTTGCAAAATATTATGCGTGAAAAGAAGAAAATACTTGCTGTGATATTTAAGTCGAAATTTAGACATATCGACGAGGTATTCATTCCTATGTCAATACAATGTATCCCGGTGAGCTTGAGATGAAAGATATCACAGAGTCTGACACATCTGTTTCATATTTGGATATTTTACTTGAAAAAGACGTTAATGGTTTCCAATAACCAAGCTCTGTGATAAACGTGATGAATTTAACTTTTCAATTGTCAACTTCCCTTATATACTTATATATGCAGCAATATACCTTCATCACCTGCATGTGAAGTTTATATCTCTCAGTTGATTCGATACGTAAGATCGTGCTCTACGTATGTACAATTTCTAAAACGAGGTAAATTATTGACAAACAAGTTGATGAAACAAGAATATCAGCAGTCTCGTTTATGGTATAGGATTCTTCTCTGGTTTCTGACTCTAGTACCTAGGCGTCGGAAGAAGATTGCAAGTGTGGGGACTAATTGAAAGTGGGGGGGGGGGGGGGG
>PRKT01000297.1:407404-426961 GCA_003671525.1 Saccostrea glomerata | reverse complement strand
AAAACCCAATTTTCAAAATTTGGATTAGCAATATCCACTATAACTCAATTATTTATGTCAATTTGGTAATATCATCTGTTATAGGCCCTTTATGGTAGTCTCTTTTTATGCAAAAAGAAAAACATCCAATCTTTTGAAATATAAGTAGGGATCGCATAATTGCATGGCAGCAGTTTTTTCTTTTATTATTATTAATATCCAGGAAAAAGGTAATAACCTTGACCTGACCTTGTCTTAATATAAAACGGTAAAATTTAATCTCATTGATACCATCACTTAGTTACTGAATATTGCCTACTTGATTCTGTGAAAATTTCAGTAATTTTTAAATACAAGAAATATGAGAAGAATCTTACCTTAAAGTCATCATTTAGTAAGTTCTATGGTCGATACAATGACCTTGTCAGCAATTGGAAATTAATCAAATTATCATTGAGTTAGATGCTGAGTTGGTCCATTATTTATACACACTGAATTGAAGACGGGTTTTTCCGTTATTTTCCGATTATGACAAGGAGCATTCGGCGGGTGTGACCGGTCGGCAGGGGATGCTCACTCCTCCATGGCACCTGATCTCACCTCTGATGTTTTGGAGGTCCGAGTTTGCTCTGCTCCTATTTTGTATTGTTTTATGGACTTTTAGCTTGAATACTGCATGTTCGTTTTCTCCATATATTTTATGTTCATTTTTTCAATGTGTGTTGATTTTGTCCTCAGATCGCACTTTTATTTTTTTCAAAGTGCGTTGCCACAAACCCTCTCCTTTTGGAATAGTTTCAAGATCACTCACAGTATGCGTTATGGAGAGTTTTTTTTAATTTACGAAACAAAGGTTGAATAAAAACCTTTTAAACAGTTGAGGAACATATCACAGTAACTATACATTTCTAAACGGGAAAATGCAAATGGATTTCTTTTTTGATGTTACTGCGTAAACTTGCAGTAAGCCACCAAGCATACATGAGCAAGGAAAGATAACTTAAATGTAAAGTGCGATTTTGTGAACATGAACATGGTGACTGAGTATAACTGATAAACTATATAAAGGGTCTGTGTCGGAGGTTGATATTAGTTATATGCATCATAAATAGTGTAGCTGTAATATATTCATTAATGTTATGAAAACTAAAAAATATACTTTTTGTTTTGAACATGAAAATATTCAATTTTTCTGTCGATAAATTTTCCGCTAGCTGTGACGTTGCACATCGTTTAAGGGGGAAGGGGCCCGGGCGTAGAGAAAAAAAAATCAACACTAACCTCAATGAACACAATGAATACAAACAAGAATTGGAAAATACATAGAATACAAGTAACAAAAATATGTATACAATTCATATGGAAAATTATAGAATATGGATAAAATTATACAATACAAATGAAAAATTATTCAATACATTCAAATGGAAAAGATCGAACATTGCAACGTTTGACAAGCCAGATTATTGGGTATAAATATTTCAGGCCTCTCGGCCTTAGACTAAAAGTATGACAAACTTTAACCTTGGCCATTTCTTCGAACAGTTTGCATCATTTTTTTCAAACTATGTTAAATTTTGGACACACTCAAAGCACCTAGAATTTTATAAAGTGCGTTAAGAGTGTATATACTTCATCATTTTTTGCCATGGGGAAATTTAATGCACTCTGAAAAAATATGTATAAATCAAAAATATGTATAAATCAAAAAGAAAGAGATTTTAGTAATTGAGAGAATCAATCACTTCAGGATGTGAAAGTGCGCGATTTTGATTCTTCCATACTTTGAAAATTCTTTGGTCTTATCACCGAAAAGTTATCCAACGGGTTCTAATCAGTTATCTAAGATTTGCGAGAATATATCGACCCTATATGGACACATTTTTTTTTCAAATGGCGTTAATATGGTCACTATAAACGCATTTTGAAAATAAATTTAATTTTTTCAAAGTGTGTTGATTTGGTCCCAAATTTTACGTACTTCGAAAAAAAAATTCAACTGAAGTGCGTATAATTTTTCAAAGTGCGTTGTAAATACATAATATACCTTGTGCAATATGTATATAGGTCTCCTCTAGTTTAACTCGCATTTGAGACATTTAAACCTTCGCTATAGACTGCCATCGATTTAAAAACACCTTTTTTTCCTTCTTTCTTTTTTTTCTTTAAATTGTCATTTTTCCAGGGGCAGGAAAATTGACCCCCCCCCTTTTCAAAATCGATCGATGCTTCAATATAGTTTTAAAACTATTATTCATATGTATGTCATTGTACGCCTCGTTAATATATTGAAGGACCACTGCTAAGGAATTTGTCGAGTTAATACATAGCCTATCCCTATACATTTACTGACTGATAAACAAATTGAGGTTTTCTTCAGAAAATGAGAAATAAAAAAAATTGGATATAAAACTAGTGATGCATTTATCATCAAAGTATTTTCTGAGGTTAAAAGCTTTGAGATAGGACTAGTACATTTAAACAATAATTTTTAAGTCAAAATATATTTGATGATTGTTATGAAAATGATTCATGGTATTATGCAACTGTCATGTGAGTGTGGCGTAAGAATATGAAAAAAAAACATATGCTATTTATTCAAACTCTCTCTTAATAAGCTTGAATTTGAATAAATAAATAAAATAAATAATAACTATAGATCAAGGAAAACTGATTTTGCATCAATATTACGCAAACATGATTGTACTATAAACTAGAGACATCTAAAACCCTTATGTCTCTGTATAAACTCGAACTATTTTGTTTCATAAATCCAAGGGAGGTAATAGCAATAAACAACAAAGATGGCGACCGCAGCCGAAAGGAAGCGACACTCTCGGTGTCTTTTTGCTTTTACGTTGTTGCTGTACTTTGAATTGTCACTGGAAATTGACAGTAAAGCTACACAGAAAAGGAAGCAATATTTAGATTCAGGGCGGTTAAAATCAAAATTTGATAGCCGAACATTTGTGATTGATTCTGAACTTTTCAAAAGTGAAAATGGATTTGATGCTTCGAAGAGTGTCCCAGCAGATTTCAAACTGCGATCAAAGAGGGATGCAGCGTCACCTAAAAGTCATTCGCCCAGTGCAGTTTCTGTAAGCATAATTGATAAAAAGATTGTAATGAGCAAAAACACAGGGGGCGGTGACAAAATCATCAATGATAACTTAAATAACAGTCTGCATCTCTGTATAAATCTATCAGCTGTTTATTGATTTGCAGTTGTAAGTGGTATCATATTCTGTTCTATTGGGCAAATGTACTTTCTTGATGTTCTGTATTAATCTTCATAAATGTGATTATGTGATTGTTGTACTAAATAGCCATGCTTGCAAAAATTTTGATTTATGATGAAGAATTACACTCTCCAAGTCTAATGCACGATTATTTTGCAGGTACTCTTTTTCTTCCAAAGTCAACATGATATGAATGTTTATTGCTTCTTTTATAGTTTAAGGCCTGCATATAATGACAATTTTAGGTCTGTTGCACACAGAACTTCCTGGTTACTGGTGTTTATTACAGTTGTGAAATCAGCATTTGCCAACAGTGGTTTACAAAATTGAATTGTTTTCCATCAAGAATCAGGGATTTAATAGTCATGTTTAGTAATCAACATTATTTACATACACATAGGGGCTAACCTGTATGCTTGTAAATTTTCATTGTATGTACCTCGTGTACCTTTACATGAATGGAATTTGAACAACTTGAGCTTTGGGTGTAAAAATTTTGTACTTGTAACATAAAAAAGGCCGTTGAACTGTAGTATTACTATTTTGCAAGGCAAATTGATATAGTTTGGTGAAATATTGGATAACGGCACTTTACAGCAGGTGCATCTTAGACATGTTAAAAATCTTTAGACTATATCCAGATATCTGTAACAATAACTTTTTTTTGGTGCCTGACAATATCGAAATAAAATTTATGTAAGTAACTGCCAGGTAAGTTTAGAAGTACATGTAGATGAAGCAAACCATTAAAAATTTAACTACCCCCGGTAACAGTAAGAAGGACAATGTTCATTATATTATCTGTGCTTTTTAGAAAAGTACATGTAACAATGTTAGTACATTTGTGGTTGTCAGGCAGGTAAAGATGCAGGTTGGATCACTGGTGGCCAGGTAGATCAGTTAGTAGTAAATCTGATGATTCAGCTTGTTAGGTTTGATACCTGGTCTGGTCCATCATATGTTTTTTTTTTTTCCTTTCTGGTTAAATTCAGTGCCTTGCCTTGATTTGGAATTGAACAAAATTAATGTTGAAAATAGAAAGACCTGCCAGGGAAGAACCCTTATAGGTGTCTTCTAAAGGTGAATACAATTTAAGGAGGGAAAAATGTGGTGGTCACTCACTGCCAGGCAGGTGTCAGGCCTGTGGACTAGTGATTCAGAGGGCCTGGGTTGGAGTCCTAGTCTGTAGCACTCTCTCCTAGTGGGTTACACATGTATATCAAAAAGGCACTAAAATATTATTGATGATAACCATTGATTGCATTTGTGGTTACTGTTGTTATTTATATCATATCATTTGCCAGAGTTCTTTATCAATCATTCAACAAAAATTCCTTGATAAGCATAAAAAAGATGGTCATCAAATGTCAAATGTTAAGTAGGGGAGAGGGATAAAGTAGTATAGCCCCCCTCTATTCTTCCCCCTTATATCAATGATAATAACAAAGAAAACTTATCTTTAATGATGTACATTATTTTACCATAAACTTTTCCTCATAACTTCTCTAATCTGTTCCATTATCTACCTGACCTTATAACCCTTTACATCCAGTGACAAGATAGACTTAATTGTTTTTCTGTGTCTTTACAGGTGCAGTTAAATGACAGTCATACACAAATGATTGTTCACTGGGCGGGGGCGGGGTCAGAGGTCATCATTGCCCTGTCCCGCAGTAGTCACCCCACCAACAGTTCCACCAGTAACTTATTCATGTCTTACGACTACGGGAAAAGCTTTCAGAACATGAAGCATACTATTCTAATACCGCATGGAATGACCCCAATCATCCATCATTATTATAACAGCAGAGTGTATAATTCACATGTAAGGAAGCAGAGTACATTCAGGATTAATTAAAAATTTAATAATTATTTCCAAGTATTTATTGAAAAAGAGGAGTTGGAATTGATTTTTTTGAAAATTTATAAACCCCTTTGTTGGTATATTGCACATTGCAACATAGTATAACACTATTTCTCTTTTAGACTATGAAAATTATTATTTGACATGAGATCTTGTTTACCATATACCCTGGTAGTAATTGTATGAAATTGAGGATATAAAATGAAAATGTCTCTTTCAACCCTTGAAAGTGCCTGTTAAAGTGCATATCATGTTGAATATTCAAATACATTGTAATTAAATTTACATAATCTGAACGACAAAATATCCAACACTCTTTGACTTTGATCTTTTTAAACCGTTGTGTCTACAAACAACAGCTATGAATAGCTTTTCTTAATTAAAAAAACCTGATGATTTGAATTTTGTGAAGTGTTACCTGAATCTGAAAATTGGCTACTTGCCATTTTACTTCAGTTTATGAAGTCAACAATTTTTTTTGTGTGTGATATATTATTACTTTTCAAATGAAAGCAACAGCCTTTTTTTCGCCAATATAATATTACCTGTGCTAATGGTGTACTTAGATGAAGCAGGATGTGACAGACACCTGCATGATCTTGTCGTATATTGTGACCAGTCACCTTGAAAGGCAAAATGTTGTCTTTCCTATGAAAAGTAATATGCTAGAAATATTTCCTTCCAAGTTGTATAAACACAGAAAAATGCACATCTATTCAGCACACTTCACCCCATATGTACAATTTAGAAAGCATTATGAGATAAATGGTAGTGTGTGAAATTAATAATTTTTAAAGACATGTACTCTTCTTACAGTTACAACTAGATTTTGAACATTATACATGTTTATATTCTGCTTGTATTTCCATATTAATCATTGTTTGATACTTTTTTTTCAGTACATATTTACAGACATTGTACATAATTATATTTTCACCACCCTGAATTACGGCCGAACCTTCACATCACACAGTGTGCCATTCAAACCAACAGATCTGAAGCTCCACGCAAGCGATCCTAACCTAGTTCTAGGGATGGACAAAAATGATACCAGTAAAAAGGTAAAGGTCAAAGATAAAAAATGATAGCAGTAAAAAGGTAGATACATGTACATGACTGAAAGAGTCAATTGAGCTTGTGTAGCGTATTGAAATTCAAATCAATGGTACAACAGTTAAGAGAAATTATTCACACTGTACTGATCATAACAGTTGTTTCAATTCCTACTTTCTTATTTAATTGTGGGATATACATGTAAATGGTTGAAATTTCAATAAAAAGAGATGACTGTTTACTATGTGGACAATGAAAATTAGAGACGATTAACTAAGAGAAAGCCATTATACTTGATGTATAAGCCAATCCAATGTGTCATAAAAAAGTCAAGTATAGAGTTTATATGTTTGAGAAAATGTTTAATTAAGAAATAAGGTATCATTTTTTGAGTTTTATTGAGATGTAAAACGGGTTGGTCACGTGATCAAATCCCATGAAGCCCGAAGGGCTTTATGGAAGATTTGATCATGTGCCAACCCGTTTTACATCTCAATAAAACACAAAAAATGATACCTTATTACTTATATTTACATTTGTGACTTTTTCATACTTTAAATTTGCCTGGTTGTTACTTTTAACGTGCGAAATGCGTTATTTTTCAAACCCAGCGGCATGTATGTAATCCACTAAACGCGCGCCGACCCTTTATGACGTCACACAGAGATTACGTCGAACGTTTATCCAAACGCACATCTATGACCTCTTGACCCCGTACCTGTATTTATACAGTTATAAAAACGCTTGCTTTCAGTAGTGTTATATAAAGGAAAACATTTGCAAATGTAAATATTAATGATTGGTAGGGCTGGGCAATAATATCGATATTTCAATATATTGCAATACAGTGACAAAAAATATCGTATCGCAATACGATTTTGTAATATCGATATATTGGCAATATGCTTAGATTAAGGAATTTTGTCATTAAATATAAAAATGGACTTATGAAAGTTTGTTATTAAGCCAAACAGTAAGTCAGAAGTTGTTTTGTGGGAACATTTCAGAGCATAATTTAAATGAAATCAACAAGATTTTTTCTTTTCATGTTGGTTATTTATCACAGTTATGTACATGTACATTCTGCATGTAAATTAAAGTAAATATAGTAAGAAAATGCCATTTTTATTACCTTGAAAATATTGCAATACATATCGCAATACAGTTAAAAATATCGCAATATATCACAATACGAAATCTCGGGCCAATACCCAGCCCTAATGATTGGCAGAGGGACTGGTATGCTATGCAGTTTCCTTGAATTGTTGCAATATGTAAATGTTTAAACTGACCTGATTATTCTTTATATAACGTACAGCTTTATTTGTCCGAGAATTTTGGATACACATGGAGAATGGTACAACAAGGGGTTGTGAATTTTGAATGGTGAGTTTTAGTCACTTTAATGATGTCTCAAGCACATTTTGCTTTATTAAAAGACAAACGAATTGTTTGTGTGAAGCAAATAATTTCGGATAATTTTCAGGCCTTCTCAAATTATGAAACTAAGTTGAAAATGTTCAAAAATTGGTTGTTTTTCATATAGAATAGATAAAATGACCTTGTATTAAACATAATAATTTTAGATTTGAAAAGGTTATAATGTCATTTCTAAGTTGATTAAACTAGACCACTGCATGTACTGTACACATCTGTAGAGTATTAAAACTAAGAAGATTCATGTTTGTGTAAAATGTTATTCCTAAAACATGTATGTCTTTCCTTTGACTCCAGGGGAGAGGCCCCTTATGACAA
Source organism: Saccostrea glomerata (assembly GCA_003671525.1). NCBI lineage: Eukaryota > Metazoa > Mollusca > Bivalvia > Ostreida > Ostreidae > Saccostrea > Saccostrea glomerata. The sequence continues at coordinate 419,071 of PRKT01000297.1, read as the reverse complement.
TGACTCCATTATTTACGTGGAGCGAGAGGAGCATTATATTGATAGCAGTGGGGGATCTATCCTCAGCAGTGATGACTTGTTCAGAACTCGGCCTAAAGTGTTACTGTACGGGGGCAAGGACTTCAAGATGGAGGGGCCCTACATGTTTGCCACCAAAACACAGGTTAGTTATGATTTCAATTTTCCAAAGAAGGTTTCATTTTGTGTACAATGAATTAGAGTATCACAGTGTATAGCTTCAGATCTGTAGCGTTATGGTTTAAAATATATATGTCTTTGACCATAACGCTACAGATCCTGCATTGCAAAAAAGATGCAATTTACGGCGCAATATTTTTTGCACACTTTTGGGGAGAATTTCACTTTCCAGCATCGGTCGATTAACTACCTTTCACTTCCTAATTCTAGGCACATTATTTAACAAATTTATATATTTTATCCATCCCCCAACCCTTTATAATCGTCTCTACAAGTGATAAACTCGCTTGATTAAAATTATTTGTTAGGTTAAGAAAATTCACTTCAACAAGTTTATTGCCTGTAGAGACAACTATGAATGGTTGGGAGGTTGATAAAATATACATATTGGCTACAGAATGTGTCTAGAATTAGGAAGTGAAAGGTAGTTGATTGACCAATGCTAGAAAGAGGAGAGATTCTCCCCAAAAGTGCACAAAAAATATTGCACCTTTTTTGCATTACAGGATCTGTAGCGTTATGGTCAAAGACAAATATATAAAACCATAACGCTTCAGATCTGTAGCTACACAGCATATTAAACAAATTTCCCCAATAGACCATGTTAAAAATGCATTTGTGTAATGTATGTATGCTTGATGTTTGACTGTGTATTTTTTCATGTTTTATGCTATATAAAATTTAAAGTTTATGTACTGGCCCTTTGCAGAGATTGTTTGGGGCACGCCAGCCAGTAAAGCAGTTCTGGGTATCATACAAGAGAGGACGTTTTGCCAATGCTGAGTTTTCTGAGGGACTTCCAAATTATGTAAGTATATTTCATGTTCAATTGGCTGTTTCATGTACTGGGTGCTGCATAAAACAAAAAATAGTCTAACTACATTGACTTTACATGTTTATATATAAAAGAACATTTGAAATTAAAACTTTCATTTTATACAGAAGGGAATTTTTGGGGTTTAAAAGTTGAGGATAAAAATCGTGTTCATTGTACATGTATGTTCACATGAATATTAAAATACTGGGCCTAGTACAGTGTTTGAAATAACCATGCGCCCGACCACCCAAGACACATGCATTTTGTCACGGGCGAACAGATTTCCATGTGTAGATGCCCGGCTGGACGTGTATATTTTTTTATAAATTAAAATTTAGATATTTGATAAACCTCTCTCAAATCAACTAATATTACTGGCTTCAAAGAGTTACAAGCAGTAATTAATATTGTAATATTGCGAGTACCTCTCAGTTACCTAACATACTATCGCTCTTTTGCAGGGGAGTTCGAGAAAGCTCTTAATCTCGTGAGATTACTGGGCACATGGCATTGTTTATATAAAGGAGTGACAATCGAATGATTTGAACAATTTTACCCCGATGTATTGTTCAATGTATTGCCAAGAATTAACCTCCAAATAGTAGATTGTCAATTAAGGAAAGTTTAGAGGAAAAAATTCAGTTTTACAATGTGACGATTTTCAATGAATATTTAGTGAGAAATGCCAGCTTAGTTAAAGATATCGTTAAATATGTAACATTTTAGGATTAGCTCCTGTCAAAAATTTATTAGGCTTGTTCAGTGATTGTTTAGCGAGGTATTCCACCAGGATTTTTTACTTAATTCTACAATGATCGATCTTGCTTTGTATTCAATAAAATAGCACATTTGCCCCATCCAACAGACGTTTCCTATCTCCATAGCGAAAGAGTTTTGCTAAGTTTAGTAATCGCGATATCAGGTAATCCAATATATAGTGAGCTGGCCCCATTTACATTACTTTGAAAGACAATTGCTTTTTTCGGGCTAGTACATTTTTGCCAGGGCTGACAACTTTCACTAGCAATCAGCCCTGCATGTCTAGCTAATTTTACAGCGAGTTTCAAACACTGGCCTAGTATAATTTTTAGATTATCCAGTTACATACATTTCACATGTTCAAGTTATGATGGGAAGACATGAATGCCACAGTATTACAGAATTTCATTTTTGATAACATTTGAAATGCAGAATAGATGATTGAATTAAAAAAACATGTATTTATATTTCTGGAAATGATGTAGATCCATGTCTAATAAGGATTTCTGTTACAGGATTTTTATGTGGCGGACGCCTCAGAAGAGCAGGTGTTTCTGGTGGTCACTCACAACGAGACCACCGGTCAGTCCCACCTCTACATCTCGGACATCACGGGGGCCAAGTACTCCAAGACCCTGGACAATATTGTCTACTATAATCCAGAGGGGGCTCACAGGAACAGCTGGCTCAAGTCAGTATACACTGTACAGGAAAACTCTCAAAATAGAATTCTGTAGTTATTGTAACCTGGCATACCAATATAGTACTAGACGTTTTGCTTATATGAATATCTGGTCCAGTTTAAGATATAGTTTTAAAGTTATGTATATACCAGTACAGGTAAAAGCAGATTGACACGTGTGCATAACTTTGAGAAGATTAAAAATTTATACAATTATTAGTAAAGTGGATTTATCTCATTTCCTATGCCCGTAAGTAACTTTTCCATGACTGCTTCAAAAAACCCAAACTTTTTTAAGCATTTGTAGCTTTTAAAATGCTCATATAATAAAAAAGAATTAATTAAAACTTTCAGATATTTTGCCAAAGAAGCATTTGTGGATTTAACAAAGATCAAAGGTATGAAGGGTGTGTATATAGCTAATCAGCTGACTAAGAACGACAGCTTCCAGAAGGATGACCAGAGAAGCATGATAACATTTGACAAGGGTGGACAGTGGTCACTCATCAACCCGCCTCCTTATGACATCAACGGCAACAAGACAAAGAACTGTACCAAATACAGTGTAAGTCTGCCATCAGAAAATTAGTGGAATAAGATTTAGTGGTAAACAAAGGGTGAAATGATTTACTCAGGGGCCTGTTCAACAGAGTCAGCAATTGCGAGCACTTGCCAAAATTCCTGATACCTCCAACAGAAATGTTCGCGAGGGCTTGCTCTGTTGAATAGGCCCCAGATATATAAGTAACATTCATCGCTTTTCTTACATCTAAAGGGAAAACTTGTTTTACTATAGATACATTGTACCAGGACTTTTGTTATTGCATGCATATAAAGGTTGGAAAGATCAGTTATTAGACATTATAACTATTTGTCTAAAATTACTTTGTGTCAGCTCACTAACACATTGTTCCCAAGAAAGGTTTTCTATGACTATCTTCAGTATTACTATAACTGAAAGAATTGTGACCAATTTCAGAAGGAAAATTGTTCCTCTCTGCATGTGACACAAGAGTTCAGTCGACTTTATCCAGGGGCTAGGAATATTCCCATTTTATCCCGGGAATCAGCACCTGGCATTGTCCTTGCAACAGGGGTCATAGGGACAAGGTTAAAGAACCAACCTGATGTTTACGTGTCATCCAGTGCAGGATATCAGTGGAAACCAGTAAGTCGTGTCAAAAAAGGGGATTCATCAATAATAGGGACAGTCTATATGTACAAAAAGTGTTTGTAGCTCTAAAATTTTTCCACAATGAAATTTTATTCACTGTAAATTAAACAAAAATTTAGTAAAACCAACAAAGTTTTCAATGCTCAAGTAATAAAGTTAATGAGCTATTAACTCTTTCTTTAAGATCTTGACACAAAAGAAAAATTAATTGTAGTTTATTTTGTACATTTTTTTTATATGATGGGTTTTGATTACAAACTAGTTGAAATTTCTATAGGCACTGAAAGGGAACTACTTCTATGCTATGGGGGACCATGGTGGATTACTTGTAGCTGTGCCACAGTTCCAGAACACCAGAGAGTTGCTGTAAGTTATGAATCAAGGTTAAAAAGCAACAGTAAAAGAGTCTTAATAAATTTAAATATAATAAAAAATATTCCTTGCTTTGCAGTTATTCCCAGGATTGTTTATTTAAGATACATTGTATTCCTTGTAGATATTTTTTGTATTTGGTAAATATTCCCCTTTTGTAGATATTCCTATGATGAGGGAGAGACCTGGAACACCTACACTTTCCACAATGAGACAATCAGAGTCTATGGTGTACTGACAGAACCAGGGGAGGCTACTGCTATCTTCTCTATTTTTGGATCTCACCTAGGCATCCACAAATGGCTCATCATTCAAGTTGATATGGGAAAGGTCTTCAGTAAGTCTAAATTCTACCAGAATAATAAAGTGGAATTTTATTATTGTAAAACCTTTTGAAAACTACTTTATAATACATGAACGTTTACACATTGAAATATGAGTTCTATAGACTGTACTAGTACTTGACAGACCAGATTTGACACGGATTTTACTTTTTCTAGGATACACTTGCAAGAAGGATGACTACAAAATGTGGTCTTTTACTGATAACCCACCATTTGCTGGTTGTATCCTCGGAAAGAAGCTGGTCATTGAACGGCGTATAGCCCATGCTTACTGCTACAATGGAAGGGACTACGATAGAACTATTGTAGAGAAAAACTGTTCCTGTTCCAGGGAAGATTATGAATGGTATGCAAATATTTCAACCTAAAAAATTATCATAGATTCATCAAGGACTAAAACTTTTTACACAGATCTAAGGAAAGAAAATTATTTAGTTAATTCTGTTTTCATTTTCTATGTGCCCGGATCGATAGATCCGAGGCGTATATTGTTTTTGTCCTGTCTGTTTGTCTGTTTGTCTGTTTATCTGTTTGTCTGTTTGTCTGTCTGTCTGCTGAAAACTTTAACCTTCGCCATAACTTTTGAACCTTGAGATATAGAGACTTCATATTTGGTGTGCAAACTCCACTAATAAAGTTCTTTCAAAAAAACACCAAGGTAAATGACCTTGTGACCTTGACTGTGACCTACATGCTAAAATAGCTTTTCCAAACCCTTGCCCTAACTTTCGAAGCATAGGAGATAGAGACTTCATATTTGGTATACATACTACACTAATAAAGCTCATACATATGACACCAAAGACATTGTCCTTGTGACCTTGTCCGTGACCTTAAGGCTTAAAATATTTATTTTCGAACTTTTGCCATAAATTTTGAACCATAGGAGATGTAGACTTCATATTTGGTATGCATACTCCACTATTTAAGTTCTTTCAAATAACATTAAGATCGATGACCTTGTGACCTTGACTGTGACCTATATGCTAAAAATAGTCTTTTGTAACTTTATTACTGCTGGGGCGCAATGTGTTTCACAAACACATCTTGTTCTTTAAATGTTTCATCACTAGGGGTTTTGAAATGTCAGACAAGTGTTTATTTTGTTTTTGCAGTGCCTTTGGTTTCCACCTAGAAGAAAGCTTGTTTAATTTCAACCAGAAGTGTATAGAGGACAATGACCCAGACATTAACATACATAAACCTCCCAAAAACTGTCCCCCTGGGACATTTTATCCCTACTCCCGTGGCTATCAGAAGATCCCTGGGGACACATGTCAGTACGGAGAGGATTACAGATACGACCCCCTCATGTACTCCTGTCCTGTGGCAGGTGAGACTACCAATATGACTGGCTCATGTAACAAACAATATCGTTACAACAACTAACAAACAATAATACTGTCCATGCAGTGACTGGTGATAAAACAATCCTTATATAAATCATATTTATCTCAGATAACACAAATTTCAAAATTTGTGTCCATAATCGTCCATCAATTTTTGATCATATAAAAAACTGATGCATCCCTTGATCAAAATGTATGCATTCAGTTAATATACATATATAGCAATATATTGGAGTTTTGTTGCAATAAATTATAACAAGGAATTCTCTTTTTTTAATAGAGGTGCCTGAATTTCTGATTTATGTGTCGAGTCGCAGCGTGTATCGAGTTATGCTAGGGGATAACAGACAGGAAGTTATTTACACAGCCACCGGCATCAACAATGTCCTCGCAGCCGAGTTTGATCTCCATAGCAACTGCATGTTTGTCAGTCTTACTGAAGAAATACAGGTAAAACAAACATGTATTTGTCATTTTGTCTGTAAAATCTTACGTTTATACATGTATATGTGATTATATTGGTTATTTAAAATACATTTATTTATAATCTATTGGTCACTATATACATATATCAGTGATATTATTAAAAAAAATTAATAATTATACCTTATAAACTGAAATACATTGTACATTATACAGAAAGTTTGTTTTGGAGAAAACACAACGAACACAGCGACAGCTATGCCGGTCATCAGTAAGAACCTTGGGAATGTGGAGGCATTGGCATTTGATTGGACGAGTAAGAATCTGTATTGGATTGATTCTGCGAAGCGTAAAATAGAGGTGGCTCGAGAGGATGGCAGGTACAGGAAGGAACTGTTTAACTCGACTTACCTAGACAGGCCTAGGGCAATGGTTCTGGATCCAAGATTTGGGTACTAAACAATACTATTATCTTACGATGTATCTGAAAATTAAGAATTAAAATAAATTCTAATGCTGTTTTTAAAAATTTAGACAGTATAAGAAAACTTTTTTCTTGTAATGTGGAAAATCAAAAATATTCTCTGTTGAACAGAAAGTCTTCAATTACAGATTTGTTTTTGCTTTAAGCTTTTGTTGATTCAAGTTTACTGAATGTATCCTTCAGTTTCTTCCATGCAATGTAGTTACACTGTATGTCATCATGTGCATATTTTTCAAATGTTGTTTAAATAAACTTTTAGATACATGTACTGGACCGACTGGTCAGCTACAAACCCCAGAATTGTCCGAGCTTGGATGGACGGTACGCACAACCAAACCATTGTCACCCGTCCGAACGTCCACTGGCCAAATGGTATAACCATTGACTACCGTTCAGACAAGATATTCTGGACCGATGCCTACAGGTACGGTGTGTACTACGCGGATTCTGACGGGAGAAATCCACACACAGTGAAGTCTGGGTATTACTACACTCCACACCCGTATAGCATTGGAGTCTTCAAGGTAGGCTATCTGTGGTGTCAGGCTTATTTAAAAGACTGCTTATAATATTAATTAATGTTAATGATGTTGAAAATATATTCTTGTTTTTGTTTACATTAACTAGATATTTCATATTATCATGTTTATTCTTTGATTAGTCACTATATTATAATAATACCTTTTTGTATATTTAGAATAATATATACTGGACTGATTGGACAAAGAAAGCTGTGCTGACCACAAACAAAAACAATGGGTTGGGCTTTAAGCCAATAATTAGCAACATTAATCGTGTGAGGGACCTTAAGGTTTACTCCAGCACCTCTCAAAGCTGTAAGATATGCAAATGTTTCTTTTACTATGTATCCTTTTGGAAAAGAACATATAACTGTAGAAGAAGTTGTGTCTCTCTGGACAAGGTTACATTTGTCCCTGATCAAGTTGTAATGTTTTACTTAAATATAAGTGTTTTGTTTTAGCCTCCTCCCCCTGTAGTCATGGTAACGGAGCCTGTACCCAGCTGTGTCTGCCCCGCCCCCAGTTCAATGAGACAGGAGTAAAGACGTCCAAACAGAACCGTACCTGTGCCTGTAACGGAACCTCCTTCAAGATCCCCACCCCCTCTGGATCCTCAGAACACTGCAATTGTGGAGTAAAGGACATGAAGATAAATGGAGTCTGCATGCCCTCAAACAAGTCCTCAGGTTACTTATATGATCAATTTATGGTTAAAGTACTTTAGAGATTTGTTTATTTGTTGTTATTCTGGCATCAAATAAATCATTTTCTTTCAGAATTTTTTCAAAGTTTTATGATCTTATAAATTTAATAAGTATTTAATTCTTAAGTAAATAGTTAAATATGCATACATGTACTGTAGCACAATATCTAACTTGTTCTGCTAATTACTGTAAACAAATTATTTCAGTGTCTAACTGTTCACACTCGCACTTTACCTGTGGTAATGGTCGATGTATCCCGTCTACCTGGCTCTGTGACCGTGACGATGACTGCCATGATGGATCAGACGAATTCGACTGTCGTATGTAGATAACTTTTACGTTTAATGGTCGACATATAAAAATATATTCTTCTAAATTTGACAGTTTTGTAACAGTTAGTATTTTCATATAATGGTCAAATCAGGAGTGATAGGATACGATAGATATTAACTCTGTGGAATCGGTGCATGTATTAAGCTGAATGTTGACCTCTATTGAATTCTTTTCTTTAAAGCTTACTTGGAGTGTACTGCAGGTAATTTTCAATGTAAAAAGGGAGGGAACTGTATCCCTGAGCGGTGGCGGTGTGACCATGACAATGACTGTGAGGACGGAAGCGATGAAATGAACTGTGGTAAGTCTTGGTTTCTCTGATTAACAGTATCGTCAGAATTGATGTGATGTAAATGTAGCAATATTGTACAGGCATCTCATAATAACACCCAAAAGTATGCAGTTTTCATGTGCGATCTTTTCTTTACTGCCTACCTACAGTGTATCTTGTAATTCTTAGACAATTCACATTCATTTTGTTTTACTACCAACCCATCTTGTAACATGGCATTGAAATTACCGTTTACATGTGACAATATTTCTTTACGTGTCTTGTGACAAGAGTATACAGTTTACGTGTGACAATCTTTGTTTTACAGCGTACCCGACCTGTAACAAGAGTACACAGTTTACGTGTGACAATAGTCGCTGTATTCCCCTTAACTGGACGTGTGACCATGACGATGATTGCCACGACAACAGTGATGAAATAAACTGTAAATACAATGGTGAGATTTGACTAGCTTGCAATTTTCTATTTTAATAGAATTAAGCATTTTTAACCATATGCACTATTATTATGAGCAATATTTTCTCTCCATAAGTTATTGTATTTTCTAGCTATGTCTTCTAGTTACACTTTCATAAAGTCAGAAGGAATAATATGTGTTCAATGTACCTTTTTATTCAATACAGTGTATTATTGTATTTTCAATAATGAACAGTAGTTTAATAAATGATAATTATACTGTTACAAAAGTAATTTTTTCAATCTTTCAAATTTTAGAGACCTGCAGTGATGAACAGTTTCACTGTGCCATGCATCAGCCGCGTTGTATTCCTAGCTCGGACGTGTGTAATGGACAGAATGACTGCGTGGACGGCTCGGATGAGGTAAACTGTACCCAGAGCCAGTGTCCGTACTACAAACACCAGTGTGCCGACAAGTCGCAGTGTATCTACCGCAGCTGGGTGTGTGACGGAGAGGCGGACTGCCGAGACGGCAGTGATGAGAAAAACTGTACTTTTACAAGTAAGTCCTACCGTAAACAAAAGAAATGGGACATTTCTGAAGTTCAAGAGAAGCGATTCAGAAAAAAAAAATTATTCTATCAGAAAGTTAAAATGATATTCACAAATCTTTAAGAATACCATTATGAAAATAAATGAAATGTTTTCTGGAAAAGGTCCTCACTACGTGAACTGTCACTGTGATACTTGGAAGTTAACTTGAAGATTTAATTACAGCTTCATGTGTTAGTTGTCAGAAAAGAGGTATACGATTATGTTTGTGTATGAAGTAATGACACACATAAGCAATAGTTGCCGTCCTGTGTAGATTTCTAGTATCTTACTTCAAGGATTTTTTCCCCAACAGCTGGTTTCCACATTCAACACATTTTACAGATAAACTTTGTATTCAAATATATCTTGATTTTATCTTTGTATTTGTTCAAATCAATCAATGTCTAGTGATTTAATTTCAGACTCCACTACACCCTCTGTTACCACTGGTGAGAAATATGCACAATGTTAATTATAGTAGTGTTCGTATATGTACGTCCAAAGGGCTTAGGGTTTATATTTATTATAATTGTAAACTGTCCATATTATAACCTAATGTTCACAGAGGTTTCGGCTACTTACAGACCCATATACTGTATGTGTACTTAAAATAATAGGCTTCATATTTTAGAGGCTTTGGCGCAGACAATGCTGTACTAATTCAAGAATACCGCTAAAGAATTCATTTATAAATAGAATATAAGGCACGAACATGTGTAGCGCTAATTCATGATTACGTCAACAACTCCATATCCATTGATTGCGCTAAATTTCGAATTCGACAAATTGTGTACACATACAGTAGTATTTTAAAGTTTGGATTTCATAGAAGCATATCATTACATGTATAAGAAAAGTAATAGGAATCGGTCTGCTTATTGTGTATTAGGAAATTATCAACGTATTTTAATAAGGTACCTAATATATACTTCATAATTTATACAGATACAAAAAAAAAAAAAATTGCGAAGGTAACACTGTAATAAGAATAACAAAGATTTATGTGAAATCCTGCTTTTCCATGAACAATGATTATATAAATCAATATGTAGATATGGGTACATTATACTCTCATTTTACACATCACTGCATAGCAGATGGTTAACCCATGTGAAAGATTAGTGTCTTTCTTTGTAGCTACCAGAAGTGCAAGCTCACTTAATGTTATTTGTTTTACTCTGATAATTGTAGCCCAGTGTTTTATAAGTTTTGTGAACAGTATCACCAGTATGTCTGTCTGTAGGTCAGTATCTTATAAGTGACCATTGTTTACTCCTTACAGCCCAAGCCCCTACAACTACTACTTATTTATGTGAGCGACACTGTACGGACGGGCGTGGATGTTACGATTACAGTCAGAGGTGTGACGGAATAGAGGACTGTCTGGACGGATCAGATGAAATATACTGTGCTCGTAAGTTTATCTGTGTAATCATATGCTCCTGTTTTATTGAGCTCTTTAATCTGGATGAAAATTATTCATTTTCACATTTCTAGATCAGTTATAACCAAATGCAACACTAGTGGCTAAACCTGAATTAATATACAAGTGCATCACATGTAATTGTAGGCCTTTCAACTAATTTTTCAAGTTGCACATATGGTAAAAACATTGCATAGATAGATTTATAGGTACATGAAATTATAAAAAAAGATAATAACTTATGGATACTTTTAATCACATCATTAAAAATTTAATCAATAAAACAATATACATGTATATTTAAGTTTTGATACTGCCTGTAACCATGCAATATATGTAGGTTCCTTTTTTCTTGTCTTTCTCCGAAATTCAATTGTAATTCTGTATATACATATATTTCTATTTATTTAGTAGATAGGCCTATAGAAAATATAATGTTCATCTTTTTGTTTAAAAAAGAAAGAGGAAAAAATGTTTTTAAATTTAGTTCCCCTATTCCTATTGTCTCCAAAAAGCTACAACGTCTTTTTCTGTTTAAAAATCGTTAATATTTTTAGCTCTTCTGAGCCAAAGGCTCAAAGAGCTAATGCTATGGCCATTTGTGCGGTGTGCGTTAACTTTTTAGAATATGGGCCATAACTCAAGAACCCCTTGGCCAATCAGTACCAAATTTGTCACAGGGTATCCTTGGCCCAAGGGCTACCATTTATACTAAAATAAGGGTTGGGACCCTAAAACAAGGGGAGATAATCAGGAAAACAAAACCAAAAGAACTGGTTGCTAAAAAATCTTCTTCTCCA
>PRKT01000297.1:354810-392264 GCA_003671525.1 Saccostrea glomerata | reverse complement strand
CAGGTGACCTATTGCTATCTGTTTTCGTCCGCCGTGCGTCGTGCGGGTGTCCGTCGTGTGTTAACATTTGAACATTTTCAGCTTCTTCTCTAAAACCACTGCACCAATTTCAACCAAATTTGGCATATAGCATCTATGGGTAAAGGGGAACAAAAATTGTGAATTTCATAATCCCTGCTCCCCTGGGGCCTGTGGGGTTGGGCCAAAATCACTAAAATTAGTGCAATCTTTAAAAATCTTCTTCTTTACTCCTGGACATCAAGCAGTCAAATTGTTTGCATGATTGTAATCAGTATTGAGTCCTCTACCAAAATTGTGAAATTCATGGCCCTTGCGTTAGGGGTTCTAGTGCTAGGGCGGGGCTAAATAGATTATACAGTGAAATTCATTATTCCTTTAAAAATCTTCTTCTCTGCTCGTGGGCTTTAAATAAACTAAATAAGTACGCAGTTCTGTTGAATACGGCTGCCTCTTTCAAATTGTGATATTCATGGCCCTGAGTGAAGTCAGGGGTTCTAAGGTGCTAGGGCGGGGCTTTATAGATTATGTAGTGAAAATGCATAAATTCTTTGAAATTCTTTTCTTTGAGGTCAGGGGTTTTTAGGTGCTAGGGTGGGGCTATATAGATTATATAGTGAAAATGCATAAATTCTTTGAAACTCTACTTTTCTGTTTATGGGCATTAAATAAACTAACCAAGTGCATAATTATGTTGAATAAGGCTGTCTTTTCTAAAATTGTGAATCTAATGGCCCCAGGGTCATTGGTTCTAGTGCTAGGGCGGGGCTATATATAGATTATATAGTGAAAGTTCTTTGAAATTTTTCTCCTCTGTTCATGCGCATTAAATAAACTAACCAAATGCATAGCTATATTGAATTAGGCTGCCTCTTTCAAGATTATGAATTTCATGGCCCCATGATAAGGGGTTCTTAGGTGCTAGGCGGGGCTATATAGATTATATATATAATGAATATTTCTTTGAAAATCATCTTCTCTGCTCCTGAGTATTCAGTAAACTAACCAAGTACAAAGTTTTGTTGAATAAGGCTGTTGCTTTTGTTCAGTTCAGAAATTCACACTTTGAAATTTTTCTTCTCTGTTCATGATCATTAAATAAACTAACCAAATGCATAGCTATGTTGAATTAGGCTGCCTCTTTCAAAATTGTGAATTTCATGGCCCCAGGGTCAGGGGTTCTAGTGCTAGGCAGAGCTATATAGATTATATAGTAAAAAAATGAATTATTTCTTTGAAAATCTTCTTCTCTGCTCCTGAGTATTCAATAAACTAACCAAGTACATAGTTTTGTTAAATAAGGCTGCCTATTCCAAAATTCTGAATTTCACAGCCCCTGGGTTGGGGGTTCTGGTGTTAGGGTGGGGCTCTATTGATTATATAGTGAAAATGCATAAATTCTTTAAAAATCTTCTTTTCTGCACCTGGGTATTAAACCAATGTACTATGTACATAGTTATGAGGAGGAAGGATGCCTCATTGAGATTTGTGAATTTCAGGGCCCCTGGGTCAGGGCTTCTTGTGTTAGGGTGGGGCTCTAATATTTATATATTGAAAACGCATGAATCCTTTCAAAATCTTTTACTTGGTTCCTGGGTATTATGCCAATGATCTTAGTATATATTTATGACGAAGAAAGCTGCTCTTCCAAAAATGGTTAATTTCCTGGCCCCAGGGACAGAGGTACTTGGGGGGGGGCAAAGTTTGAAAATAATTTAATGCTTTGAAATCTGCACTTTAGTATTAATCAACAATATGATGAAAATTTTTTATAAAATTTCCAAAATTTTGAAAGATGTGGCCCCAGGGTCAGTGGTTCCTGTGGGATGGGGTGCAGAACTGATAAAGTAAAAATCTTCTTCTCAAGAACCACTGGGCCAGGAAAGATGAAACTCATGTGGAATCATCCTCAGGTAGTGTAGATTCAAATTTGTTCAAATCATGACCCACGGGGGTAGGGTGGGGCCAAAATGGTCGATCAAAGTTTTACATAGGAATGTATAGGAAATTTTTTTAAAAATCTTCTTCTCAAGAACCACTGGGCCAGGAAAGATGAAACTCGTGGAATCATCCTCAGGTATTGTAGATTCAAGTTTGTTCAAGTCATGACCCCCGGGGGTAGGGTGGAGCCTAAATGGCCGATCAAAGTATTACATTGGAATATATTGGAAGAATATTTATAAATATTCTTCTCAAGAACCACTGGGCCAGGATAGATGAAACTCCTGTGGAATCATCCCCAGGTAGTGTAGATTCAAGTTTGTTCAAATCATGACCCCCGGGGGTAGGGTGGGGCCATAATGACTGATAAAAGTTTTACATTGGAATGTATAGGAAAATTCTTTAAAAATCTTCTTCTCAAGACTCACTAGGCCAGGAAATATGAAACTTATGTGGAATCATCTTCAGGTAGTGTAGATACAAATTTGTTCAAGTCATGACTCCCGGGACTAGGGTGGGGCCAAAATGGCTGATCATAGTTTTACATAGGAATATTTAGGAATTTTTTTAAAAAATCTTCTCAAGAATCACTGAGCCAGGAAAGATGAAACTCCTGTGGAATCATCCCCAGGTAGTGTAGATTCAAGTTTGTTCAAATCATGACCCCCGGGGGTAGGGTGGGGCCATAATGGCTGATAAAAGTTTTACATTGGAATGTATAGGAAAATTCTTTAAAAATCTTCTTCTCAAGACTCACTAGGCCAGGAAATATGAAACTCATGTGGAATCATCTTCAGGTAGTGTAGATACAAATTTGTTCAAATCATGACTCCCAGGACTAGGGTGGGGCCAAAATGGCTGATCATAGTTTTACATAGGAATATTTAGGAATTTTTTTAAAAAATCTTCTCAAGAATCACTGAGCCAGGAAAGATGAAACTCCTGTGGAATCATCCCCAGGTAGTGTAGATTCAAGTTTGTTCAAATCAGTACAATTAATCGCTTGGGATTAATTATCTTGCTTGCTGCAGAAAATTTAGAGGCTTATCTTTATCTGTCACATGAAGATTAATGAACACCTTTGTCTGCAACTGATGTTTGTTTTGAAGTTGAGGTCAACCCTGGGTGATATTTGCATTCACTGAAGGCTTGCATTTTATAAAACACCTGCTTTAATCTTTTTAAATACACATTAAATTTAGTTTTTTTTTTAAATAAGACACGAGGTTTTCCCGTTAATACATGGTTACGATTTACAGGTTTTTGGACATTCAGGAATTATCTTGAAATTTTAAAAATACAGTTGTTACTTATAATCTTCATATATTAAAAAAAATGTAATCAAGTAAAACTCTCATTCAGTGAGCTGCACCCTTATATTTCTACCCCTCAGCGGGGCCCTTGCTGACTGGTCAGTTTTCTAGTTTTTATAACCTTAAAGCTTCATTTCCAAATTCGTGTTAAGCTTGATTTGAAATGCTGTTATATACATGAAGTGTGCATGTATAATATTTGATATTTAATACATGTAGTAGCAATGACACTCTGTATATGTATGATTTTGTTTGTAGATATACTGGAAATCTGCAGAAAAGAACGTTACTTCCTTTATAACTGTTCCTGGAGGCAGAAATTATTTCTTATTTGACAGTGGACGGCTAATGTACAAGAAGAAATATCAGTTTTGGGTAAGGTAGTTTTGGATCTATTTAGAGAGATCAGAATAATTTATGAATTGGAGAGGGGTCCAATGTCGGCTTGTTCACCTGTTTGTGAACTTTATTTAAAATGCTACACCTATTTCATTTACATGTATAATAGGATTCTGATTAAACTTGGTACACAAGCAGACTACTTATTCAATTCCGTTTTATCATTGTTACAAATTAAAAAATTGAAACATCCATGAAATTCTTGCAATATGCTGCTTTTTGTCATTTTTAATTTTTTTTTCCAAAACAAATTGGTACACAAATATATGAGAGCAAACTGGACAATTCTCAATTTTCAAATCCTTATAAACAATTACATTACATATTTTCATCTTTGTCTGTACTTAGTTAACATCATGTAAGTCAAAGAGAATTTTCTTAACCTTTTATCCTTTACACCACCAAGAATTCCTGAGAACACATTCCATCCCTAAATACAATACTGCACACCATCAGAGCCAGTGCTGAATCCTGTATAATACTTATACCATTCACTGTGTAGTTATCCTGCCTTCACATTATTTCTCCAGTTCTTCCAAAAATGCTCTTGATATACATTCTTAAAAAATGTAAAATTCTAGGTACAGAAGGTTATAATTTACATGTATTCTTCATGCCATATTTTTGATTTTTTAATTAATATAAGAAAAGCATATATGTCAAGTGCCTGTTAAACAAACCTCAATTTTAAAATATTTCGCATTAATTATTTTCTCTCAGGTGTCAGCAGTGAATCTAGCTGGTGAAGGACAGGCCACAGACAAAACCCCTGAAAAGGGCCTCATCTACGATCAAGGGGGCATCACTATAATGCCGAATTTCACAGAGCCCCAGAGGCCAGACAATTTCACCATAAGGTTGAACTGGCGACCTGTACCGGGAGCGGACGGATACAGGATTACCTACCAAGATGCCATGAAGGTTCCTGTGACAGTCGACGTTAGGGGCCGCACAA
Organism: Saccostrea glomerata; assembly: GCA_003671525.1. NCBI lineage: Eukaryota > Metazoa > Mollusca > Bivalvia > Ostreida > Ostreidae > Saccostrea > Saccostrea glomerata. The sequence continues at coordinate 387,638 of PRKT01000297.1, read as the reverse complement.
AAGTCTCTACAACAAGTAAGTCAAACACATAAATATTGGTATTTAACATCTCAGATTGTAATCCTTATTCAGCTTTGTTGCCTTTAAAAATATCAAATGAGCTTTCAGACATCGAAGTATCCATTATTGATTTACATGTATTTATCAGGTTATTTAAGTGGGTGCATTGCTTTGTACCCATAATAACCTGAGTACTGCAATTAAATGGGATGGCTGGTGAATATAGACATAAGTTCTTCAAACACTGTATTGTGTTCAATAGTTTGTTAATACATACATTAGTCCAATTCAGTAGATTACTTCTACTGATTTTAAGATCATAAAGTCAGATGTTGTTTTTGCTTGACATTTATTCACTTTATAAACAGATTGATGTAGATAGGTTGTCCATGTTCTGGGCTCCTTAGTCTGTCCACATCTGACATTGTCCAGTCAGCATTATTAATTCTAGACAAATGTACTTTAATTTCTAAACATCAATTACCTGTGTTGAGATGCTGCAATATTATGTACTGTAGATAAATTGAGGATTGGGGAAAAAAAGGGAAGGATGCTTTTTACTTATTTTTATGCATTTGAACATTTCAGTCAATAATCTGTGTCCAGGATTCGAGTACGAATTCCAGATGGCTGCATACAATAACCATGGCGACGGACCATCAAGATCCATCATGGTAGAGATGAACGGTAAACTATCAACTTAATTCAGTCAAACGATACTGCAATCATATTATAGCAAAAGTTTAAAATACAATTGTAGGTGAAATGATAAGTTGTAATATGCCAATCAAACTTCTATTCTTGCAATAAATCTTAAATAGTTAAATAAATATGACAGTGATTTATGATAAGTATTTCTAAAAAAGGTGTAAATCTGCTTTGTTTTTATTCATAGTGTGAGGTAAAACTGTTCATTATTATAAATATAAAATTTAATGGACATCAGAATCATAACACACAAAATTTTTAAGAAAAACTCAATGGAAGAGAAAAAAAAAAATTCTAGAAAATACGTGTATTTTGAACAAGGTTTGGCTCAAACTTGTAATATGAAATAAATATTGTTACTTTTATTGCAGGTGTTATGTTAAAATAGTGACTGTCAGAAATATAGAAATCACTTCTCTGTTTACATTCAAATGATTCTTCATGTGAGAATTGATGTGTTTTAGGGACCACTCCTTTTTTGGAGATTGCTAATGCCACAATGCAAGATAATACAGTCTTTGTGATAAGCTGGAAACCTGCACAGCTGAACTTGGACAAACCGGTGCCTATAGTGAGTGAACTATTAATAAGTTAAGTTTTTAGGTCACCTGAGTTATTTAGATGTCCTTTGTCTATCAATTCAAGTTTATTAGGTGTTGAACGCTCTGAAATGGTTTAACACATTACAACAAATTTTAAACTCACCTTAGACAACTATAGAGACTTTATCTTCATTGCATTTTACCTAACTGTTTAAGCACTCTTTTTAATCCTGTGAAAATAAGCTTCACGCAAAGCCCTGTTACCAGACATTGCTAGTTATAAAGTTATTAAAAAATAATTATATAATTGCTAGGTCTTTTGTTTTTAATTTCAAGGGTTCTCCATGAGCTGTTTTACTGTGTTGCTCCCGACACAGTAAAATTTTCTCTGACACAGTAACAATTTAAATTTTAAGCATGTGACACAGTAAAATTTTTGCAAACACAGTAAGATCTGTGATAATCAGAAAATCCAAACATATAAATTTTCTCTCTCTGAAATTTTAATCAAATAATTCTACCGTCTTCCAATCTAACAGGTAGAGCACTTAATTAGGGCTTCACCTTGCATAATCATTTACCTCCTAGACCCTCACTGGACTTTAAGCATGAAGGAACAAAGGCAAATAAATTGTTTCACACTTCCATGTAACAGTTAATTTGTAGATGCATTAAAAATTATAATGAATAGTGATTTAGTTGCGAATTTGATCGAAAAATACCACAAAATTTTAGTGCTTCACGTAAACTCTACACCACAGTAAAATTTCAAACGATGGAGAACCTTGATTTCTATATGTGCCTCTTTTGTTACATAAGTAGACTGTTTAAGAGAGAGTTACATAAGTAGACTGTTTAAGAGAGAATCACTGACTTGTTGTTTTAGAGTTACACAGTATTTTATGACTATGACCCCCGTGACCTTGAACTTGGCACTGACCCCAGAAAGAAGGCTAAGAATGTAACAGTAACCAATAGAAACCGTGCCACATTGAAAGGACTAAGGGCGTGCGAGTCGTACACGGCGAGGCTGGCCATGACCGCCCCAGGGTTCTGTCCCTTGTCAGGCATCGCAACATTCGTCACTGGAGAAGGTATGTGGGGAAAAAGGTAGATCACAACTGGTGAAGTTGCAATACTGTGGAATCATTATTGTTAATTTATCTGTTGATTGAATTGGTTGAATATACGAGTTGCCCACGAAATAACGTCCCCACGAACCAACAACACTGTTTATCCACAAACATTGACCTTAATGAACTAAAATGATTCCACAGTAGCCAGAGGAAATTTAGTTTTAATAGTACATTTATAGATTCATCTATAAATTTATCACATGAGTATCACATATTTACCAGGAAAGAAATTTTCAAAGTAATTATCTTGTTCCTCAAACAGTATTGGATCATTCATAATTGTAGATATATTCCTTGAAAACTATACTTTTCTTGGTTGTCTTTCTCCAAAAGTATATATCTAAGAGAATCTTGTCTTTAAATTTTTCAGATGAAAGTGCCCAGCCTGAGAATGTCAATTTCCAGTTCTTTAAGGGCAGTAAGACAAAAGGAAACCTAACATGGGAAGCTGCTTGTTTTGAGGAATTTATAGATGTGGTTTGTTTTTCATCTTTTTTTTCCTTTTGTAATGTTTTTATTAGATTTAGTTGTTGGGACAATTTTTACACTTAAGGATCTACTGAATTTTATCTTAAATTGCAATTCTTAGTGAATTGTTTGATGGTACAAAAAGAGAAATCAAAAGCACTGTACAGATTTATTTATGTTTATGGACAAGTATAAATTGAAATCAACTATTTTATTTTACAAATGCTTGACATTTGCTTCATATTTTAGGGATATGTTGTCATAGTGACAGAGGACCGAACCAATCAATCATTCCGATCAGAGAAGTATACATCAACTAAAGACCTGAAGTTGTTCCAGACCTTGGGACCCTTCCGAAGGGGAGCCACCTACACAGTGGTCATTCAGAGGGACGTCAAAGGGGTCCGTAATCCCCGACCCTCAGATCCCTACAAGATCAGAGTTGGTAGGTCATAACAACACTTCAGGAGGGTTACTAAGAAGTCATGGTGAATTTCACTTTTCTACTTGAAGTTGTTTGCCATCTATCAACTTTTCACATTTTTGACATTTTGATACTGATATATGTACTACATATATATGTTTCATTAGTACTGATATACTTTATGTTTCATGATTACTGATCTATTTACTATATGTTATGTTATTACTTATACTCTTATAGAACCCTATGCCAGTCCCCTGAACCTTGTGGGAACTCCCCAGTCTGATGAAGGCAAAATAACCTTGACCTGGACTCCAAACACAGTGGATCCTCCAAAACCTGAAAACTTAAAGGTACACATGAATTATTCTACACATGTTCATTGAATGCTTTATGGTCATCACAGTACCTAGTAAGTATTGATTGCCAACCATTATATACTATGTATGGAGTTAATTATTGCTAAAAGACTTCAGGGTCTTGTAACAGGTCAATCATATACAAGTATGTTTATAATGCAGTTAAAAATGGGGTTAAGGTGGTTTCTTTACTATTGTGTTAAGGGATGTATTTTGCAGTATTTACATGTATATTTTCCTATCAACAGGGATATGAGGTACAGTGGATGAGGAGCCATGAGGGAGGGAGTCACTCCCAGACCGAGTTCCAGACCCTGGGGATCCTCGGAGGAACCATCACAGACTTCACCGTCCAGAAGTTCTCTGACTACCACTTCAGAGTCCGCGTGGTGACCAAGGATGGCTATAGGGGGGCGTGGAGCCAGGAGTATCACATGACGTCCTCAGGTATGAGTAGTATACTCGTCACTTAGATACAAGAGTGTTCAATCACAGACAAAAACAAGTGGATAACTGTAACTTGAAGTTGTTTTTGTTTGTCTCTATTAATATGAATTTATATTGATTTTTCAGAGGTGATAGCAGAGCCCCAGAGTTCTACAGTTACAATGAATAAAACAAATCTCATCGCTATCATTGTCTCTATTGCCACTGTTGTCATTGCTCTTGTCGTCGTTCTCGCCTTCTTTATCATCAGACATCGCCGACTTCAGAGAAGCTTTATGGCGTTCGCCAACAGTCACTATGATTCCAGATCAGGGACGACGACATTTAGCGCCAATGATATCGGTAAATTACACTGTTATCTAATCAAATGGTAACATATACAACTGGTAACAGTTTTGTTAATTTGAATATTTTCTGTTTTCTTATTTTTTTCCATCGTCAAATACATCTTTCAGAATGTTTCCTCCAGTCAGTTTTGAAATTCAAGCAAATAAACACACATCTTTTTAAATTCATCAGAAAATGGAGAGTAATAAAACAAACATCTTTTTCAAATATTTCAAAGTTTCATCGTTTTTTCTGATTTTTTTTTTAAAAAGTACTTTGGTTATGATTTTTTTTAAACACTTCAAGCAGGGATGTATGCGATTTACTTGTAAGGAAACTAAATGTCTTTGAAAATCAGCTTGTATTAAAGAATAATTTTTAGGTCACCTGACTCAGGTGACCTATTGCTATCTGTTTTCGTCCGTCGTCGTTCGTCGTCAATGGGTGGTAAACTTTTGAACATTTTCAGCTTCTTCTCTGCAACCACTGAACCAATTTCAATCAAACTTGGCACAAAGTATCTATGGGTGAAGAGGAACAAAAATTGTGAATTTCATGATCCCTGCCCCCCCTGGGGCCTGGGGGGTGGGGCCAAAACCACTAAAATTAATGCAATCTTTGAAAATTTTCTTCTCTACTCCTGGAAATCAAGCAGTCAAACTGTTTGCATGATTGTAATTAGCATTGAGTCCTTTACCAAAATTGTGAAATTAATGGCCCTGGGTTCAGGGGTTCTGGTGTTAGGGCGGGGCTCTATTGATTATACAGTGAAAATACATGAATTCTTTGAAAATCTTCTTCTCTGCTCCTGGGTATTAAATAAACTAACTAAGTACATAGTTATGATGAGCAAGAGTGCCTCTACCAAAATTGTGAATTTTATGGCCCTGGGTTCAGGGGTTCTGGTGTTAGGGCGGGGCTGTATTGATTATATAGTGAAAAAACATTAAATCTTTGAAAATCTTCTTCTCTGCTCCTAGGTTTTAAATTAACTAACTAAGTACATAGTAATGATGAGCAAGAGTGCCTCTACCAAAATTATGAATTTTATGGCCCCAGGGTCAGGGGTTCTGGTGTTAGGGCGGGGCTGTATTGATTATATAGTGAAAATACATGAATTCTTTGAAAATTTTCGTCTCTGCTCCTAGGTTTTAAATGATTTAAGTACATAGTTATGATGAGCAAGAGTGCCTCTACCAAAATTGTGAATTTTATGGCCCCAGGGTCAGGGTTTCTGGTGTTAGGGCGGGGCTGTATTGATTATACATGTATAGTGAAAATACATGAATTCTTTGAAAATCTTCTTCTCTGCTCCTGGGTATTAAATAAACTAACTAAGTACATAGTTATGATGAGCAAGAGTGCCTCTACCAAATTGTGAATTTTATGGCCCCAGGGTCAGGGTTTCTGGTGTTAGGGTGGGGCTGTATTGATTATATAGTGAAAAAACATTAAATCTTTGAAAATCTTCTTCTCTGCTCCTAGGTTTTAAATTAACTAAGTACATAGTAAAGATGAGAAAGAGTGCCTCTACCAAAATTGTGAATTTTATGGCCCCAGGGTCAGGGTTTCTGTGTTAGGGCAGGGCTGTATTGATTATACATGTATAGTGAAAAAACATTAAATCTTTGAATATTTTCTTCTTTGCTCCTGGGTTTTAAGCAGATGAACTACCTATATAGTTATAAGCAAGAGCCCTAATCTTCAAGAATTGTAAATTTCAAGGCCCCAGGGTCAGTTGTACCATAGAGGGGGGGGCTGTACTTATATACTGGAAATGAATGAATTGTTTGAAATGTGCTCCTTGGTATTAATCAAATATTTTTGAAAAGCAAGGATGCCTTTCCAAAAATTGTGCAATGTGTGGATCTACCGGGTAGGCCTAAGAGTCAAGGGTTCATGTGTGGTAGCGGCACTACTGATTATTGCTGAATATTACTGATTTGTTGAAATGCATTTTTTGTTCCCCTACCCTGCCTATGGGTATTAAGTAACCAAACTAAGGAACTGCTAAGTGTATAGTTATGTTGACCAAATGGTAAATGCTATAGCATCTGGCTTAATAGATGGATCAAATTCAATCACTGGAAAGTTGTTGAATAATGCTCTGGTGACCTATAAGGCCCATGGGCCTCTTGTTTGAATTGAGGACATTTTGTACATTGTACATGTTCTATTTTTAGGTGAAGAAGAGGATTCTCCTATGATACGGGGATTTTCTGATGATGAGCCCCTTGTGATAGCATAATGGACAGAGACAGAGAGCTTGTGCCATGTGTGATCTCCGACGAGGTCATACGTATTGTGATATACTGTCTTTGTCAGACCTTGTCACCGGGTGACTTTTCTGTGATTTTACAATACATATTTCGAATTTAATCTTTCAAGGTGTATGTATTTTTGAAAATTTAGTAACCTCATTTGTTTTGGAAAAATATTCTGCTTTTGACATGTATATACTACATGTAATGTTACTACATGTAATGTAAGTGTTCTTTTGGATTTTTATAACACTTCATTTTTTTCTGTATTGAGTCTTTTGCCATTATCATATGTAAGGACTTGTATATCTAATAACCTGAGGGAACTCATCATTTTTAATATAAGTGATGATTTATGGCAATAGCATCTATTTCATTTCATTTTAATGTTTACACATCATTAATTTGTTTAATGTTAGATTATGAAGCTTCACAAAGGTCTGGCCCTGGAATCATGAAACATCTTACTCTGTAGACAAAATCTTAATATTCTACTTTTATTTATATTGCTCCATAATTGTTTTTTATATGAAATTAAGTGAGGAAATTAAATAATTAGTGAAATTTTACAGAGGATAGAAGATTTGACTTAAGTCTTAGTGTGTTTCATGATTCTATGACTAGTTTTATAGCTGACAAAAAAAGTTAAAAAGACACAAAATTGATAGGTTTTCCTTTATATGTGTTCAAGTTATATAAAACCTGTCGGTATTAGAAAAATTTACCAAATTTTACACAAGTAAACGTCTTAATGTAAATGTGAAAACTAAATAATGTTAAGTATTTTTGATACCAAACAAGTCTGTGTGTAAATGTAGGTGAATTAGCATATCAATCAGAATTGTGTACTTCTGCTTATAGATTTATACATTCCACTTTATAGCCTTAAGTTTGCTCAGAATTCATTGTTCTTATAAATAATTGTGCATGTTGATAGGGTAGAAGAAAAAAAATGAATGGAATGAGAGAGAGAGAGAAAAACACTGAATTCATGTTTACTTTTTCACAGTTCTAAATAATCCTTCTTTAAAATTAGAGATTATACAATAGAAAAAATGTTCTCATGGAGATTTTTAATAGTGCATTTGTTAGAGACTACTTTGTTGCAAAGTTTCATTATTTAATATTATGATTTTTGTATAAGAATTATTGTAAGATAATCACCCATCTTGGTAGGACAATTTTGTAGAGGAATTTCTGAAGCTATGAAGCAGGATCTGCTATTGACCTGTGTTGGATGATATTTGATGTCTCTTTGTGAATATATCTGATTTCTAATGACACAAGCACATAAATATGTTTTGATGAGATTTATTTTCATTACATGTTTCACATTTTCATTTTTTTTTTGAAAAAGAAGACCTATAAACCGTTGGTGTGATTCTATTGACATGTAAAAACATCCTTTTTTTTCTAAATGACACTATTGAAAGATTGTCTTTTTTATATTTGTGTTATTTTTATGTCAATACATAGGAAATGATACTGATTTATGAAGACATATCTATATATCTACTGATTGACTGAATCTCAGCTGTCTTAATTGTAGTATGTGTGTTGTCCTGTAAAAAGTGCTACCACTCCACTCTTTGTTTTTGTCCCTATAACATATACTGAGGAAATTCTGTTGATCTGTTTTATGGCTGCAGAGAACCTATATACCTCATTTTCTTTTCTACTATTCCTTCATACAACATTTCATTTTTCATTGTGCTCTTTTTTTCTCAAGCAAATGGTAAAGATTTTATTTTAATTGAAATGATTGACATCCTCAGTTTCTACAATAAAAGAATGTCGAGGAAAGAAAATATAAAGTTTGTCTTGATAATTATTTCATATGGTGTACATGTGAATGTCTCATATTTGGTATTGCTTCTCATATTTCTAATATACTCCTGACCAAAGACTGCTTACTAGTAGACACTGATATGAGTTGTTGAGATACATGTATATTAACCAGAATTTCCTCTGAATCTTAAATAATCTGATGGTGATTGCCCTGACTGTTTTGATATGTTTCTTTTAATTTACTTTATTTATCTGACCAGCAGTCTATGTATTACATCTGACTTTAAAAATAAAAAGTCAAGATTTTAAAGTCACTTTGCAAATATAGTAAGGCTTTCCATTAAAAAAGCACCTTGTTAATGAACATGTTTTTAAAAAAGGTATTGACTAGTGATAAGGCTATTTTCTGCGTTTTGTACATCAGAAAGTTTTTACTCCATCCCCTTAATTTGTCATTACACATGTGTGGGTTAATTGGCAGTTTGTATTATTTTTTTAAGCTTCTTTAATTTATGTTTTTCGTTGGTTTATTTTTCATACATGTATTTAGTTGTTGAATGCATATTATGTTGTATTACTTACTCAAAGCTTGAGATGAATTTTTGCTTTATTTGTTTATTAAACATCACCAAATTTTGTTTCTTTTCACTATGTTTGAACTTAAGGAAGACTTGGTTTTAGATTAAACTTTCAATTTATTGCTCTACTCAAGTGAGTAGACAGTAGCATTTTACCAGTTAAATGCTACATAGCATACAGATTCTAGATAGCACATAGCTACATGTACTAGATAGATCACAGCTTTTAAGTAACTATAAATAGCTACTAGGTATACATAGCTATGAGGTAGCACACAGCAACTAGATGTATTACATAGATACTAAACAGCAAACAGGTACTAGGTAGCACGTTGCTAATAAATAGGACATAGCTATTAGATAGCAACTATTATTAATATTTCCAATGAGGTTTTTATGTTTTGTCTATTAAACTGTCAGATAATTCAACCTTCTTAAATTTTAATATTAATACATCAATACATGTATAATGAGACACTTATCCACTGACTGTGTGTGGGATAGCTTTTTCATCAAACTCTTGACAGAAACTATCCCCCTCGTGCAAACCATTGGGGAGGTTCCTGGTTTGACAAAAGAGCTATAATTCTACTCATAACCAGTGAATAAGTATACTATGATCACAGCTACAGTGTACTATAAACCACACAACTACTAGAAAGCTCACAGCTACTAGATAGTGCTGTCTTCTAGATAGCACACAACCTATGGATAACAAACAACTGATACAATGTGAAATAGGTTTCATATGTATTTGACCCAAATATCAAGGCACTAACCATCACTCTTGCAAATGTCATAACAAGTTGATTGAGCATGTAACCCTTGTATTTTGTTAAAGAGAGAATTATCAGACTTTAAAGGATATACACTGTACATAAGGACACAGAGACAATGGAAGAATGAACTAGTATAAAATTTTGGTCTGATTGGCAGGTTTCACTAGGAGAGAGGAGAAAGACAACTGAACAATTGAGTTCAACTTCAAAATTTTCAACAACAATAAATAATAATAATACTCTTTGATTATTTAGTTCTTTATATGGCAAGATAGCAATCAGACCACAATTGTAGGAGAAGTAGCCTTTTAAAAGAATTTTACAAATAGTTTAATTTTAGTTACCATGGCAACATAATTCATAAAAAACAATAGAGACAATTATGTATCTTAGTTAAGTCGACTTGCATGCTGCATTATACTCCGGTATATTAAAATCAGACCTAAACTATAGGAGGAAAACATTTTGAAAGTATATGGCAGAAATGTCTATTTTTTAGCAAAAGGGGCAACACCGTTCATCGGAATCAAAAAACCAATTTACAGAATTATGTAGTCTACTTGTGTGTCAAGTTATTTTGAAATCAGATTAAAACTGTAGGAGGAGTTTTGAAAGTATTTCACAGACATTTCAATTTTTATTAACCACAGCAACATTTTTCATCGAAATTAAAAACAGATACACAGATATATGTATTTTTGTCTACTTATGTTCAAAGTTATATTGAAATCAGACCTAAGCTATAGGAGGGGTAGCTTTTTGAAAAATTGAAGATAAATATAAAACTGATGTAGGCACATAAAAACGTATTTCGTGTAAATAATCAATTTCATTGCCATGCTTGGTCATTGAAGATTTGAAAACTGCGCAAAATAATTTCAAATTTCAGATCTCAAGAGATGAAGAGAAATAAATTGGCGCCAGCTATTTACCACAACATGTTTCATTCCTGAAAAAGCCGGGCTTTGTAATAGCATGTAGACAAATGCTTTTTCTCTGAAATGTTCATATCTTTGGATTGGTCGTCTGCGAAATTACTTTGTAAAAATTATTTTTATTTACATCCAAGTACATTGAGGTTGATATTAAAAAGATCAAAAGTGGAACCAAAATCAAAATGGCAGCTGTACCTGTAAAGTGCATATTCCATACCTGCATGTTTTCAAATTTAACACAAAGGTTACAGGGGCTTTTAAAATCTAATTAAATATAGACATTTTTTCCGTTGGAAACGGAAGACCTTAATAATACTCTTTGATTATTTAGTTTCTTTATATGGCAAGATAGCAATCAGACCACAATTGTAGGAGAAGTAGCCTTTTAAAAGAATTTTACAAATAGTTTAATTTTAGTTACCATGGCAACATAATTCATAAAAAACAATAGAGACAATTATGTATCTTAGTTAAGTCGACTTGCATGCTGCATTATACTCCGGTATATTAAAATCAGACCTAAACTATAGGAGGAAAACATTTTGAAAGTATATGGCAGAAATGTCTATTTTTTAGCAAAAGGGGCAACACCGTTCATCGGAATCAAAAACCAATTTACAGAATTATGTAGTCTACTTGTGTGTCAAGTTATTTTGAAATCAGATTAAAACTGTAGGAGGAGTAGCGTTTTGAAAGCATTTCACAGACATTTCAATTTTTATTAACCACAGCAACATTTTTCATCGAAATTAAAAACAGATACACAGATATATGTATTTTTGTCTACTTGTGTTCAAAGTTATATTGAAATCAGACCTAAGCTATAGGAGGGGTAGCTTTTTGAAAAATTGAAGATAAATATAAAACTGATGTAGGCACATAAAAACGTATTTCGTGTAAATAATCAATTTCATTGCCATGCTTGGTCATTGAAGATTTGAAAACTGCGCAAAATAATTTCAAATTTCAGATCTCAAGAGATGAAGAGAAATAAATTGGCGCCAGCTATTTACCACAACATGTTTCATTCCTGAAAAAGCCGGGCTTTGTAATAGCATGTAGACAAATGCTTTTTCTCTGAAATGTTCATATCTTGGGATTGGTCGTCTGCGAAATTACTTTGTAAAAATTATTTTTATTTACATCCAAGTACATTGAGGTTGATATTAAAAAGATCAAAAGTGGAACCAAAATCAAAATGGCAGCTGTACCTGTAAAGTGCATATTCCATACCTGCATGTTTTCAAATTTAACACAAAGGTTACAGGGGCTTTTAAAATCTAATTAAATATAGACATTTTGCAAATTCTATGATTATAGTAATAAAAAAAACAAAAACTATCACACTTGTTGCAACTGCCCGCATGCGGGCAGTGGTCACGGGTACTTGTGGACAGACCCCCCCCCCGATATTCATTCAACCCCGGGGCTCTTTTGACATTTTTTTCACAATTTATATTTATTACACTTATTCAACATGTTTGCAATAGGAATAAATCGTCAAAATCCCAAAATAATCGCTCCACAAAAAATACCCCACTAAACGTGATCTCTCTTTTATGATGTATTGTGGGGTATTTTTGTGGGTTTATTCCTTTTGCAAACATGTTGAATAGGTGTAATAATTAAATATAAATTGTGACAAATCCCCAAAATAATCGCTCCACAAAAAATACCCATCTAAACGTGATCTCTCTTTTATGATGTATTGTGGGGTATTTTTGTGGGCGATTATTTTAGGGTTTTGACGATTTATTCCTATTGCAAACATGTTGAATAAGTGTAATAATTAAATATAAATTGTGACAAAAATGTCAAATAACCCCTGGGGTTGAATATCGGGGGAGGGGGGGGGGTGTGTTCTGTCCACAAGTACCTGTGGCAGTGGTTAGAGAGTTTGCATTAGAATCACGGAGTAAAGAGTTGAACCTTACATCGCGAGTTCGAATCCACTGCGGGACGTTAAGACCAGTCCTTCATCCGAGACTGTATTTAAACTGAAGGAGGTCCAGTGTCGCAGAAGTTGTCACTCTGAATGCTGAGTATAGGGTCAACCCTTCACCGGCCAGTGGTGCACTGGCATCTCCATATGAGTGAAAAATTCTGGAAAGAACGTTAAACAACATACAAATTGAAATCTCTGTAATCTAAAATCAATCAGTCCTTCATCACCCCCTACTCCTCTCTCAGAGCAACCACCAGGGGTGGTTGGAGCAGACAGGGTAATATACTAGTATATTTCTCTTAAGGTATAGAAAAGTTAGTAGTAAGCCCTTCTAAATGGATGGTACCCCCTTTCTTCATAAGTTTATAATTATATTTCTTTTACTTGTCCACCTAAAATCAAAGTTACTGAATCGTTGTCATTATCAACTCGGACAGTCATGCACATTTCTCAATATAACTGATTTCGTAACCGATTTCATTGATGGGTGCCCCTAAAACATTTGCAAACTTATGCTTAGTATGCTCCCCAACATCCTTCAATCCAGTTTTAAATGCTTAATGATTCAGTACGTCTAAGGAATTGCCTGGTCTTGCAACAGATCAAGGAATAACACATCAATGTTCAAAACCTTGTGTAAAAAGAAAAAGTTATATCTTCTGTAAACAAAGTAATTGACACCGAATTCGATCTGAGAATGAAAAAAAGTATGTTTGGGTTATCGATGTTGATTTTGTTTACATGATTTCTTAAACAGATGCGGAATTTAACCAGTCACTTGATTTTAAATCTAATAATTAGATTATCTGTACAAGATATTAAAAATATTTGTGAATACAATTAAATGAATTAATACACATTTTTTGCTGGCTATAAATTATAAAATGCATCTACAGATTGAATCAGAGCTGGGTAGTCATGAATATTTTATTATGCATTTTATATTGGTTTTGATAATCATTGAAAACCATACTAATATATGTTGCATTATGCCTTCCAGGTGAACATAAGCATTATTCGGTTGTACACTCACTGGACTAAATATAGATAAATAAATCTCAAAATGATTTAGCAACCCTCGAAGTACAATATTACCTCGCCCTTGGGGTTTAGGAAATAACTGCCCTTCAGGTAGTTTAAACCGTCATTTTGTTCTTAAACAAGAATTTTTGTATAATTTTGATATCTTTTTATATGAAGAAAACCGGTAAGACAAGTAATACATGACGGTATCTGTAGGAGCTATAAGTAGTTCTCGTCAAAAGTTTGTCCTAATAATAGAATTTACTAGTATTATAGATTTTTTGAATACCATGGATAAAGTGTATGGAGAAAACGAATTGTCCTCAAGCTCAAAAGACTATTTAAACAAAATAAATCAGAAATAGGGAAAACACGGACCTCTCAAATATAAGTTAGGATCAGATACCATAGAGGAGTGAGCGTCACCTGCCGACCGGTCACATCTTATCACCTTGTGTTCCTTGTCATGATCGGCAAAAAAAGGCAAATCATTTTTGACTTCATGAAAGACTGTATCTGCTGAAAAGGGCATTGTATTGACCATAGAACTTGCGAAATGATGATATTAAACGAGACTGTTGATATTCTTGATTCATCAACTTGTTTGTCCATAACTTCACTCGATTTAGGAATTGTTCCTACAAAGAGCATGTCCTTGCTTACCAAATCAACTGAGAGGCATTACCCCATATGCAGTCGGTAATATGAAAATTACCATTGTTATTAACGTCTGTTACGATTTGGGGTACCCATCTCTTATCCGCAACTCCTCTCATACCACTGAAGGAAATTTAATGAAACTTTCACAGAATCTTTATTACATATTGCCATTGTGTACCTCCTATCTTACTTTTTGATCTGACATATATTTTGGATTTTCCAGAGCAAAACATGGACACTGCTGTTATATTCATATGGGGGGCGGAGGGTATCATTTAGTGAGCTCATTGCTCACAGTACCTCTAGTTATACCCCCGCTTGAAAAGCGGGAGGGTATATAGTAATCGTTAATTCCGTCCGTCTGTACGTCCGTCCGTCCGTCCGTCCGTCCGTCTGTCCCGCTTTGGGGTACCCATCTCTTATCCGCAACTCCTCTCATACCACTGAATGAAATTTGATGAAACTTTCACAGAATCTTTATTACATATTGCCATTGTGCACCTCCTTTTTTACTTTTTGATCCGACACATATTTTGGGTTTTCCGGCCACAGCAAAACATGGACCTTGCCATTAAAACTACTAGTATATGGAGGCGGGGGGTCTCATTTTTTAAAATATGTTTTAATACTCATTAAAAAAGGTATAATGCTCAAGAAATTCATGTTTTCAGGGATTAATTTCTTTTTCGTGACCTTAATATTTGACATTCTTTTAAACTGGAGGATCCAAAGATTGTTCTGACTTTTCCCACAGTTCTATATAAAAAGATTTTGAAATATGAAGGTAACGAACTGCAACCAGACAGAAAAGACAATTTAATCAATTCAAAGCAAGAGAAGAGCAAACACGGACCTCTCAAACATCAGAGATGGGATCAGGTGCCATGGAGGAGTGAGCATCCCTGTCAATTGGACACACCCATTGTAAGTTTTATGTCATGACCTGGAAAAACTGGGGGAAATGCGAAATGAATACTTAATGGGAGAATGCTTGTATTCTTCTTTCAACACTTGTTGTCAATGGCTTGCCTCGTTTAAAAAAAATGTTTGCATGTAGAACATCTTGCACATCTCATCAACTGGAAGACACCAATCTCATATTCAGGTAATATAATATTGAAATACTTGATAAAACGTCGTCGATCTTTTTCAATGTCAAGTTGACTGTCACAGAAAATTTTCCTCTTCTTCCAACATTATTCTTCTTAATTCATACAAAATTAATCTATTCCAATATGTAACCATATTTTCCAACTTGTTTTTATTTAAGAAATAAACAACGTTATTTAGTGAACATGGCGTTATGAATAGCAATTGCTCTGCTGGCATATTCCATGATGCGCGCTAGCGTGCCAGCTTTTCAAGCGGGGGGTATAACTAGAGGTACTGTGAGCTATTACTTATATTTGCATTCTTTGATGTTGTCAAGAATATCAGAGGAAATCCTGACTTACATAAGGACGCAGCTTCTTCTGTCTTCAGTAAAGAAAACCATACGGCTTTAAAATCAGTACACCTGATCAATACTCCTATTCTCTAATAAATCACAAGTATTTCCCTCTCAAACACAGTTATCTGGATAAAGCAGCGCCGTCATCACATTCTCTTAATTTTTGTTTTGATGCAGTCGTGACGTCATCGATCAACGTTATTGAAATCATCTGACAAAACACTATGGTAAAAATGAGAATGCTTTCCTAATGATTATTACTCCAGTATGCTTTTCTGTGATTTTTTGGGGTACTTTTTCCATTTATTTTTTCTTGAAATAGATATAGATCTACTAGTTAAAGAAATTTTCTCTTTCTGAATGTTATTACCCAAGTGTGAAGAGTTATCGTTCTTTGTACAAGTATGCATCATACGAAAAAATAAAACTTTGGAGTTCTACTCAATTTTTAAAAAGTTTCATATTACAATTAAATACATTGACCAAAATTAAATTTTTAAAGATATCAAACAGCAATTTTAAATTGTTCTGAATTCCTTTTTTCCAAAAAATATTATTAAAAACTTATATTTAGTCCTTTTACGAAACATTTCATATATATACTTCTCACCACGGAATGTACCTGTAGTAGAGATTGTTCTACACAAGTGAGGTAGAGCACTCATACCAGAAGTCTTACAAAAGGAGTTGATGGCTACATGTTCATAGTTGGAGAGAGCAGTGGATATGCAATTACCCCACCTCTGATGATTTTTTCGTGAAATCCTGGCTTACGATTGGTTGAAGTATGTCACGTGAAGGCGCTGGATTTCTTATACCCGGTCAGTTGTAAATCCATACCCGGTCAGTTGTAATCTATACCCGGTCGATGTATTACGTCACAAACACAAACGTGACGTCATAATAGGCACATTATAAGCGTGATGAAGGATTTAGCAGACAAAACCATTTATAAACTACAGATAAAACGTAAATGTTACATCGGTGGGGTAAATTCGTTACACAGTCTTTTAGTGACAGGGTATGGGATGATACCTGGTTAGTAAATTTCATACCTGACTCGGCTCCGCCTCGCCAGGTATGAAATTTACTAACCAGGTATCATCCCATACCCTGTCACTAAAAGACTATGTAACTAATAATATAATCCTCTAAGAAGAGGCCCATGGGCCTTATAGGTGACCTGAGCATTATGCAACAACTTTCCAGTGATTGAATTTGATTCATGTTTTAAGCCAGATGCTATGGCATTCACAATTTTGAAAGAGGCACCATTGATCGTCATAACAATACACTTAGCAATGACATATAGCAGTTGCTTAGTTTGTTTACTCAATACCTATAGGCAGGGTGGGGAACAAAAAATGCATTTGAACTAATCAGTAAAATTCAGCAATAATCAGTAGTGCCCCTACCACACGTGAAACCCTGACCCTTAGGTCTAGATCCACACATTGCACAAATGAAAAGGCATCCTTGCTTTTCAAAAATATTTGATTAATACCAAGGAGCAGATTTCAAACAATTCATTCATTTTCAGTATATAATTACACCACCCTCCTCTATGGTACACCTGATCCCCCCCTCTATGGTACACCTGACCCTGGAGCATTGAATTTCACAATTCACAAGATTAAAAGGCCCTTGCTCATCATTACAAAATAGGTAGTTCATCTGCTTAATACTCAGGAGTAGAGAAGAAAATGTTCAAAGATTTAATGTATTTTCACTATATAATCAATAGGATCCGCCCTAACACCAGAAACCCTGACCCTGGGGCCATAAAATTCACAATTTTGAAAGAGGCATTCTCGCTCATCATAACTATGTACTTGGTTAATTTATTTAATACCTAGTAGCAGAGAAGACGATATTCAGATAATTCATGTATTTTCAATATATAATCAATAGAGCCCCGCCCTAGCACCAGAACCCCTGACCCTGGTGCCATAAAATTCACAATTTTGGTAGAAGCACTCTTGCTCATCATAACTATGTACTTAGTTGGTTTATTTAATACCCAGGAGAAGAGAAGAAGATTTTCAAAGAAATAATGCATTTTCACTATATAATCAATAGGGCCCCGCCCTAGCACCAGAACCCCTGACCCTGGGGCCATAAAATTCACAATTTTGGTAGAGGCACTCTTGCTTATCATAACTATGTACTTAGTTGGTTTATTAAATACCCAGGAGCAGATAAGAAGATTTTCAAAGAAATAATGCATTTTCACTAGATACTTATTTGGCCCCGCCCTAGCACAAGAACCCTGACCCTCGGGCCATGAATTTCACAATTTTGGTAGAGGACTCAATGCTTATTACAATCATGCAAACAGTTTGACTGCTTGATGTCCAGGAGTAAAGAAGAAGATTTTTAAAGATTTCATTAATATTAGTGGTTTTTGCCCCACCCCTCAGGCCCCATAGGGACAGGGACCATGAAATTCACAATTTTTGTTCCCCTTCACCCACAGATGCTTTGTGCCAAATTTGGTTGAAATTGGTTGAGTGGTTGCAGAGTAGAAGCTGAAAATGTTCAAATGTTAACGCACGACGGACGACTGACGACGGACGACGACGGACGACAACGGATAGCAATAGGTCACCTGAGTTTACTCAGGTGACCTAAAAACAAGTTGGAAAATATGGTTACATATTTGAATAGATTATTTTTGTACAGAATCAGAGTTTTAACGAAGTTATTTTTTTTAAGACCAATCATAATTAAATAATATGAAAATGTTACGACTTCCTTTTTTATTAAAGAGACACTCATGTTGCTGTGGGCAGATTTGTATCACAGCGCATATGTAACCTTTGAAGATGGAACACAAACAAGAAGATCCTGAAGGAAATTTTGGATACAGATTTTAACACACAGTAAATCATCCTAATACGATATGTAGTTTCTTCAAAACGTATTGCTCCAAAACCTTTTTTCATCAGGCTAATTGATACATTAAGATCATCAGTGCATCAAATCCTTTATGTGTTCTAGATATTTAGATAATGTTTTCTTCTGAGTATAAAAGTACATTTATCAGCAGGATGTGCAATACAGAGTATACATTACACGTTCGGTTTTGCTGTGGAGACGGGAGGGAGTACATGCACTCATGAGTTCTTTGCTAGAATTTTTAGCATGTTTATTTGATGCATAACTAACCACAATGATTTATATATTTACAATTGTTATGAGTTACAAATGTATACATGTCATATAGAACCTGGTTTTGTTGTGGGGGTTCGTAAAATCTGGAAGAAAGAGTGCAAACATTGTAATATCATTACTTTGGATGTCGGATGCAATATCAATGATTTTCTTTTCTAAATGAAACATATGGATATAATGAACAGTGTTCAAGGTGAAAAGTCCATAAAACAGTACAAATAGGAGCTGAGCAAACACGGACCTTCAAAATATCAGAGGTGCATGGGATCAGGTGCCATGGAGTGAGCATCCCCTGCCGACCGGTCACACCCGCCGTGTGCTCCTTGTCATGATCGGGAAATAAAGGAGAATTTCGTCGTCAATTCAGTGTATAAATAATGAACTAACAATTAGTATGAAAAACGTCAGTCAGCATTTGACTCAATGATAGATTGTATTTGCTGACAAGGTCATTGTATCGACCATAGAACTAAAGAAATGATGACTTTAAACGAACCTGTAGAAATTCTTGTTTCATCAACTTGTTTGTCAAAAATTTACCTCGTTGTAGATATTTTTCATAAGTAGAGCATGCTCTTGCATATCGAATCTACTGAGATATATAAACTCTGTATGCAGGTGATGAAGGTATATTGTTGCATAAGTAGGGAAGTAGACGATAGAAAAGTTAGAGTCATCACATTTATCATAGAACTTGGTTGTTAGGTTACCATTAACGTCTTTTTCAAGTAAAATATCCAAGTATGAAACAGATGTGTCAGACTCTGTGGTGTCTTTCATCTCAAGCACACCAGGATATATTGCATCGACATAAGAATGGAAATAACCATTGTTAATTTACAGTACGTCGTCTATATACTTATATAGTATCTAAATGTCGAGCTGAGGGCTACAGCGAGTTTTTTGTTCTTTTTATGCATACGATTTTGCACAAAATCTGCTTCATTTGAATACAAAAATAGGTCTGCTAATAACGGGGGCGCATTTGGTACCCATGGAAATTCCAATAGATTGTTGGAAGAACTGGTCTCAAAAAACAACAAAGATATTGTCAATCAGAAACTCAAGTATCTTTTTAATAACGACTTCAAAGTACTTTTGTGTGCAATCAGAATGTTTTGTAACAAACTGATTTTGCAAATGACCGATAACAAGGCAAGTAAGTTTTCGAGTTGATTTGCTTCATTCTAATGGGCAATAAACATTTATAAAGCCATAAAGCACATCCGACTTTCGCAAACCATTAATTACTGATGTATTAATGTGGTCTAAATTTCAAAATTGAACATTTTACTCTTTTTCTACATTTACACGTCACTTAGTTCTAATTACATAGTTAGAATAAACTTGGTTGTGTATTCATAAATAATTCTATAAAGCATGCTCTTGCAATTTATCAATAATTGCCAATCGGCACCGGTTCAAGTTAAACATCAACAACTTTATCCTCTTTTCTGAATCAACTTTTTTAAAAAATCGATGCCTTCTCTATGTAAATTTTTTTCTATGTAATTGTAAACAAATAAATGACCTTTTATGTCGACTTACACAATCAAAACTATTTTAAATTTACACTTTATTTGAATAAAACACCCTAATTAAATAAATCTTTCCTATTTACAAATATGGATTAAAATGAAAATATCGCAGAGTATAATATTAAAGAATTCTCTTTTTCAACCGACCCTAAGATTGTCCCAAGTCTATCATTCACTTTAGAATATTTAAACACAAAATAATGTATTGACCATTAAATATTTGAGAGTTTTGGTAGGAAAAGTTAATATTTTTTACCGATGTCCCCATCCATTAGTGCATATAATGGCTTGTTAAATAGGAGAACCTTTTAATTCATTATCAAACCATTTCCCTTTCTCGATATAAAATGAAAATGGGATACGTTTGAGAATAGTGAGCCTGATGAATTCATGAGAAAAAAATTTACATTTTCCTATTATCAGGAAACGACCTAAATCCCCATCCTCATTAAAGCGATACAGAACTCATCGAAGTCTTCTTTTGTCATTCGTAACGAACATTAATTAATTCCTAAGACAATTCAACTCTGGACTTGCATAAACGGAGAGATTTAATACAGCTGTAAAGCAGATGACATTTACGTTTGCAGAGACGCTGAGAATTTATTCAGTGGTAATCTTATAAGTTGCTCTAAAGCTTCTCAATTTTATTATTTTTTGTGAAATATTTCTTAAAGAGAAACATGAAAACAATAAGCAGTATTCATGCTCAAGAGACCAGTTAAAAAGAAACTGTGAGCAAAGCATTGCTGAAAACATCAGATAGGAATCACGTGACACTGAAGAGTAAGCTTCTCTTGTCGATCGATCACTATCTCCAAGCGCCAAAAATCCCAAATCCCCTAAAAAAATTCTACATGAAAAAAAAACCTCTTTGACTCAAATTTTAGATAGATTGACGACTTTTTGTCAATGTACGATTATAATATTAATTCTAGTCTCATATGTTGACTCTATATTCAAGTAAATTTGACATAATGCACACCAGCGCCTGCCACAACTTTTGCATATTTGGCTACAGATAATAACAGCAAATCCACAACAAGATTTCATGACAAACGAGATAACTTCAACATCGTATATCGTCAACTGTCCTGATCTATATTATGGGTATTTCCATTCTTATGTCTTTACGATATATCCCGGTGAACTTGGGAAAAAAGATACCACAGGGTCTGACACATATGTTTTATGTTTGGATATCTTAATTGAAAAAGACATTAATGGTAATCTAACATCCAAGCTCTATGATAAACGTGATGACTTAATTTAACTTTTCAATCGTCAACTTCCCTTACTTATGACAGCAATATACCCTCATCACCTGCATACGAAGTTTATATTCTCAGTGGATTCGAGAGCATGCTCCACGTATGTACAATTCCTAAAACGAGGTAAACTATTGACAAACAAGCTGATGAAATAAGAATATCAGCAGTCTTGTTTGACGTCATCATTTCGGAAGTTCTATGGTCGATACAATGATCTTGTTAGCAAATGCAATTTATCATTGAGTCTAATGCTGACTGACGTTTTTCATACCAATTGTTAGTCCGTTATTTACACACTGAAGTGACGACGGATTTTCCGTTATTTCCCGATCATAACAAGGAGCACACGGCGGATGTAACCGGTCGGCAGGGGATGCGTCACTCTTCCATGGCCATTGATCCCACCTCTGATGTTTTGGAGGTCCGTGTTTGCTCTACTCCTATTTTGTATTGTTTAATGGACTTTTCAGCTTAAATACTGCTCGTTATCTCCATATTGTAAGCTTCAGCTTTCATATGCATATTCTGTTTATGTCATCGAAAGTGTTCATACTCAAGAACTATGCTCGTTCGTATTTCACAATTTGGAAAAGAGTCACAGTTCATTTTCGAACAAAGTAACAAAATTGCATTATAAACATGCATTATTTTGGAGAGTTTTATTCACTTATCTTCTTTACAATCCTGGATTATTCCCTGAAGAAATTATTCGAAATAGAAATGTCTATTTTAATTGTCTTAAATAAAAACGCAGCAAAAAGTCTGCTCAATAAAGTACAAAACTGAGTGACGATTGCCTGGTAATGGAAACAATCTCTGGGGACATCTTTGAATAAGATTTACGAAAGGAATCAAATAATTCATACAAATTGTATTTAATAAAAAAATGTTGAAGTCTTCAACAAAAACTATCCCAGGCTTATTATAGTTTTATTAAAGTTCCATGAATTTTTTTTCCAATTTACTGGGGAATTCTCTTAATTTAATTTGTTACATGGTGATTGCCCGAGTGAAATATTGGCACAGCATTCTCATATGTTAAGATATCTCAAAATTCAGTTCATATTATCGGCAAAAAATAACCTAGCACTATCCAATTAGATTTTGAAGCATTCTATAACGGACCTGGTTCCAATGTTTACGATTATTAAACCCGTGTCTTGCTGGTTTCTAATCAGAAACCTAAGATAAAACATGGGGAGTCGCATCATAAAACATGAGATCCGCTCAGATTAGGGGGAATCAAGAAACACAACATCATCAAAAGCATGACGTATTTGTTTTGCACCAATACAGAGATATATAGATATATGTTCAATCTGAAAGTAAATTCAAGGCTATAAGCATCAATATTTCACAAGAGTTTCACTGCGAGGTAAGCAATTTACTTAAATCAAATATATGAGGTTTCGTTTTCTCTGTACAGTTGCATGGCTTTTAAAGAATATACTATTGATAAAGAAGATATAAGGAATTAATATATTGTGTTCTAACACATTCTGAAATAAATCACCTTCCTTATTTTTTAATTATTGATTCCCCTTGTCAAAGCTTTGTAGGAGGAGAAATTGAATTATGATGCCACGCTCAAGACAACTGCCTCAGCATATAAAGACAAAGCTTTATTGTTTTTCATTCAAATTTCAAATTGTATTCTTTGATGTACTTTCCAGGCATATTGGAAGAGGAACAGAAAGTTTTTCTAATAGACATCCTCATTCTTTACAACGTGTTCAAAGTATCAAGATTGAAATGGATTTCACTTATATAAAATAGAATGAGTTGTACATGGAATACTGCAAATGTAACAGTTGCTCAAACGCACGTCTGCTTTCATTGATATATATGTTTCCCGCCAATTTATCGATACATTCACAAGCGCTCTCAATACATTTACGAGCTCTCACAAATACAAAGTGTTTTCACGTTACCAACAAAAGACTCAGACGTCACAATGACCCTGGCTGGGGTGACAGTCTTTCCCTGGGCGGAACACATGGTAGCTGCTAGAAATTCTGGGACGGGTGTCGGGCAGACGATTTTGTCAAGTGCAGGGATTGACATGGAGCACGTGCTTTATCTATCCCCGGAGACAGAAGAGCTGAAACACATTCTGGACACACATCGGTAAGTAGTCTTGAAGTTGTTTATCTCCCCTTGTTCTTTGTTTACTAACCCCTACAGATCACATTAAACTATACAGTCACTGACTCATTTTAAAAGTTGATTGCCAAAGCAATACTTTTTTTATCAGACTTGACCATAATTAACATTAGCTCTTTAGGTTATATACATTTTTGCGATTGAGATAATTCATTTTTGATTGAAAGGTAACCATATTAAGTTTAAGCGAATGTTGTATCTAAGGACCATCATGATGCAGCGAAAATCTGATGAATTTTCTTCATGCTAATATGTGCTACTAGGACATAAAATGTACTTAAGATACAAATTTGTCAGAATTAATTTTTTCATGTCTTATATGACTGTATTTAACACTTTATTACAAATTTTGTGAAGCTATGATTTGTAACTATGGTAACACTTAGATGTATATTTCTTTGTTGTAACCTCCTTACTACGGTAAGTTAGAGTGTTCTTATCTTTTTTTACTCCTGGCGGATTATTTTGTCGTGTGACACTTATTAGTAGAAAATATGGAGAATTTTAAAAAGCTATTTCTTTAATGTGTCAAATGTCTCTTTGGCAACTATTTTTTCCTTAAAGCATAAGGGTCAGCAAGTTGTAACGTTTGTTTGTAAGTTGTCATTTTTTCAATTCCTTGTTAAGAAGAGTTCTACAAATTGTTGCAAAAAATCACAAAATATGTTTCTACAAATAAGATGAAGTTATATCTATTAAGCACATCAAGGATCATGTTTCTAGTTTTCTCATAATGTCTCAAAAAGTTAAACAAAGCAATTACTAAAAATATTTTCATTTTATTATTCTTTGCTAAAAGACGCACATTATTAGCATTTTCATTGTCTTGTTCTAAAAAAGGAGATAAAAAGTATATCTTGCATTGTATTCTGTAACTGTATCTCATTATTAGATGACTGAACAGAAAACAATATTGATCAGATAGAAATGCAAACTTATTTACATATGTAAAGACACTAATTTAATCTTCAATTTAATCAAATACACATCATGCAAATATCATTCCCTATAAAGATTTCCAATTATTGCTTCATCAAGAACCAGATATTAACTATTTTTTCAGCTGTAGGCTACATTTGTTCAGACATATCTCCACGTTTGGACTCCTAGAATGACTTTGGTCTATACAGAATCTCTGATCAATCTACACTGGGAAATCAAGTTTTTATGCTTCGTAAAAGGAAAATTGGTGGCCGCGTCTGGTGATTAATCATCGAGGGACTTTACTTATTGTGTTGAGTTGTTCAGTCACAATCAGGCTTCACTCTACAAATCCCCAAAGAAAGGAGAACTCCATTTGTCGATTGAGAGATTCCGTAATTAAATTATACATGTCCCTTTTGGGAAAGTTTTGTTATATTTTGCTGTATTTTCACTATTGTTTCAGAAACTACAAATGGATGTATACAAAATCATACCGGTATCTCTGACGATCTGTCTAGTCAATAGCTCA
This sequence comes from Saccostrea glomerata, assembly GCA_003671525.1. Taxonomy (NCBI): domain Eukaryota; kingdom Metazoa; phylum Mollusca; class Bivalvia; order Ostreida; family Ostreidae; genus Saccostrea; species Saccostrea glomerata. The sequence continues at coordinate 362,209 of PRKT01000297.1, read as the reverse complement.
TAATCAGGCAATCTGCTACAAGGATACATGTAATCTGTTCATCGTGTAAGATTGATTGATTGTATGTTGTTTAACCTCCCTCTAGAGAATTTTTCTCTCATATGGAGACGTCTTTCATTCTAGATAAGTTCATTCTAGATAAGCTAATGTATAAATAATGCATGTAGACATCACTTTTATATATTCTGCCGTTTGGTCAACTATACAACATTCCATATACCCTGTTAAATAGCATTGCTTCTACACATACGTGTTATCATATGGTGGTATTTGGATTGACTATTTTCATGATGCCGCCTCTGATGATTTCAGAGCCTTGTGTTATGCCCAGTTTACAGATTTCAATAAATTTTAGTTTGTGACCGATTGCCGTTTATTATTTTCGTCCATAATTGTAAACAATATACACAAAAAGATTCAAATGAAAATTGCACGAATGAAATATGTAGATAATGAACAAAGTCTTATAAAACAAAACCAGAATTAACAAAATTATTTGAAATCGTTGTATGATTTTACTTGATGAAAAATTAGATCGCCATTCAATTTCCCTGCGTGGGGAGAAAATGATACGTTTTGCAGAGAAAAGTAGCATAACATTGAAAATGTGTTTAGGCAGCAAATTAAAATGGTGATAACTGTGATTGCACTCAAATCATTGACTGAAACAAAACATTTAGATAAAATATAAATACATAACATTCATTATTCCTTCTCACCAGAATGGGATACATACTGCGTGTTCAAACGATTGAGGACCTGAATGACTTGGCCGTGTTATTATATGGGAAACCTCTGCTGATGAGAATCAACCTTGTCCACACTGAAGTCTCCAGCAAGTACAGTGCCGACAAAATCTCAATCTGGGAAGGTCGTACATTATCGTTTTCAAATAATGCACGCATTAATCATTACCTTTTTCGCTATCTTGTCATTCAAAATGATACAGTGAACCCGTTCTAACAATGTAATAATCGATTCGTAGTAGGAGTGTTGCGTTTTGATAATACTCTTTACATGGTAATGGATTTGTTTCTTTTCCTTTATTTTTCAGGTGATTTCGCTTGTGTGTTAAACACAGGTCATCGGCAAGTGCGATCTCAACTGGAATGGGCACTGAAACAAGCGGAGAGTCACCTAAATAAGGGAAATAGATTTAGTATAGAGGTAATGAACCGGGTCCTAATGTAATCAAAGATGTCTCAGACCATTTGATTGGGTTAAGATAAAAATTCTGAAACGGCAAACAAGGAATCTCACCATTTAGCAAGGTTAAGAATGGAAGACTGACTAAGGCGATGACCTTTGGGAATAAAAACGAGTTTTCCTCTCTCTTTTTTCATTTTTACCAAATTTTCTGTGTACCATACAATGTCAAATAGCACAAGTCGGGTTTGACCGGTTGACAGGGGATGCTTACTCCCACATGATACCTGATCCCACCTCTGATGTTACTCCTACAAAGTACCTGATCCTACTTCTAATGCCTTTAGAGGTCCATGTTTACTTCTGCTTTTAATTTGTCTTGTTCCATTGGCATTTTGAGCATAAATATAGTTTTTTATACCACATTTCATTGACAAAACGTACAGAATATTTTTTCCTTCAATAGTACAAAAAGTAAACGTCCTAGTCCTTTGAAAAGTGGACGTCTTTTTAGAATTGTATTTTTATTCTTTTATAGGATAGGGTAATCTATTTATGTTTTTAGAAGCAGAGTAATACATCACTTGTTTGTCTGATATTTAATACGCATTTACTCTTCAAAATACATGTATTAAATATATAACACACTCAAGTATTAATTGCGACCTTCTATTTGTCTTTGACATCAGATAGAACTTGGTGACGTTGTAGAGGGTTGGTATCTACAGAGCCTGGATTTGTTTTCCGGATGTGACGACTTCCACTCAACAAAGACAAGGAACTCCAGACTGATCCTGACCAATCATACACCTTATAACCACTGCTTTGACTGTCGACCAAAATGGTGGCTCTGCTTCGGTCCCTGCTGGCTCGTAACAGCCCCCGCGTATTACGTAAGTGTATAGACTGAAAATAAAAGGATATGCTCGCCACTGTCCCCGCGTATTATGTAAGTGTATGCATTAGAATCAACAGGGTAGGCTCTTCACAGCCCAAACGTAAGTGTATACACTGAAATTAACAGGTTCGTCGCAGCCCCCGCGTATTACGTAAGTGTTACACTGAAGTTATCAGGGAAGGCTCTTCACAAGGATAGCCTCTTAAGATTTTTTTTATGGTTTTCCATGTCCGTCGTGTATTATGTAGATATAAATACATGGCTCGGTGATGGCTCTTTTGAGAATATACCTTAAGAGTTACGGATAAATATTCGTTGAATCATAGTTTCGATGGTTTGCTTTTGAAGTTATTGAACTGTTTGTAGTGTTCATCGTTTTTTCAAAAATAAGAAGCATTGCGCATTTGGCTATAATCCGTTAAACCATATAAGCATATAACTTATAAACCATTAAATATTTTTACTTATGTTCATTATTGCCCTTTACAAACTTTTGATATTAAATGAGGACAATTTTTCTGCTAAATAGGGAAATATATAATTTAAGCTTCAATTATATCTATGGCACGCCAAATTCACAAAAATGAGATAAACATAGTTTCACAATTGATAAACTAGGTTTATCGACTGTAAACTATAATTTACAAATCGTAAACTATAGTTAACAATTCGTTAAGTATAGTTAACGATTCGTTAAGTATAGTTTTCATCTGTAAAACTATATTTAACGGTTGTTAACTATAGTTTACGAATGATAATCTAAGTTTATCAGTCTGTAATAAGCGTTAACAATAGATTTTTTTTATAAACATAGATTCACGTTTGTAAACTATAGTTTACAATCGTAAACTATAGTTAAGGGTTGTTAATCATAGTTTCACAAATCGTGAAACTATATTTATCAGATCGTTAACTATAGTTAACGGTTTGTAAACTATAGTTTACAAATCGTGAAACTGTATTTATCAGATAATCTATGTTTTGCAATCGCAAATGATTGTTTTCAGTGTTAAGTATAGTTTACGGTTGTGAAACATAGATTATCGCGTTAACTATGGTTTACGGATGTAAAATATAGATTAACGTTGTTAACTATAGTTTACAGTCCGTAAACTATAGTTTACAACCGATAAACCTAGTTTATCGATTGTGAAACTATGATTATCTCATTTTTGTGAATTTGGCGTGCCATATATATCTTACATTTTATATCATTCGAATTATGTGTCGCAAAATTGTAATTGATTTACAATGAACAACAAATATTTCGAAAACAAATTCTATCTAACTGAGGTCACGTGATGTTATTAACGGTCCTCTAAACTTTACAGCAATAAGATCACGAACATTACCAAGCAGAATCTAAAGGTTTTACTTGGTATCTAAATAGGAATTTAAAGTCTGAATGTTTTCTGACTTCTCGGAGAACCTTCGGATGTATAGCTCCTAAAATACCGGGAAATCAATGGAAAATGTTTGATTAAACTTGCTTTATGATTCCCTTGGTTTGATAACGGTAGAAAGCGAACTATATGTTATATACTTGGCGGGGCAATATTAAAGCGTTATTTGATACTTCGGGATTTATGCACATGGTTGATAACACGTTGGAGCGTAATATCTCTACATTTAGATGATTAAATTCTAACCCTGGGAAACTTTGATTACTGAGCTGTTTGCTATCATATCATCTTTGCTTAATGTTTATATATGTCTAAATAATATTCAGATAAAAAAAGTTTTTGTAACATTAAATGTTTTCGAAAGCTGTGGAATTTTAAAAAACCATCCCTGTTCAAGAGAAATAAAATCGAAAGTTAAAAAAAAAGAGTTCGGAGCATACCAAAAACCTTATAAAATATGTTTCAACAAAGGACAAGATAGGAAACGACCGAATCTGGCCCCTTATTCGATGTAAAAATCAGAACACTGGTAAAATTGTGATAGTTTATAGTTAAGAAGCATCCTGCTTTAAAATAAGCACTTATTTAGAATTCAAAGCTTACATGGAAGCCACATGAGGGTGCAGAAGTAGGACATTTTCCTGAATTTCCTCAAATCTGGTAGAATTTCATCATATTTGAGATACTTTTCTCTTCGGAAAACATAGAGCACAAGCTTGCATATCTGAGATTTTTACATATAAACTGCATCTAATAGTAATGTATAAAATATATAAAGAGCAAGAGCCATCTTATGCATAAAATGGCTCTGTACTTATATCAATTGATTAACTATCATCCTCTTTCCCATATCATATATCAAAATAAAGTAGACACTTGGTGCTTTCATTTTCTTTAATAAAATTTCGTTTTGAGAATCCAGATATTAGAAAACAGGTTTGAGAAATTGCAATGTTCTGGAAATTTGCAGAAAACATGCGTATTTGACTACTTTCAGCAAAGGATTAAAATATGAGCACAGCCCATGATCCAAAAAATAAAACATGTATTTTGATCTTCAGAAACAGAGCTTTCATTATGTATTGGCATATTTGGGATCAGAGGTTGTGCTCTATATGAAATATTGAAAAAATGCTTCAAATTTAGATCATTTTCAAAGGAATTTACAGGATATGAGGAAAATGACGCATTTTATGACGTCATAATGCCTTGACTAGATGGGGAACTACTTCACGATTAATAGATACGTCGTCACCAACACTCCAAGTGATAAATACTGCATTTGCAACCTAAACTGATCGGTTTTGATTTTTCAGAAATTCTCAGGGCCATATAAGGCCCAAAGTGGCTCTTGCTCTTTTGTAGATAGGCCAGCTTGTGCTCTATGTTCTCCGAAACAAAATGTGCTATAAAATCGATGAAAATTTGCCCAAAAATTGAGAGAATTCGAAAATTGACCTACTAGTATTTCCTGACCTCTTTGTGACCTCTGTGTGTTCCAATATTAGAACCAATACTCTTTTTGGCAGGGGTGAATAAGAGTTTTTTTATGGAAAAACTGTTGCATAATTCTGAAAGACATCCAAATTCGGGGGCCAAAAAGGGATCTTACACTATCTTGTTCTTTGTTAAAAAGAAATTCTTTAACACGTTGGAAACAACAAACTTTAATTTGTACTCAGAAAGAATGATTAATAAATGTTCTGTAGGACAAAGAATGATATGGGAGAATTACCTTTTTCATTTTTATTATTTCCCTAGAAAACAAAATCCTTTTAGAACTATCCCATGACTCAACTCCGTGGAACTCAATGTCTTTCCAATAGTCTCAGTCGTTTGATGATTCTCGTCATTGTTACGTTTAAATTCATTATAGCACATTCCTGGGTAGCTATTAAGAAAAGGTTTTATTTCCTTCTTTTCATCAATTTCAGATTTGTTTTCTTTGATATGTTCTGATGCAAATGACAATTTACAGAAAACTTTTCAAAGGCAGGCTATGAAGGAAAGAATAAAATATTTTTAGCAACATTCTACTCCCACAGTTTGTAAGGAGCGTTAATATATTTACCATGTGAACAAAATTTAGTCTCAAAAAGGACTTGTCATGTCATCTTATTCTTTTGATTGAAAAAGTGGATGGAACCGAGCAGGGATCGATCTCATTAAAACTAAAAACAATATGATTCTGATTGATTGATTGATTGATTATTGTTTAACGTCCCATTCGAGAATCGATACGATTCTGTGAACAGGAAACAAACAAGGACCTCCGGAAAAGCCAGAAATGAGATCAGGTGCCTAGGAAAATGAAGCATCCCTTGCTGACCTGTCACCATTGGGCCCTTTGAATTGGTCAGGTAGAACATCCCGAAGTCAAACAAATAGTTTGGAGAAAATCAGCAAGTAGACTGACGACCCAGTAGGCTATACTTGCTAAAAATGTCATTAGAAAGACCATAGAATTTACAAACAATTTCAAATCACTAGAATACCTCAAGTTATAAATTGATGAAACATCTTCGATTTGTCTTAATGTCTAGTTGAAGGCCACTGCACGTGCTTTCTTGAAGTATATCGCCTAATTATATTTACGAGTGGGTATTTAAAAAGTCTTGAGAAGCGTTTGATAAAATGTTTAACCATTTGGCTAAAAGTATTGAATGTAATATTATTGGAAAGAGCACAGAAATTTGTACTTGTATCAACTTACTTTTTTTTTATGGAGAATTAACTCCGAAAATAACATTTATTTTGAAGCTCTCCAATACGTATGTCAGTTTTGAGTATATTAATATTCCAACAATCATAATGAATTTAAATTAATATTATATATATTGGATTCTAAAACTTCGCAAAAATCCTTACAAACAAAGATGCATGCAAAGCGGCTTCCAGTTAATGTTTTACCAAGTCTCTTTCTTTACCTTTCACTAAAATATTGGCTTAAGTGAAGGAAAAACTTCAGAAGTACCGTGCAAAAATATATTCGAGCAGTGCTGTATATCAGATAAGGATACTCAAAAATTATAAGAACCTTTTGAAAAATTTAAATTCACAAAATCACCAAAATCAAAAGCATAAAAACTTACGACTTTTCATCTTTATATACAGCCATTACCTACGATGAATTAAAGACCAGGCTTTTTGATATCACTGACAGCTGCTTTTTCAATACAATTGGAACTCTTAAATTAACTTACCATGTCAATGTTCATTTCCAAATTTAGTTTGTTAAAAAAACATTTTTATTGTACACACAAGTACTCAGTCAATGATAGTAAAATGATGCTTGAATTTCTGGTTGACAATATCTATGTGGTCTTTGTAGACTTCAAACAATTTACTAGTTTTTGAATTCCCATGGGTACTAATTTTGTCCCGTTATTAGCAAACCTATTTTATATTCATATCCAATATCTTACATTTGAAAAGAAGAAAACACTTGCTATGGTTTTGCTATAATTTTTGTGACCTTTAACTCGACATTTAGATATATCAACGACGAATTGTCAATTAACAATGGTTATTTCCATTCATATGACGATACGATATATCCTGATGAGCTTGAAATAAAAGATTCCACAGAGTCTAACACATCTGTTTCTTTTGTAGATATTTTATTTGAAAAAGACGTTAATGGTAATCTTACAATCAAATTGTATGATAAACGTTGTGATTTAAACTTTTCAATCGTCAATTTACCTTATTTATGCAGCAATATACCTTAAAAACCTGATTACGGGGGTTTATATAAGGGACGTAGTATCAGGGGGGGCCAGCCCCCCCCCCCACTTTTTCTCCCGACATTACCTCTACTATAGAAAATATTTACTGAAAGGTAGGTTGGCCCCCCCACATTTCAGTAAAGTGTAGTGTTATAAAGAAAATTAACCCTAAAGTTTGAATTGAAAGGTAGTTGGTCTTGAAAAAAGTTAGCCACTACCCCCCC
>PRKT01000297.1:291653-345666 GCA_003671525.1 Saccostrea glomerata | reverse complement strand
TATTAGATACCGATAAATATTCATTTACATTTCCTCAATTTTCACATTTTCATTTAGTCAAAATGGGCCAAAAATGGCCGAATTCAATGGATCCGTCTCCATGGCAACCAAGTGCACGTGTGGAACTTCCGACGCCATATTTACTAGTTTTGTACCAAGACACACCTATGGTGAAAATTTCATCAAAATCCGAGACATGTCATTTCCAAGCCCTATATTAAATTTCTTGGTGCTTACAGAGAATGCGTGTTAAAGACTTGCAAATTTTCAACTTTATACTCAACCATTCCCCACGATAAATTAAAGACCAGGCTTGTCGATATCATTGACAGCTGCTTCTTCAATACGAACGGAACTCGTAAATTTACTTACCTTGTCATTGGACATTTGCAAAATTATTTTGTTAAAAAGCATTTTGATTGTACACGCAAGTACTCTGACGTCGACATCGAAAAGATGCTTGAGTTTCTGATTGACAATATCTAGGTTGTTTTTGGAGACCAGGTCTTCCAACTATCTATTGGAATTCCCATTGATATAATTTATGCTCCGTTATTAGCAGACCTATTTTTGTATTCATATGAAACAGAATGTTTGCAAAATCTTAAGCGTGAAAAGAAGAAAACACCCGCTGTCGCTTTCAACTCGACATTTAGATATATCAACGACGTACTGTCAATTAACAATGATTTCCATTCTTATGTCGATACGAGATAACCTGATGAGCTTGAGATAAAAGATAACACAGGGCCTGACACATCATATTTGACTTGAAAAAGAAGTCAATGGTAATCTAAAAACCAAGCTATATGATAAACGTGATGACTTTAACTTTTCTATCGTCAACTTCTTACTTATGCAGCAATATACCTTCATCACTTGCATACGTTTTCATATCTCAGTTGAAAACATACGTCAGAGCATGCTCTACGTATGAACAATTTCTACAACGAGGAAAATTATTGACAAAACAAGTTGATGAAACAAGAATGGCAGCAGACTCGTTTAAAGTCATAATTTCGTAAGTTCTATGGTCGATTCAATGACCTTGTCAGCAATTACAATTTATCATTGAGTCAAATGCTGACTGACGTTTTTAATACTCATTGTTTATCCATTATTTATATACCCCGGTATTGAATTAACGACGGATTTTTCCGTTATTTCTCGATCATGACAAGGAGCACATGTAGTTGTGACTGGTCGGCAGGGGATGCTCACTCCTCCATGGCATCTGATCTCACTTCTCATTTTTTGGAGGTTCGTGTTTGCTCAGCTCCTATTTTGTATTGTTTTATGGACTTTTGAACTGGAATACTGTTTGTTATTTCCATATGTTTCATCTTAAAATCCATGAACATTTTTGACCCCGTCGTAAAAAAGAGAGAGGATGTTTAATGTCTGACTGAGGAGCCTCTTTATGTGATTAATGCTATTGTCAGTCTAAAAGACCCTCTAATTAACCATAAAATGTCCTTTATTAGGAAGAGCGTTGACCTTGCCTTGTTTTTCTGTTCCAATAAGCATGTTCTCTAAAAGAAGGGGATTCTGTCGTGTTTGAATCATTTTCGAGGCTGGACGGAGACTCAAAGCGATCAATATTCCTTGATATCTTATTATTCAGTTTATTTACCTTACATTAGACCCATCATCACGTGAAGACTGCTAGAATGTTTCGGCCTTGTTTACGTCCATTAGTCAGCCCAGAAGATAACCGAACTTTGTCTTTTTAGCTTTCTAACAATCAGAATATTCAATAATTTAATCTGAATATTCTTTAACGGTTTCTACAGACCGTGCTGAAAACTTGACTGTACAATGAGTAGATGTGCCTTTTTATTTTGATTACCAAGAAGTAAAGATAAAATGATTTTTTTTCTTTATATTTTATAGGTCTTTTACATAAAGATTATATCATCAGTGTCTAGCATGTGTATTTAAATACACCATCGGAACGATTTACTTCTGACATATTTTTTATTCCTTTAATATTTAAAAAATTCCCGATTATAACACAAAATTGCATCGTTACCTGCTGTTCTGCAACGTCAACAACGTCATTATTTTTGTCGCTTTCAATGAGAACTACTTAATCTTCTCAAATTGATTTCTATTCAACGAAGCAAAATATTAAGCCATTATTTGGAATATGAATCAATTTATCTGTTCTTAATTTAGAAATCTACGATTTTTTCCGTTTTTGCTTGCTCCATTTTACAGAGAATATGACTACGGACATAATCATAGATACTTTGTGTGTTGTTCGGGAATTACAAAATTTTGACCTGCTCCGCGATCCGATTTTTGCAATTTTTAATTCTGGATATGTTTGAAATAAATCATAATAATCTAAAAAAAAAATTGTATCTTATCTTTACTTTAAGTGTTATATTAATGCTGCCAAAAATAATTTGGATTGCATGAACCTTTGCATCAGATAACAAGAAATTGTTTCACCTGACAGGTGGTGTTTCGAAGGCTCCGTGTTTTGCTCTCTTCTGTTTATTTTAAAAGAGAGTGAACAAAGCAAATATAAACCATTCTAAAAAAAAAACTTAAAACAATACAAATCCGTGATCATGGCAAATATTACCTATCACATGGTCGTATTCTTGCTGACCCGATTAATACCAATTGTCAGGCTTCCCTTTTTGAATTCATTACTTCAATACTAACGGCGGATTTGGTCTGTTAACAGGGGATGCTTTCTCCTCCAAGACACCTGATCCTACCTCTGGAATTTACAGGGGCCGCTATTATGTCCTACTCACATGTTTGTAGTGCTTATAGTTTATATGAGATCGATCACTGATAGTCATCTTAACCTTCTTTTTTAACTTTTGTCGTATAATTTCAATAAATTTTGGTATTTGTTGGGTTAAGGATGAAATATATGGAGATAACGAAAAGTATTCGAGCTCAAAATCCATTCAACATTACAAAATAAGAGCGGAGCAAATACGGACCTCCAAAGCATCATCGGAGGGATCAGGTGCCATTGAGGAGTGAGATAAGAAATGAAATATCTTTTATTACGTACTAGTCGAGAATGACTTTCTAGACAGATTAAGAGGTCTGGATATCTTGCTCTTTAAGATTCTTTTAGATCTATCCTTTTTATTAAGAATTCAAAAATGGTATCTCCTTAAATCTCTAATATTGTGTGTCTTAAACCATTGTAGGTGTCATAATTTATTCTAATATTAAATTCATTTTGCATATTATGAAAACTTTTTTTTACATACCAATACCTATAAAATAAAAGTTGTTTCCAAATTCAAATTTTATTATTAACCCATGAAAGTTGGTTAACATATTCATACTGATCTATTATTTCTGGATTGTTTTGGATTTCCTGAAAAGCATTGAAAATATCTTTCCCAAAACTGATTGTGTAAACACATATTAAAGTTTGATAAGCATACTGATCCTATATATATTGGTTTATTCGTGTCAATTATATTTTCAAGCAAAATTTTTCCATTAGGAGTTTTTGTAATTAATAATTCTCCTTACCACGTCGGCATAAAGGTTTTTATGTAACCGCCTTTTTAAATCATTCCCAAATCACCGTGTGTATACTAGTATTGCCGAGGAACAACTTTTCTTTTAATTTTCATCAATATTTGACTTCTCTTCAATCGTCAACTTCCCTTACTTATGCAGCAATATCCTTCATCACCATCATACGGAGTTTATATCTCTCAGTTTATTCAATATGCAAGAGCATGCTCTATGTATGTATAATTTCTAAAACGAGGTTAATTATTGACAAAAAAGTTGGTAAAATAAGACTATCAGCAGTCACGTTCAAAGTCATCATCTCGTAAGTTCTATGGTCGATACAATGACCATGTGAGCAAGTAAAATTTATCATAGAGTCAAATGCTGACCGACGTTTTTCATACTTATTACTAGTCGAATAATAATGAATAACCATCTCATGTAAATCTCGACAAAAGAGATACTTCATCCTCTTTATTATCTTTTATTTCAAGCTCACCAGGATATATTGTATCGACATAAGAATGGAAATTACTATTGTTAATATTGACAATACTCAGTAATGGAACAGATATTTATTCAGTCATTGTGTCATGTTTATATTCTCTATTGAATCACAAGGAACCTGAAATTCAGACATACACACCTCCAAAAAACTGAAATGGCGATGGACAATTATAATAATAGCAAGATCCTGTCACAAGAAAAAAACGACATACATGTAAATGTCAAACATTTTTTTATTTCATATATTTAATTTTCACACGAAAGTGATTCTTGTTGGAATATTAATATTCAATGCTCACAAATAAACAAGAGACATGTACGAAGTAGGCACTGGTTATTTTGATGACAATATCCATTCAAAAGTTTATATATTGTTTCCAATCACTCATCACCCATAGTATCAAGAATATCTAGTGCAATGTTCTCCAATGAGTGTACATGTACTAAAGTCAGGATATTAGGATGGTACGCTACAAGAGCTGCAGATTTACGAATATGGAAGGTAAAGCCCCATAAATAAGGGAATGTTATCAGCACTTGATTTTGAAATTTGAATAGATGATCAAGTATGGAGAGTACTTACCTGGGTATTTGGGCAATGCCTGCTGCCAAATCCTGTTATGTTCATACATAATATATTATTGGTTTTTTAAAGTACTTGTGTTCAAATGCAAAATTTCGGTTAGCTATGGTTCGAAGTTTGATTTATTCTATATATCCTCATTACCAATTTGCCGTTAACCAGGGCGCTGTGAATTTATCCAGAGTTGATTTTAAAAGATGCAATAATAACTTCTAATCTTTAATCATAACCACTTCACTTCATAGGCAAAGAATTAAGTTGAAATGAATGAATCTGACTACAAATTCATTCTTCACAGTACTGCTAATGGTCGTTTCAAAACACACATTAACGACTCTTCCTTTCTTAACGTCTAAAAGTTCCATTTGTTTAAATTTCTATTAGGATCATCATTATTTTTGTCTGAAAGTCAGCTTTTTGTCACCAAAAAAAGAATTTACATTGCACATATACATTACAGACTTTTTTCTTAAGTCTTAGATATAAATTTGCTTTCATGTTTCATTTTATATTAATGCTAGATTGATTTTTTTTTTCATTCTCATTTTAAACGTGGAAGCAAACATGATTTTTCCTACGGTGTGAACAAGAAAAACATATTTATAAGAGCCCGAAATGTCATAAATTGTTTTGTTTTTTTTTGAAAAAAAAAAACAAAAGACACATTGATCTTAATCTTTCCAGGTACTAATTATTTTCATAAATTCATTCAAAACAATTCGTTGTCTCTTTTCAAAATTCTATAATTCGTAAAAAATATTTTAATTAATACTAAACTCAAAATTACAATGCAAAAAGTTGGAGAAAAAAATTATAGCAGTTTGATTTTTTATTTATTGTTCTTTTTTTGTTTGCATTATGTTAAAATCATGTGAAAAGATCTGTACTTTTATTTCTATTTTTATTTCTAATGACAAGGGCATTAGGAATATTTGATCTGAAGGATCCAATCCTTAACAATGATCAAGATTTTCCTGAAATGTTTTTACAAAACACACAAAGTGCATTGATCTCATAATTGCACATTTACACGACACAAAGTGAATAAGATATGTGCAATTGAGAGGACGATAAACTACCTATCCTAAATTTTGTTTGCAACCTCTAATAAGAGGGATACTCACTATCAGATTTAAGTTTCAGTTAGAAATATTTTTTTATGCTCGAGTTGTCGTTCTTTTATCTTGTTTTCTTTGCTTATCCTAAGTTTGTTAATAAAAAAAAATAATAATGAAAACTGAATTTATTTTTTGCTTAAACATATTTAAAACATATTTAAAAAGTATAGAAGGAAAGAAAAGTGCTCACATGGCAAAGAATTTAATTCATTATGGTTAATAAATACATTTTTTTCCTTCAAATGTAAAAGGTTAAGATAACATAGAGTGCACCGAAAAAATCAAATTCTTAGAGATGAGTTACTGTAACTGAGGGATATAAACCTCACACGCAGGTAATGAGGGTGTATTGTTACACAAGAAAAGTGGGTTGATGACAGAAAAAATTGAAGTCATCACGTTTGTCATAATTTCTTGTTAGATTGTTATCTTTTCCTGGAAAATTATCCAAATATGAAACAGATGTTTCAGATTCTGTGGTATCTTTAATTTAAAATAAAAAAACATGTTTACTGATCGGCTAAGAAGGACGATTTTGTGACTTTGTTTCTATCCGGGTTTGGAAACAGAAGACTTAGAACGTGAGTTTGAATACCGGCTAACTTCCAACTTCCTTGAATTCCACCCAAATATCGACATGAAATTTCACCGAAAAAGAAGGAAAGGTTTTAATATGACTCAATAAGGACGAAAACTGATATACAGGTTAAAATGTTCATGATTTTTTCATTTTATAATTATCATGATTATTTCACTTCTAACAAAATTGAACACAAGCATGTATATTTCATATTCACATTAAATCTCTATGAAGAAGATGAGGTCAATTTGAATTATTAATGAAATGTAAGGACTAGAAATAGCAATCAAGCTCTCAAGACCATTTAAGCAAAACACATCAGCAACATAGCAAATGGTGACATTTTAAACATCAAAGGTAGGATCAGGTCTCGTAATAAGAGTAAGCATCCACTATAGACCGGTTACACCAGACTGCTGCTCTTTGTCATGATCGGTTATACAAAACAAGTGCCAAAAAATGTAAATAATGGCGGAACAATTTATCTCAAAAACTTCAGTCAAAATTAATAACATAGATTTTCTGACAATATCATATTATGGACCAGAGGACTTGTGGAAATTTGACTTTAAACTCGACTGTAGATATCTTTGTTTCATCAACTTCTTTGTCAATAGCTTGCCTAGTTCTGAAATTGCTGTGCGTTAAACAAGCTCCAACATTTCTATTCAAGTATAAATCGTCAACCCAATATGTAGGTTATAAAGGTATATTACTGCATATATGAAGTAAAATAATGATATGTAAATTAAAGTCATCACGTTCATCATCAAATTATGTGTATAGGATATCATTAATGTGTTCTATTCTAGAATTTGTTTTTCAATACGAAACATATTTCGCATATGAATGGAAGTAACAATTTTTAATTGAAAATACACTGTCTATGAGTGTAAATGTCGATTAGAAGACTACAGCAAGTGTTTTCATCTTCTCGTGTAAAGGTTTTGGAATGAATTCTGCTTCAAAAGCTACAAGGATAGCTCTCCTAATAACATCGCAAAATTGGTTTCCAAAGAAATATCTTTCCACAGATTTTGGGAAAACTAGATCTCCGAAAGCTAAAACTATATTGTGAATCAAAAACTTAATCATATTCTTAATCAACCTAATAAGAGAACCTGTATTTACAATCAGAATGTTTTTTAACAAAATAATTCGGTAAACGACGAGGAAAGTCAATTTATGGGTCCCATTCTTGTTGATAAAGCAACTGTCTATGGTCAAAAAGCCAGGACTTAAATTTTCCGGGGAAAGAAAGGTATAATATTTTAAATATTTTTTTTGATATATCTTATTTGGAAAACTTTTGGGATTTTAATTTTTTGAAAAGTTTCTTGGAGTATCCATATCTGCTCTTCGCTTTTAACAATGAGCAAAGAAATATACTAGGTTAACGTTTTTTCGAAACCCGCTTTGTATCTTTGTTTATCTAAATTATACAATACTGTAAATAATATTTCCCTAAATACAGGGAACTCGATCTTTCAATTAGCGACAGAAAGTCATTTTTATGATAAATTCTTTTTCAGACGTTTGATTGAATATGAAACGGAAGATCTGAACACTTTTGTCAGAATGGATTAGATGTCTTAGAAATTTAGAATCGTATAAGAAAATGAAAAGGTAATATGCAAAGCCTAAAATTTTTTATTCTTCTATTTTCAATTAACGGAAGGTTATCAAATATTAGAAGGAGATTATAATCAAGATGTTATGGTTTAACGAGGCCCGATCTAGTTGAATATTACGAAAACGGAATGATAAAAAAATTTAATTTTTGGAAATATTTCTGTATGTATTATGCTTAGAAAAATTAGAATGAAATTTTGTTACCTTGCCTTTATTGTAGTAAAATTGGGGCACTGTCAAGATATGGACCATTTTTCGTGTTTTTATACACAATTACATAGTAAAATTCTCAAATAAACAAAGAAATTGAAAATTAAAAAAAAATACATGATGAAATGTTTTGTTTTTCACATATATCATGCAATTTTCATTCTTCTTATAAAAAATGAAAAGAAAATTGGAGGTAGCCTTTATTGCAGTGAAAAGGGGGCATATCAGAACACAAAATTAGGATTTATTTTATCCAACTAGATATGAAATAAGTCGCCATGGTTTTACATAACATCAATAAACGATTGCAACACTGTATTAGTTTCTAAAAAAATAAATAATTCTTACATTTTGAAATAACTTTCTCTCCATGCATTATTTTTTTCTTAACACGCGACGTTGTTATACGTGGAAAAAAGGGGGGGGGGGGACAAATGACGAATTTTACTAATATCATGTAATATATAGAAAAATAAAATATTTCGGGGGTTGCGTTCAAATTATTCATAGACTGATTTTTTTTTAAACTCAAGCTGATCCATGCATATTTAAGGTCAAGATCTAGTAAATGAAAGGTGCCTACAGATTTATCAAACTTGAGAAATAAATTCTTTTCTTGATGCTTTACAACTTTAGCTTGGTCAAATAAGGTGTTTCGGGGCATAATTTGTAGGTAAACAAGATGAAAAACAGTATCTTAAACTGTCATTTTCAATGAAAAATTAAGAAAAACAGTCATGAATATGGGAGTTTTTTTCATATTCGACAGAGGAAATGTATCCAGATTGCCTACAGTCTCTCAGAAAACGGTAATAAGTATGTTTATGGCCTTTTCTTTAATTCGATATCAAATTTAATATAAGTATCCGGTTTACTTTTCATATGATTTCCAATTGAATGACATGAAAATACCCTATTTTCTACATAATTCTACTAAAGCCTTAAAGTACGGGAAAAAGAAAGTTGAAATTGATTATGACGTCATAATGGATCTAGCACCAAAAAAGTAGTCTCAAGTTATTTACTAGATCTTGACCTTAAGTCCTCAATAAAAAAAAAGTGTGTGTATAAACACTTCAACATGTTCAACGAGAAAGACAAAAATTGTTTACTTTTGGTTGCAGTGGGTTTTTTTAACTCATAAATTGAAACAAAAAAAGGTAAAATTAATGAATATGTACCAAGAAATTGATACCTCAAAATAAATTATGTTCCAAAGTTGTTCATTAATTAAACAAACATTTTTCAAAAACATGTAATAATAGAAATAACAGCTTTCAACATGTATATTCTATAGAGCTACCAGGTATCCAAGATCAGCGAAACATTTTAGCGCAATTTGACGTCATTTTAATTGTGACGTTACTGTGTTCAATTGTGACGGCAGTCAAGGGTACTGTGACGTGCCTGAGTCGACGCTGCGTTAAAACGTATGCGCAGTTCAAGTAGATTGGGCCTCGTTAAGACGAGAATGTTTGTAATAAGTTTCTTGGAGTCTTTAATTAAGAAATAAGATATCGTTTTCAGAGTTTCACTGGGATATGACATGAAGTTTATACGTGATCAAATTATGTAACGCATGAAGGCGTTATTAGGAGAGCTATCCTTGTAACATATGAAACAGAATTTATTTTAAAAACTTTTACAGGAGAAGATGAAAACTCTTGCTGTAGTTACAAGGAAAAAATAGACATTATGTAGATTTGTTATGGAAATGCAACATTACGTAAATCTACTACGTCATGTGACGTCACAATCTGAACGTGGCTCGTACTATTTGTTTTCCATAGTAACGCAAGAAATTCTGATCATGTGACCAACTGCATGTCACTGAAAATCGAATTTTAATTTAATAAGTATTGTCATATAAGGAAAGACATCAGCAAATGTAAATATGTATCCATATCTGCTTTATGAATTTTAGAGATGAGTACAGATACAGAAGTTCATGGAGGAGGAACACAGGGTAAAGCAAATTATCTATAAAGCCCCTAGCTTTACTCCTACAAAAATATTGACTGCTATTAAGGAGAAACTTAAGGCGTTACGTGCTACAGTTTATTCGAGAAGTGGATCCTCAGAACCTTCAACGAACTTTTAGGAAATTTAAAATCCTCAATTTTTCGAAAGTCAGTAACACCAAATGGTACAATTATTCAAAACGTTATACAGCCATTCCTGACGATATAAATGATAATGTAAGGGTTTTTTTATATCGTAGAACTGCTTTTTCAATGAAAATGAAAGTCGAAAATGTTCTTTTCTTGAACTGTTTTTTTTCTATGAAGAAGGAATAATTCAAAAAGTTTTACAAGGGAAGAAGCCATGGCCTTTAATTCGACATTCAGATATATCAATCAACTAAAGCTATATACTTTCAATTATATTACGATTTCATATATTTCTCAGTAAAGTTGAAATAAAAGATACCGGTATCACAGAGTCTGTCACATCTGTTTCATATTTGAATTTTTTTACCATAGGTGACAAAGGCCAATGAACAACTAAATTGGAAGATAGACTAAAAATCTTCATTTTTCCATCGTCAAATTTCATATCTAAGTACATATACTAATACCCCGCTATCATCTTCATATGCTATTTAAAACTGCATACGTATTCGATACTCTTGAGCATATTCTGAAAATAATAACTTATATATACATACTATTCACGGATAAGTTGATATCTTACGGAGTCAAGAATGAAACATATAGAGAAAAAGAACAGTATTCAAGATCAAAAGTCCATTAAACAATACAAAACAGAAGCGGAGCAAACACAGACCTCCAAAACATTAGAGGTGTGATCAGGTGCTCGAGCATCCCCTGCCGACCGGTCACACCCTTACTCCTTGTCATGATCGGGAATGATCGTCGTCGTCAATTCAGTGTACAAATAATGGACATAATTATTATAAAAAACGCCAGTCAGCAATAGACTCAATGATAAATTGCATTTGCTAAAATGTCATTGTATCGACCATAGAATTTACGAAATGATGACTTTAAACGAGACTGCTGATTTTCTTGTTTGTCAACTTGTTTGTCTATAATTTTCCTCTTTTTAGAAATTGTCCATACGTAGAGCATGCTCCTGCGTATCGAGTCATTTGAGTAATTTAACTCCATATGCAGATGATGAAGGGATATTGCTGCAAAGGTAAGGAAAGGTGAGGATAGAAATGTAAAGTTCATCACGTTTATCATATAGCTTGGTTGTTATATTACCATTAACGTCTTTTTCAAGTAAAATACTTAAATATGAAACAGATATAACAGACACAGTGATATCTTTTATCTCAAGCTCACCAGGATATATTGTATCGTCATAAAAATGGAAATTACAATTGTTAATTGACGTCGTCGATATATCTAAATGTCGAGTTGAAGGCTACAGCAAGTGTTTTCTTCTTTCCCGCATAAGATTTCGCACAAATTCTGCTTCATATGAATACAAAAATAGGTCAAAATACGTTTTTAAGCTGTTGATTTGATAAAATCTTTTGAATTCAAATTGTCCAAAAGTTCTTTAGATTTTTTAAGTATCCACATCGGATTTACACCACTTTTTGAATATATTGTTGCACAGTATACGTACTCTTGAAGTTTCTCCTTCACTACTGTTAAGATCTTGGTGACGAGTAAAGAAAGAACCTTGGATGAACATTTACTGGAATCCGCTATGTATCTTTGTGTGTAAGGATTCTTATGAAGTTTCGGAGTCCAATATATATACGGTAGTTCAAATTCCAAACCTTGTCGGCATTCGTAAATTCTATTGTCGTTACAATAACTTTATAAGCAAACTTAACCTTTCATCGGGTCGTAAGTTTGCTTGTTTGTTTTATACCAATAAAAAAGCTTTTGATGCATACTGAATTTGACATTGAAATCTTTCTACTGATCAAAACATGTGGCTAACGGCGGATGTGACCTGTCAACATGGGATGCTTAGTCCTCCTAGTCGCCTGATCCCACCTCGGGGATTTCCAGGGATCTGTGTTTTATGTCTTTTCCCCAGATTTGTATTGTTTAAAGATAACTGAAAAATCCCAGATTGTCGTGGTGTCAAATGTTCGTGGTTTGAGGAATAACTCCTGGTTCGGGAGGATTTGATTTGGTGAATGTAGAATTATTGAGTAGTAATGTATGTCACATTTTACATGGATTTGTGGGTCTCTCCACATCTCGAAAACAACGAAAATTAAATCCCCACGAAAATTTGTTATTCCACAGTATTCAAGATCAATCAATGTTCTTTATCTTCTTCATGACTAGAATACTTGTGCATAATTCGTCAAATTCTTAGTATGATATCATAATACATTTCTGGGCAAATATAGGTATCTAAACCAGGAGCATTGTATTAAACTGCAAACCCATTTTTGATTCAAACCTAGAATTTTAAGGTACACATTGCGAACAAATTAACATGATTGTATCATAGTTTACGAATGGTTCATTGCATCACAAATACGTAAATGACCATAAATCTAAAGCCGTTATACAACAAGATAATTCGCTATCTTGCAAACTCTTTATTTTTTCACAATTCAGACAAAGTGTGGGAGAGATTTTAATTAAATTGTTAATATATATGAAGTTAAATAATTAAACTCATACTTATGATTTATTTTGTTCTTGCTTTTTTATGAAAGAATTCTGATTATAATTATTTTTTTGTTTAACTTATGTATTGAATTGTGTAGTTATTATTTTTAATTTGAGATAATTTACGGACCCTTCATTAATCAAAATTTGAAAATCAGCTCTATTAAAAGACTTTTTATATCTCACTTCATAAATCATATGCAGAAAATTAATCATCATTTGCGCTAAGAATTCTTAATTTCCAATTTTGTAACCTTTTTATCTTTCTGCAGTACGTATATTTTTGAATTTATTAGGAATTTCTGAAAATATATATTCAAAAGTTGAATTTTCCACCTGTTGACAAAACGTTTTGGATTTCTCTGCTACTAAAGTTCGTAGACGTAAAACGTTGCAAAAATAGTAAAACTTTATTCCATCAGTTTTTAGTCTTTTACCGAGATTGGGTTTTAGATAATCAAAATGAAGAAAAGGAGAAATGTATGAATTCTTGCCCTCTTTTGACTGCTGCCTGAAGAAAAGTCAAACAATAAATAAGAAATTTTTTATTAATTATTGAAAAATCTATACCAAACCTATATATGATAACAATAAGCATTATCTTATTGAATATCATCCGCTATGATATATCCCCTTCTAATCCAATAAGAAATTCTGGAATCATACAGAGAGAGTTCTTTTCCAAAACTCAAATGTTATTAAAATTATATAATGAAACATTTAAAATCTCCCTTGTTGACCCAGCTTTGCTATAGATGCCAATTTTTATTGATCTGTACCTTTTCAACATGTCCATTTCAGCTTGTTGACTACAGGGCCATATTTTTCAAGATTTGTTGTACATTTTTAGAATAACTGAACAAATACAAGACTTTTATTTTTGATTGTCTGTTCTAATGAGTCTCTAAGACAATGGCATCAATAAATATTTTACTCGAAATAAATTTCTTGCAATTTCACGACATGAAAAACTTTGCAGTTGCTTGTGTTATAGATAATAATCACATCCGTATTTGAGAACTTCAAATGAAATGAAAGATCTTTGAGGTTTTCAGGATCCTCATTTGATTTTTACTCCTTATATATATTCTAGAACATGAGATTAGACGTGTCTCATTCAAATCAATCAATTATTCGTTAGATGAAACGGAAGATAGGTAGATAGTTTGCTGGATCATGTAATGTATCCTTGTTTTTAAGGATACCGTATAAGCGAAAGTTTAAGCTAGATGCAATTTTAGCGATTCGACCTAAAATATCAGATTTTGATTGAAGCGAGGAGAATTTAAGCGATTTTTTATGGGTACATAGAAAAAAAAACGGTTACCTCTGATACGTAATGAATTATTAGTGATTATTTGTCTTATTATATTTTAGTGATCATGGCATCCTTGCAAAAACACCAAAATGAAATCCAAGCTATTTTTTGTATTAAATGGAATCGTTGAATATTTAGAATTCACTATAGGATCTTGTATCGTATTTCAAATTTACTTCTGTTTATGGGTATGTTAAAAGTATTTTGATTCATTGTGATCTTGACTTTAAGCCTTGGAATATGCTTGATTTTAAACCTGGATAACCAAAGGTATAACGAACGTCAGCTTCTTTTAATTATAAAATTATGGAGTTTTATAAGTAACACGAAGATTATGTTGTTGCCATCTATGTCAGTTGGAGTTAAAATATAACTTTTCATGCATTTCTTATATTTTATGATTTCTTTCTTATTAAATTACTACTTAAGACAGAAGAATATATATCAGATATTCACCACTTAATCGTCTTTGTTGAGGGTTCAGTATGTATCTAAAATTATCTACCTATTCTGACAAAATTTGGAAGTATTTCCCTTCTTATTTATCCATTCATATGACACATTTTTAAACAAAATTCAGTTTGCACTCTTTGTTTGAAGAATCCCTAAAATGGACTTGATTTAGCATCTTAAAGATTCAAAAAACAGAGTCAAACTTTGTGCGAAAGTAATATAAACCCAATTATTCATTAATATAAGGTAAGAATCAAAAAGTAGATTGACTTGTTTTTCCAAAGTATGCATTATTTCACATAAATTTTCCTATGTCCCGATCAATAAGCAAAGATGCTTGTAAACTCTAATATATTTTGCTTATTACATGTGCCTAAATTAAGCTCAAATTTCTTAGGAGTAAAAATAACTTTTATATACGGTTTATAATCTTGTGTTTACTGTGTATTTTATTTGCCAAAATATATATACATGTATTCTTATCTACAACTTAAAGTATGCACTCTTGTGTACTAGTATTTTGCTTAGGATTTAGTCACTTAATGCTAGATCAAATGCTTTACGAAATGTTCAAACACAAAATTAGTCCTCAGATCCTTTTTGCAATCCAAAACATTTTACTACCCTTAATCAAAATGTTTCGTAACGCTGAAAATACTTATAGAATACTTAGTTCATTGTTGTGATAACAGTGTATTCCGTTCGATATAGAAATATTTTTTCCTCATGAATTTACTTTTGTATGGCCTAATTTTGGGGGAAAACTTTAACCTTGGCTATATCTTTTGAATGGTTGTATTATGGCTTTCATAGGTGTATTCTTTGTTATAAATACTTTCTATGGTATCATATTTTTACTCTTTTGACCTTTAAGTTTGACCTACATTTGAAAAATTTTCATCTTGGCTTTGAGATGCCACACGGGGGGAGGGGGATGCCCAAACATACCATGTTTGTTTTACGTCGTTTTATAATCATTTTCATACTGAAATTTCCAAAAGACCTGTAAAATGCTTCAAAACGATTTTTTAAAATATAGTTTATTATACATGTATATTTTAATTAAAAATAATCATTTATTTATAATGTAAAAATTTGATAATCACTTAAATTCTACTTATTACAAACTTGAAGTTTTTCTGTTTGATTAGTTTTCAAAGTAATTTTCTTATGACATCATTATTTTTTGTACGGAGATCTATAATTTTTTATTTTTAATGGACTTTAATTAGCATATAGATGTTTACTTTATAATAAAGAATAAATTTAAACCTTAAACCTTAAACCTTAAATTGACAGATCATTAAATGGTCGTTCGTCTTAGATTTTTAGTTTCAAGGATTCGCATTTCTTCCAAGATTTTTAAGAAAAAAGTAGCATGACACTTCTATCTTTACAAATATTTTCGCTGAAAATACATATTTCGTTAAAAATACTTTGTATATGATAACTTCTTTCAAGGCGTCTTATTATGAGTAAAAATGTTGAGAGTTATGTTGAACAACAAACAAACAAACAAACAGCCTTGTGTTGGGAGACAATAGAACCTATTATTGATAGACAGTAAATTCTTCTGCAGCTAGCATTATTGTGATATTATTACATGTGTGTTTATTTCATAATTTTTTATGGCTTTGAGAATCGTGCAGTATATGATGTAAATTTTTAAGAAATAAGTGAACACTGATAATACAAAGATTTCAGAAATAATCAAACCTATGCAAATATTTCACGGGGGTGAATTTTGAATTGTAAATTCGTTCATATAGCTTAATTATCTAGTTGAATTAAGTGCATTAATAAGTGTAAATCATAATAAAACAAGGTTATTCATAAATTCATGATACCTTTGATATTCGGTATTTATCAATTGAAATTACATTTATCTACTTAAACGGTACAAAGGAATAGTTTTTGTTTTAGTTTTAGACCTTTTACAATATTTTGTTTGAAATTTTAATTGAGAAAAGTGAACGCTTGACAATTCTGCGACTAACGAAAGATAGGTAGATAGTTTACTGGATCATGTAATGTATCCTTGTTTTCAAGATACCGGTTTAAGCGAAAATTTAAGCTAGATGCAATTTTAGCGATTTCTTAGGAGTAAAAATAACTTTTATATACGGTTTATAATCTTGTGTTTACTGTGTATTCTTATCTACAACTTAAAGACTTTATCATGAAAAAATTATTTCTATCAAAATCAGATTGACCTGAATTGTTTTGAATAAACTGAATATTACCATTCACTCTTTATCGTTTGATCCTTGCAAATACTCATAATTTTGACAAGTTTATTGTTTTGTTTTTATTTCTTTTGACAGAAATCAATTTCAAATGATTGGTAGTAATAAAGAATTTTTCCAAAATCATTGGAATTTTCAAGATAACAGTTATTAAACAAATACAAAAAGGTTTCGTGTACTTTGAGAACTGCGTCTTTGAAATCATTAACTTTGTTAGTCTTGCATAATAACTTTTGTGCCACAAATAACCAAACAATAAATGGAACACAATGTCAAATTGGAGACTTAGGTACCTGACGTATAAAAGCATTTATTAATAAATAATCTGTTTCAACATTCAACTCTTTGCAACTTAAAAGCATCATCTTAAGTAACTGATAAGGTACTAAAGGTTAGAAAATAATTGAATTTTATGGACAAATTTCCATTTTGATAGAGTCGATGTCACTCTGGGCAGGCGATTGGAGCCAGTAGACTGAGTCTTTAGTCTGCAGATGTTTGTGCATATTAATTGATGTATATTTATCAATGCAAAGCTGTGTCTAATTTAAGAAATAGATTCTTAAATCGATAAGTGACGTCGCCATCAATCAAAATGAATTTTCTATAAATTGATTTATAAAATATTCATCCAAATATTTATAAAATTTCAACATTACTCTTAGAAACATTGTTTCAATAAAGTCTTCACTAGATTACTTAATTTCTCTCAAATACTAATCAGTGTTTCTTTTTTTCCAGAGAATGTAAAGCAATATTCTGTATATATGGAGTATTAAACTCGAACGCCCATTAAACAATACAAAAGAGAAGCAGAGCAAACACAAACCTCCGAAACATCAAAGGTGGGATCATGTACCATGGAGGAGTGAGCACCCCCTGCCAAACACTATAGATTAGCATTAAAAACGCATATGAATCTAGCAATGCACTCTTGTGTACTAGTATTTTGCTTAGGATTTAGTCACTTAATGCTAGATCAAATGCTTTACGAAATGTTCAAACACAAAATTAGTCCTCAGATCCTTTTTGCAATCCAAAACATTTTACTACCCTTAATCAAAATGTTTCGTAACGCTGAAAATACTTATAGAATACTTAGTTCATTGTTGTGATAACAGTGTATTCCGTTCGATATAGAAATATTTTTTCCTCATGAATTTACTTTTGTATGGCCTAATTTTGGGGGAAAACTTTAACCTTGGCTATATCTTTTGAATGGTTGTATTATGGCTTTCATAGGTGTATTCTTTGTTATAAATACTTTCTATGGTATCATATTTTTACTCTTTTGACCTTTAAGTTTGACCTACATTTGAAAAATTTTCATCTTGGCTTTGAGATGCCACACGGGGGGAGGGGGATGCCCAAACATACCATGTTTGTTTTACGTCGTTTTATAATCATTTTCATACTGAAATTTCCAAAAGACCTGTAAAATGCTTCAAAACGATTTTTTAAAATATAGTTTATTATACATGTATATTTTAATTAAAAATAATCATTTATTTATAATGTAAAAATTTGATAATCACTTAAATTCTACTTATTACAAACTTGAAGTTTTTCTGTTTGATTAGTTTTCAAAGTAATTTTCTTATGACATCATTATTTTTTGTACGGAGATCTATAATTTTTTATTTTTAATGGACTTTAATTAGCATATAGATGTTTACTTTATAATAAAAAATAAATTTAAACCTTAAACCTTAAACCTTAAATTGACAGATCATTAAATGGTCGTTCGTCTTAGATTTTTAGTTTCAAGGATTCGCATTTCTTCCAAGATTTTTAAGAAAAAAGTAGCATGACACTTCTATCTTTACAAATATTTTCGCTGAAAATACATATTTCGTTAAAAATACTTTGTATATGATAACTTCTTTCAAGGCGTCTTATTATGAGTAAAAATGTTGAGAGTTATGTTGAACAACAAACAAACAAACAAACAGCCTTGTGTTGGGAGACAATAGAACCTATTATTGATAGACAGTAAATTCTTCTGCAGCTAGCATTATTGTGATATTATTACATGTGTGTTTATTTCATAATTTTTTATGGCTTTGAGAATCGTGCAGTATATGATGTAAATTTTTAAGAAATAAGTGAACACTGATAATACAAAGATTTCAGAAATAATCAAACCTATGCAAATATTTCACGGGGGTGAATTTTGAATTGTAAATTCGTTCATATAGCTTAATTATCTAGTTGAATTAAGTGCATTAATAAGTGTAAATCATAATAAAACAAGGTTATTCATAAATTCATGATACCTTTGATATTCGGTATTTATCAATTGAAATTACATTTATCTACTTAAACGGTACAAAGGAATAGTTTTTGTTTTAGTTTTAGACCTTTTACAATATTTTGTTTGAAATTTTAATTGAGAAAAGTGAACGCTTGACAATTCTGCGACATCACTTAATTTTTATTACATATGACGACCAATTTAAACGGAAAATTTTTAATTCTTGATGGAAGATTTAAAAAATAGCTAAATTAAAAGCGATTAGTTTAAAAATCCTTTCAAACAAAGATACAATGCGGGTCCCAGTTAATATTCTTCCAAGCCTTTTTCTGCACTTCTAACTAAAATACTAACAGACGTGAATGAGAAACTTTAGAAGTACTTCGTAACAATATATTCGAGAAGTTTATATAAGATGTGGATAGTAAAAAATTCTATGGAACTTTTGGAAAATTTGAAATAATTTTAAAAAAAACAAACAAAAAAACTCACAACCATTCCCCACAATAAAGTTAAGTCCAGAATTTTTTTTATATCATTGACAGCTGGGTTCTTTTTTCAATTAAAATGGAATTTGTAAATTTACTTACCTTGACATAAGTAATTTGCAAAATTTTGTAAAAAACATTCTTATTTTACACACAAGTACTCGGAAGAAGCTTGAGTTTCTGATTGACAATATCTATGTCGTTTTTGGAGACCTGGCCCCAGGATCATGAAACAGACTTAGACTTAAGTCAAAATTTCAATTATCTATAAAATCTTTAAAACTTGTTAAAGGAAACTCATAATTTGCATACAACAGCAGAGTGATGATAAAAATAGGAAAGCATTTTCATTTTGGGCTGCTTGACCTCTAAAAAATTTCAGCATATTTTGTGTATTTTATTCATGATTCTTGATACAACAAGGGTGAAAAATAATAATTTGGTATAATTTGTCAAAAATTAATAATTTTTTTATCAAATTATTCCCTTTATTTGTTTAATTTGCTAAATTCACCTGAACAAAAATGACGATGACCATTTTATATCTCTGCTATATTTTAATCGATTATTTTAAATATTTGTTATGAAATTAACATATATTTGCACATCTATATATCGGTTTCTGTATTTTATCTTTGTCTTGATATAAAAACCAAAGACACAAACTGTGGTTCCTTGACCTTGAATCCATTCATCATGCAATTTGATGGTAAAAACGAAATATCCTGTTCCACTTAAATTTCTGTAACACATTTGAAAGAAAATCGAATTAACATTCATGTCAGTTTCTTAGGATACCATTTGAAGCATTATTCATGACGTCATTGAAACAGATAACGGTTTAACAATGCTTTGTGAGAATCATACTTCACATTCCTATCAATGTATTAAACTGTAATTTTTTACTTAGTTTAATTCATACAGAAATCCAACACAAACAAATCTTAACCAATCATTTACTTTCAAAATAAATAAATTTACCTTAAGTAATTAAATCGATAATGGTTTATTTAGACTATATGAAATCAAAGTTACTGAACAGAAATAAAACCGAGCGTCGGGGAATTCCCTATCCAATCCGCTCAGTTTTTAGCACATTTTGTACATGTCTCCTTGAGCGATAATGATCGATTTACTTATATCAAAATAAACAAATATATTGTACTACGACTTTCATTTATCCTTAGGCAATATATAACTGATCAATTATATTTCAATTATTTCTTTTATAACAAGGTACAGAATATGTCAGAAACCAAGAATTTTTTTTTCAAAGTCAAAGACAACGGGAGATTTTTGAAAGAAACTTTGATATTATTATTGCGAAAAATTACACTATATATATGAAGTGATGATTTTTATTAAAAAAAAAATAAATGAGAAAAAGTACCTTAATCAAAAGCATCGTATATCATTTGGTTAAAAATATGTTTTGAAAAGAATTCAGATTACTATTATGTCATGATTGTGAAAAAATCCTTAAAATATCTGAATGACCTGCCTATTATGAATTAAATATTATGGAAAAATTCAAACATAAAACCTTCAAAGGTTCGTTTCCTGTACAGTTTTTTGTGTTTAAGATACATAATTATCTTACTTTCTGTTAAACAAAAGTTCTCTTTGGGGGCGGATGCTCCTCGCTTGTTCCTGGTGTATTTTAATCAATTAAAATTTTACATATTGTTTATGTAGTGCCAACCAGAAACTTAGAAAAAAAGTATCATAAGGGGAATAACACACTTTATGTAGTCCAGACATACACACCATACGTCTATGTGTTGTCTTAAGGCTGTGTGCTTAATTTGTATGTGGCATTTACTTTTAGTATGCTCGAGATAAAATATATGGAGATGACGAACATTATTCAATCTCAAAAGTCTATAAAAAAATATTAAATAGAAGCGGAGCAGACCCGGACCTCCAAAACATCATAGTTTGGATCAGGTGCCATTGAGGAGTGCGCATCCCCTGCCGACCGGTCATAACCGCCATGTGCTCCTTGTGATAAGATACAATAGTGCCGAAGTTTTAAAGACAAACATTCACTCAAGGACACATTTCCCTATCACTTCTCTACATCCCCATCAAAAATCTTTTGTCCTTAAGTAAGCGGGACAACGTAACAACTGAAACTTATCGTTCAATTAACATACACTGGCAAAGGGTTAGAAATTAATGTCTGCCTCACCATCAAAAAACTTTGAGAATTATATCTTTGTATAAAACATTAAAAATGTTTGGATATAAATTTTTCTGTACAATTCAACTATCAATTATATCATATGCAGTGATTTATTTTCAGAAGTGAATGGCATTGTTCTTCCTCAACATATTAATGAAATTTTATTGTTTGTTAATTACCATAAAGCAGAGGAGAAGATTTATAAAGAAATTATGCATTTTTACCATATAATCAATTTAAACCCTCCGTTACTCCAGAGCCCTGACTAAAAGGACATTACTTTCATATTTTGAAAGAAACAGCATTGCTTAATATAAATGTGCAATTACTTTTTCACAAATATTCACATGTTAGTTTAAAATATGTTTTTTTACGTTCCTAGAATTAATTTGAATTACCATATATATACTGGATTGCTAAACTACATAAAACAAAGATACATAGGTAAGGTTCTATCACTGAAGCCTCTTCCTTTACTCCTCAATAAATCATTAACAGCAGCGAAGGAACTCTAGAGAAGTCGTGTACAAATAAGTACTAGAGAAGTTGTGTAAAATACGAAAATAGATCTTGATACTCCAAAACTTTAAAAATAACAATATTTGGTAGTCTAAAACATTTGTGACATATTTGGATATTTATCTAGAAAATGGAATTAAGAGTAACCAAACAACAAAACTTTGTGATAAACATGATGAATTAACTTTTCTATAGTCAATTCTCCTTATCTTTTAGCAATATACCCGTAACACCTGCATTTGGTATTCATACTTCTCTGTTTTTCAATATGCAAGATTTACGTTCGAACGATTTCCTATATATAGACCATATCAGTGAAATATTCTGGAGAGGGACGTTAAACAGTATACAATCCTATATATAGCAAGTGAAACATATGGAAATAACGAACTGCATTCAAGATCAAGAGTCCACAATATAAATGCATTAAACTGTCAGAAAGCGTTGCCATTGAATCATCTTAATTAACTTTGACAAGGTTGCACTGCAGGCATTTTACAGATGATTTAACGCTCTAGAGATAATAAAGTTTGCTAAATTAACATTGTACAGCAATTTAATGTCTAAATTAATCAAAAACGTGAATTTCAATTAATATTGAAATTTTAGTTAAAGTGTCTGATGTGGCGTCAAGTTTAAAAGCGATGGAATTTTATTTATTTTGATAATAAGCCTACAAAAAGGCAATTGTCACAAAAATGATGGACTGTCAGGCAATCTTCCTGCAATTGATTGTATTCTATTGAGAGATATAGGACTGATAAGGGAATTTACTTTATCGATCATCAAATCTACAATCTAGATGATACAAATTGATCAGCTCCAAAAAATGAAGAACCAGACATGAATACATTTCCCGAAAATTTCAGGACCAAAACATAAAATCATTTCCCATTTTTAAATGTATACACTTTAAAAGACAATTTCAAAGACAATTTATAGAACGTTTAATTAGTAAGAGAGATAAAGAGAATAAGAGATTTATAAAAATACAGAATCTTAATTTGATTATAATTGGGTCAATATAAATGCCACACCTGGTATTAAACTTGAAGTCTGTACCCGACAAACTAAGATAGCCGTCTTAGTTTTTAACTTCACAATATTTGCCAACTGGGCCGTGTTAAGTCGTAAATACCTGCTCAGCTCCACCCTAGCTTTGACCGACATACCCGTGCCCTTACGCCAAATGTATTGTTTACCGTTCACAACAAATCTTTACATTAAATTTGACAGTTTAAATTAATTCTTATATTTACTTAGATTGATATTCCTTGTTTTGCTTGGCGCGATGTCAATCGGTATTAAATCGAAGATATTGATCTTTTAAACTAACAACAAGTACGATATTCAATATTGATAAATTAAGATTTTATGTTAAATTAAGTATTGAATTGATATTAATCGAATATATTAAAGTTCAAAAGACCCAGGTTTTTCCTTCATGTACAGGTACACAGTATGTAAATTTGATGCAAAATGTATTTTAGTCCAAAAGGCTTTGTCGACCAAAAGACCCGACAAAATAGCGAACCAGTAACTAGTGGAACTGGAATTCCTTGCGTCATTGGACTCTTGACTTCTGTGCGAATCTGGAGTACCTTAAAAATGCAAGGATTTTATCAATACTGTGTCAGTTTACACGTGTATTTTATTGCATAATGGAATGTACACAAAACAAAAGTGCCATAACACCCTTCACCTCCACATAGCAGACAATCTGTTCATCATTTATGATGTAAACACTTTTTGCTAGAAGAATTCGTCCGTTTTTGGTTCTTACCCTTACTTTTTTTTCAAAGTACGTGAAAATGTTGGCATAATACAGCGCCACCCTAAATAAATATCACGAAATATAAACAAAAGATGACACATTTAAAATAGGAGATTATCAATGTTAACCCGGATTCTATCCTTTAATAAACAATTAAAATATTTTCGTATGATCTGCGAGGTGTTGGCAAAACATATGGTCTCTAATAGCTTACATAACAGCTTCTAACATAAATAATTATCAGAATACATGCACACCACAGTATTACCATTTGAGATACAGTAAGAAATGTAATTCTCAACCATATTTAACTGCAGTTTATTATTTTTTTAATTGCAAAGGGGCAACAAATTCAAAGGGGCAATATATTCTCTTCGATTGTTCAGAAGGTTAAAACATGAATAATGGTATGTAAATGTAATGTTCAGATATATGTAAAATGATCAAATAATACAAGCATCTGGAATGTTTCATTTGTTTATTTCAAACAGTAGAATAATTTTGACTGATGCATTAAAAATTTACAGTAAGAAAACATTTAAATTGGTCACAGACAGACATAAACATGATAAATTTGAAACCGCATCTATTCCATTATTAATCTTTATTGATAAATATTTTCAAAACAGGAGCTCTATAGGGTACAGAAGCTAGGAAAATGACTCACACCACTTGACTTTGGTTATATCATTGCGTTATCTTAAAAGGTATTTTTAAGATAGTTATTATCACGATTATCATCATACTGTACCAATGACCCAGACCCCTCAGCAACCTGGGCAAGAGGAGTACTTCACTTTCGCACTCAGAAACCACCATATTATCGCCTTTTATTGGTCCCACCCCCGCCACAATTAGCCCAGGGGTTCAAAATAATGCACAGCGAGATACTACATCGTGACAATTAAAATGGACTGTGGTATCAATCGTAAAAATCAATGTGAAAAAACAATATGAAATCACTTTCGGTGCGTCAAGAAACACGTACAATTGGACAAAAATGCGTAAAAATAGCAGGTGCGCTAACTTTGATCGCTGGAGAAAAGGGACTAGCCTAAAGAGAGAGCAGTAAATGGAGCATAGGTAAAAATAAGGTAACAAGGTACATGAATAGTTAGTCCAACCCGCCAACAGTGTTCAACCACTGGAACGCCTCATGACTGGCTTATCCAGTCAAGTGTGTAACGACAACAACAAAAAAATTGTGTGTATTCGTTGTCTATAGTAGGTTGTGTATAGCATTATAAGTGTGACTCAGGACATATAAATAAGGCGGCAATGCTTGAAGGTTTATTCACTTAGTATGTTTTAGTAGATGTAACACTTACTTCAGAAAAGAAATAAGGTGGGTTTCCTCAACAGTGTTACCTGACTGGTATTGTAAAATGGGAAATACATAAGTCAATTTAATACTTATTGTGAAAAATCATCATTCATTTCATTCAATTTTTTTTTCATTTCCAAAAATTGTGATTTTTTGGATTTTTTTTTCAAAATTATTTCTCCCCTCTCAAACTTAGATATGCAATACTGTATAGATCTACATACAACATGCTTTGGATTTTACGTTCTTTGACTACTTTGCGCTATTAGCTTCTGGAGTTCTTGAGATGGCAATAAATTAAGGGAATACCCGTTCTAAGTTCGGACGTCATTGGTTGATAAAAGCATTCCGAAGATTGTTGTCCTTCGTTTTAGTGAATGACATTCCAGCAGAGATAGCGAATTCTTATAACCAGACGCAGAAAAGCATGTTGTATTTAGATTGTATATCGCCGACTTGTACACACACCTGCTTGTCTTTGTTACTTCGGTGCGATACATGAGTAGTGTACATCTATTTGTCATATAGGTAATTCATTCACCTATTTGCGACAACAAAGCGTTTAAAAGTCGGTGGGCGATCGGTTATATGTAAACCTCTTACTAAGCGATTTGTTTACTATTTTGCCCTGTACTACCTGTGCTAATGTAGGTTTTATTCTTTTTTCAGTTCTCTGCACACCTTTACGCAAAATGTTGTCCTGCGATACACCAGAAAGTCTTTTTGACGATTTCCCAGGCTTTGACCACGAGGACCTAATCACGAATGTCTTCTGCCACGATCAATCCGTGCCAGATCTGGAGAACATTGTACCAACTCTCGATGTAAACCAGGTTCCAAACTTCTATCAGGATTGGGATACCAAAGAAAAAATTAAGCAGCAGCAACCCCAGACTCACTTTCTACCTCCTTCGTATGAAGAGCATATTCAGACTACGGAGAATCCCCACAGTTTAGAGAGTCTTCTGAACGAACCTCTAAAACCCGCCCCTGTATATAGACGTCTCAGTGAAATTCTGGAGTGTATAAACGAGGATAAGGACTACTGTATCATAACAACAGAAGGTAAAAACTCACAGAAAGTTATTATAAAAATAATGAAAACAAAACATAGTAAAGTTTAGTAATTGTTTACCTTTTTGTTTTGTATTAAATCTTAAGTCCTTTTGTTCTATTTTACAGATCGTGCATCTCCGATAACATCCCCTACGCCCCCACCTCCAAAAGTGATAAACGTGAAACAAGAGAAATCGCAAGAATCAAAACAGTTTGAGGAAACCCTGAAAAGGATTGCATCCTTATTATCATGTAAGTATGAAAACATATGTAAATATTGAAAAAATTTTCACCTTTATTTTGTTTATTTCAAAAAATCATAGAATTTCAGCAGTAGCCATATTATAATATTTTCGTTTACTTCATTTATAGGCGGTGGACAAATCAAACTTTGGCAGTTTCTTCTGGAACTTCTGTCAGAGGAAGAAAACAAGGACTGCATTCGGTGGGAGGGGACAAACGGAGAGTTCCGAATGGTTGATCCTGATGCAGTGGCACGTAAATGGGGACAGAGAAAAAACAAGCCCTCCATGAACTACGATAACATGAGCCGTGCTCTGCGGTTCTACTACGACAAGTTCATTCTGAACAAAGTGTCTGGAAAAAGACATACGTACAAGTTCAACTTCAATGCTATAATTAACTCTATGCAATCCTCCACATCTTCCAGTCAATTCAATTCTTCTCTAATGGGACTTATCAATAACCTCACACCCAATGTGACTTGTCCATATCAATACCCAGGATCCTTTCCATCACGTCATCCCTACAGAGTGGCCCAATCCCGCCAGTACACCACGTCACCGCCAAACTACACAGTGCCATGTGCAAAAGAGGAATACCCATCCAGTTGTCGATTTGCTTCAAACAAACAATACCCTTCTAGTCAGATAAACGAGAACATGTACTCCAGCTGCCAGTTCGATCAGAGACTCTATTGTGATAACACTTTCTCCCAGAAACAACCAAAACAACAGGTGCCCTTCCAGCCTTCCTGTCGTGTCCAGAACTCTGGATACTCAGGATCATTCGAGGACAATTGTGTAAAAACCAGACGAGATTACTATAGGTATTCACCGTACCAAAGACCCTCTCACAGCTCAGCGTGTGTGCCTATGATGGGCTACTGAAATATCAGACTTGCAATTGTCAATAGTGCTGCTCTAAAGACGATTTTGATTTGCTCAAATTCCAATGTGACTTCAGACATAAACTTTAAATCCATTCCATATCTTACTGTGCCTATGTATTTGAGAGTACAATTTATTGAGTGTCTTTTGTACGCATTTTGTAGTAATTTATACTTTTTGATTATTTTGTCTCGGTGCTGGCGCTGGGAATTCATGATCGAATTTTACCATGGTGCTGTGCATTGACTTAATGTTTTACTTTTATGTGAAATCCGTTTACAATAATTCCATTTGCTTTCTGTGCTAAGTTCCCGCCTCGGATTTGTATTATGTATTTTATATGCTTAGTGATTTCATCATTGCTTTGAAGAATTTATTTTTCTATTATATGTTTTTAACTTGTTGCTCATTACAATGATTTGTAAATGATGTCAATGAAAATTAATAAATGCTGAACTATTAAATAACTGTTGCTTTTATTTGATAAAGAAAAAATACGACGATCACTTTTCACGTCAGTCCTTAATCTAATCCTTAGAAGTGCGGATCAGTAATCCAAGGAATTGTTCCTAAGTTTACTCAGTTATCTTTGTGGGTTAGAGTCCAGGGATTGGTGTACTTATTGTGAGCAAAAGAACGAAATGAGAATCAGTGATTTACATGTTTTGAAAAGTCATCAAAAGTTCAAAGGAAGATAAGACATGCTGATGGTTAATGCACCACTTTAGGTCAGATCACTTTAACACCTACAAACCAACAAAACCGTAATTGTTTGGTAGCATTCTTTGTAATGGAAATTAGACAGAAGTCAATTAGAATTTAAGTACTTTGTGTTTTTAGATCCTATCTGTCAATGTGACACAGTGGCACACACTCTATCGATAAGGTGTACGTACGTTGATTGAAGGCAGATGCCTTATTCATCACTCTCCATTGTCGTGTGCTGAGTATATGCCTCATGATTCATCACCTAAGAGATTTGGGGGCCCATCTTCTTCGTGATTTTTTTGACTACAGAGAGTGCCCGCGAGAAGGTGACTCAAAAAACACATTACCTTTAGCCTTGTCATTCCTCTTTTGCAAAACTATTCTAAAGAACATGACATGGCACATATTTGGTTGCGGTTCTAGATGCTTTGGGAAACAAACAAAGTTTTTATCTTTAAAAAATGAAGATACATAGTTTTCCTATTGTGGAAAACAGGGTAGCTCTCGTCAACTCGAATTGATAAAAAGGTTGAAAAAAATAACTCTTTAATGAATGTAAGCTGTAATAAATAAAATGTGTTTTTTTTGTTTTCTTGCTTCTTTTTTGGATGGGGGGACTCTAATAAGACGCTGAACAAACACTTGATAGGGCCCTACAAAAAACCAGAAAAATACAATAGTACAATTAATAGATTGTATGGTTCCAGTGAAATACATGTAATTTCACCCATAAAGTTGAAATTGCGCATAATATTCACTTGTAATCTAATTCAGTTTACAACAACAAAGAAAGGTGTACATTGCAAGTACTAAACGGAAAAAGAAATCGGTACATTTTAATCTTAATGGCCAGTTTTTGTTCATTTATAGTAATTCAAATAGATAACTCCATCTTTGTGTTTAGTTTTTGTAAGGATACATAACTCAATTATATTTTTGATGCTTTGATCTATATATTTTTTTTGGATGAATTTGAAAGAAAATGACATAATTAATCAATTCCTAAAATACAAAGACATCGTCAGTTTTCAGTTGCACATATTTTTTGACTTCGTGACAAAATCATACGAATTTGCCAAACTTTACCTGGAAAATATCATTCAGATGGCCTGTTGAATTTTAATCTATGGAAAATATTGATTCCTGGAAAGAGTTTGTTTTTGTTATTTATCCTTGAATTTGATTAATTGATTTAAAGTAATTTATAAAAACGCTTTAACCTTTTACTTCTGCAATATTAGGTTGAGCATTAGAAATATTGTTAGTAATGAACATTGAATTTATTCTGTATCTCGATTTTCTATCATATTAATTCGAAAACAAATAATGCATTTATGATAAGTTTATTTGATCCGTTTATTTTTGTTCATTTTAACAAGAAATATGAATATAATGAACAGTATTCAAACTCACAAAATCCATTCAAATACAATACAATACAATGCAATACAAAACAATATAATACAAATGATTGTTTGCAATTCAAGGGCCCTGAGAGGCATGCAACAATGAAACATGTAAAATAATAATTAGTACTCGTATGTATATATTAGAAAGATTGATATAGAAACAATATAAATCAGGAAGAGGGCAAACAAATGCCTCTTAAACATCAGAGTAAAAGATCAGAGACGGGATCAGGTGCCATGGAGGAGTGAGCATATCTCCTGTCGATCGGTCACGACCGCCGTGTGCTCATGATCAGGGAAACTGGGGGAAAACCGTAGACAATTCTGTGTGTTAATTATATAACCAAACAATAAAGAATGAAAAAAAAATCCATCAGCATTTGACTTAAAGATAGATTGAATTTGTCGACAATACGTTAAAGCAATTAATGGGATTTACATGATTACTTTTGACTGAATGGTACTGCTTGTAGGTGGTTCAGTTGTACATATCAACAGAATAATACGAATGAAAACAAAAATATGATGAAAGAAACATGTCAGGAAAATCTTATTATAAAAAATACAGTAACACTAAAAAAATTACTAACAATGAAAAAGAAGGACCTTTTTTATTAGATAGATCTGCATAACAACATTAAACACGTGCTTTTGTTATGCTAATAACTACAGCAATATCTCATCAGTTTTCAATTTTGTTCATCAGAGGAAACAATAATATTCCTATTTTCCTATTCCTTATTACTTTTTTGCCAGCATTCCTTATTACTTTTTTGCCAGCATTCACATGCAAGGCGAAATGGGAACACCAATTTGTTGAATTACTAGTGTTTACTGTTTGCCCATCAAAACACATCAACTTCAGTTTTGCAAGGATTGGACCGGAGGTAATGATTTTTTTTATATGAAATTATATTGGTTTCATAAAAAACTTCATCTAATCACACCACAATATTATTTTCATCTAGCTATAAAACCTTTTATTTTTATATTTATGTTCCTGGATTTTATTGAACAGTTTCTAGAAAACAGAGAAATTTGATAACAAAATGTCACTTTTATCTGATTTATATTCTAAATCATTTAGAACAAAAGTCTCTGTAGATGACCGTTGTGACACAGTCAGAAGAATGTACCACTAGGGGTGTATCCTGGGATGTCATGCAACTGTTGTCACCAACGGATTGTTAGCAATGCTCCCCCTGTACTCTTACTGAGCATCGACCCCTCTGTTCTCCTCTCTACTGAAACGCTGAGACGGGAGAAAAATGATAGCCTTCAAAACATGTCACCCAATATTTGTTTTTAAATACTTGCACTGATAAAAATGTGAGGAATCTGAGCCATTTATATCGAAGTGAAGAGATTTAATGATGATATCAACCCTGATAGAATGTGTTACCTTTCTTATTGAATCTGTGGTATTGCTACTGACATGTCCGTACATATATTGAGAGAGTACCCGGGCAATTCCATGCAAATAATTTAGACTTGTCAAAAAGAGTTTAGTCAGTACAAATCTCTATCTAACAGCAAGAAAATGGCAATGATTCATTTATTAATTTATAACTATTGTTAAAGCAGCCATTTAAAATGATAAGAATAGAGAAAAAAAGATAAAGATCTATGTCATTTTATACAATATCGTTTCACCTCAAGGTATCATTATCAGTCAGGTCATTTATAACAAATCATTTCATTTTAGTAGAGTTTGACTTCAATATTCAGACTAAGATTTCACACGACTTATTGATAGAGACATTGTGAGGGAGTTGACTTTTGTTATTGGGCATGTAAGTGTAAACACAGATTGATAATGAAGGACTTGATGACAATTATATACTTAGCCACTGAGTAGGGGTGACTGTTTACATTTTTAAGGTAAAACATGATTCAGAAGGTGATAGGAGTGCATTTTTGCAAAGGCTGCAATTAGCTAATCTTAACTTGCAGTTAATTTCAATCGACTTGACTTTATAGCCATATATTTTGGCCTTTTTATGCATTTAAGAACAAGTACAAGATCGATATTGATCCTAGAAAATTTATTGTAATTATATACATGC
Source organism: Saccostrea glomerata (assembly GCA_003671525.1). Lineage (NCBI taxonomy): Eukaryota > Metazoa > Mollusca > Bivalvia > Ostreida > Ostreidae > Saccostrea > Saccostrea glomerata. Next base: position 313,989 of record PRKT01000297.1, on the reverse strand, counting down.
ATATATTCATTGTTTATCATATATTCAAATTAAACTCTTTTGATCTTAACATACAAAAATATACAAATTCATTTTAACAAAGTACTGAATGTACCGATCATTTTCCCTTTCTTCCCAAAGATATTTTTATTGACAGTCATTTAAAACAATATTTTTTATGAAATGGAACTATTCTAATGTTATTTTTGAATAATTAAACTTAAAATGTTACTGCTACACGATTTTATTACCGATATTTTTATATCAATTTAAATAGAAAACAAATTTTAAAAAACAAACAATGCGTTTTGGTTTTGTTACATAATTTTATGACGTATAATAAAAGGTATACTTGTTAACCAAGGGGAAAGCTGCATGCTTTCATTATCGGAAGTGATCCATGCATCTATTAACTTAATTGTGCATGGCTGTATCATCTCTTTTACCTGTTCAGTTAATTTAAGTCAGTTAATTAAGAAGGTTACATTTCTAATTAGTGGAATAAAATTTATAGGGCAATAAAGTATATTTTAAAATGCTTCCACGGTACAGAAACGATGCATGTCATTTTTTTTTGTATCACGACCTTAGGAACTGATGCAGGCTTATTAAAATAGGTTGGAATACATTCAGATTATCAAGCAAATTTTAATATTATCAATTCTCATACGTGACATATTGAACATATATTAAAACAATTACCAATGCATTCTTATGTTGTTCATGAAATTATACTTATGTCAGTTTGTGTATTCATAACGTTTTAATTGTCAAACTGTATCGATAATAAAAATTTAAAAAATAATTGAAAGAAATAAAATATATTTAATTTTTACCACTGTAAACAAAAACATAAGTACACCTGTATCTAACTTAAAGTACATGGCGTTGGTTTTCGGTTATTAGTCATGCCATTGTTTTAGTCCAATCGGGAATGGGCAAACTGAGGTGACATTTGGAGGAATGGCGGGTTAATTAAACACTTCAATGCGATATCGGTTAGATGGTTCGTACAAACACAAACAAAATTACGTATCATCGGAAAGTCAACACAATGTTACTATAAATATAACAAGGCTACATACATAGAAAAAATAGTTCACATATAGTCGCGTGGCGTCTGCCGCCTTCAAAAACGTGATGCCCATTTTAATGAAGATGTTCCATCCGAATATTGTGAAATATTTAAAGATAATGAAGTAGTTCTTTGAAAAATATTTGTGATGTCAGAATTAATTAAAATACATTTCCTCGTTTAAGAAGATGCCAGAGGGGATGATTTTTAAAGAAATATGTCATTATTTGAGACGAATACTTTTATTGCTGCCTTTTGATTCCCGCGATCTCTCAGCTGTTGAATATATTAATAAAACTCATTTATTTGTTTACATTTATTTCTCATTAAAGTTTGATTTCCTGAAACATTTGTAATAATGTATTTAGCAGTGGCAGTGACATTATATTTTGTTGCTTAACGATGCGTCGTAAACACCATTCATCATCAGACTACAATAGACATTGACAGATCAAGGAACGCTATCTTCTTTTAGATGTGTACAAGAGACGCCATGTTCCCGAGGAGTCAATTAAAACCTGTCAATAATGCCTGCAGTACAGACACTACATCTTGGATTCAGGTTAAAGTATTCAAATAGAAATAAAACAAATAGCTTTATTGTCTGTGACAATCGCGACAAATTTATTTTTAAATTTTTATAATTTATTTGAAAAGTAGATGTCCAGAATATAATGAATACCAATCAAAGTGTACATTTTGTAATATTACCTGCGTAAAAATATTTTATTACATAAAGTTTATGCTTATATAAAGTGATCTTTAAGTGATCTTCATTTTTTAGAAATTAATTTAGATATTTCTCTGAAATCAGGTTCAGAATTTGACCGAATTATTAATATGCATGAAAGCATAAACCAATTTTTGTTTGTGATGTGATTAAGAGATTAAATTTGTCAATATATCTTTTCAATTATTTTTTATGATGCTGAATTTGAGAAATTAAAATCTAATTCATCTTAAAAACACACAAGAAATTGGTTTGATAATATTTATTTTATCTTCTGTTACATTTTAGAGTGAGTGAATAAGCTACATGTAACAACTATATTATCCAAATATTGCTGTTTTAGGACTAAAACTTTCAAGTTTTAACCTAGCTAAGCACATTCAACATTCGATTTACAGTTATTGTATTTGCAATCAAGGTCATTGTATCGACCGACCATAGAATTAGCAAACAGTTTAAAAGAGATATATGTTCTCCCTGAATCAGCAGTTTATTTGCTCCTGATACATGGAACAGGATCTTTCTTCTCAACTCAACCAGAGTCATAAGTTCTATATGCACATATTGCTACATCTAAATGTAAAGGAACCTGAAGATAAAAAAAGTAAAAGGCATCAAGTTTATTTTAAAATTTAGTTTTCAATTTAGTATCAATATATTAGTCTGGTCAAAGATTCAAATATGTAACAGAGTGTCAGATTTTTTATCTCCTATTTCAAGGATCAATGCGATTAAGAATGGAATTGAACATTTTAATTCATACAACATCATATATGCCGGTATATCTAAATGTCAAATGGATATTCTCAGCAATAGTCTTTTTTCAGGAGTAGGGAATAAATATTGCTTCATGAACACAGAAATATGTCTGGTATTAAGAAAAACAATTAGTATCCGTGCAGATGCCGACAGATGTTAACAGACTGTTTAAAACCATGATCACCTAAAACTTCTTAAAATTATCAATCAGAAATCAAATCATATTTTAAGTTTAACCTCAAAGTACGTGTTTGTAGAAGTCGATCTGATGAAATATTTAAGAAATAAGGTATCATTTTTTGAGTTTTATTGAGATGTAAAACGGGTTGGTCACGTGATCAAATCTCATAAAGCCCGAAGGGCTTTATGGAAGATTTGATCATGTGTCAACCCGTTTTACATCTCAATAAAACTCAAAAAATGATACCTTATTACTTATATTTACATTTGTGACTTATTCATACTTTATATTTGCCTGATTGTTACTTTTAACGTGTGAAATGCGTTAATTTTTCAAACCCAACGGCATGTATGTAATCCACTAAACGCGCGTCGACCCTTTATGACGTCACAGAGAAATTACGTGGAACGTTTATCCAAACGCACATCTATGACCTCTTGACCCCAAACCTGTATTTACACAGTTATAAAAACGCTTGCCTTCAGTAGTGTTATGTAAAGGAAAACATTTGCAAATGTAAATATACAGTTATAAAAACGCTTGCCTTCAGTAGTGTTATGTAAAGGAAAACATTTGCAAATGTAAATATATATAGATAACGAACAGTACATGTATATTCAAGCTCAAAAGTCCATACAACAATGCAAAATTGGAGCGGAGCAGATGTATTTTTAAACAAAATAAGTTTGCGGATGATCAATGACAAGATATGTAAATTTTTTATCTCCTTTTTTTTAATTGACGAAGTAGTTGTCCTTGTTTTTATAAAGTCTGATCTTTAATTTATCGGGGAAATGGTCATTTAAACTGTTGAAAAATTATACGTTTCAATTCTATTGATTTTGGTAAAACTGAGTGATTTCAAGTTTTCTAAACATCCCTTTCCTTTTTTTACCAACAACTAATAAACTTTACTCCTCAAAGATGTTGTTGTACGTTATTCCTTGTATAATGTAAATTTATAAAATCTGTGTAACTCTTCTACTCGAATTGATGTAGATGTACAATACTTCTAAAGATTCTCCACTGTTGTTAATACAATGTATTTCAGTTATATGTAAAGGAATTTGATGGTTAGAACATTTATCAGGAAGCGCTATTTTTCTATGTTAAGTTTCTTTTTAATGTGAAAGAGTCTACATTAGATTTGGTAATTCAGTTTTTAGCTTTTTGTTGGAAATACTTAAGAAATTAATCAAAAATGACATATAATTTCGAAGAATTTCCTTCTTAGAAAGGAAACATATATAGTATACATTGGAATAGCACTTGGTAAATCAAATAATTTTCAAGTTCTTCTGAAATACAATAGTTCTTACCTCTTTTGTCAGCTTGGACCAGTACATATTGATTGTTGTGAATGTAATCTATACGAATTCAATTCTTTTTCACAATATCTGTTTCACTAAAATCAGGATAGGTGGTTTTTCATTTTGCCTCTAAACTGTTTGACAAAACATTTAACATGCTTTTTCACTTTTAACCCATTCTGACAACTTGTCAAGGTGCTCTTCTTCACATATGACCCATGGATAGTCTGGCTTAATCTTCTGCAGAATTTATAATTATAATCTTTCTTTAACGCAAGTTGAGATGTTGGGATTATTCTCTACATGAACTCTTTTCGAAATAAATGACCAAAGTTAATACATGTACCTCATTTTAAACAACATTCAGGCTCTAGCTGAATCATTCTAGATTTAAAATATTTGATGCTTTCTTCATTTTCTATTTCGTTCTTTTTCTTAAAATTTTTTAAGTATGCTTTGTAGTGAACATTTTGATCCATTACATGCAGTCTTCATTACGTACTGCAGCATAATCTGGAGACAGGTTATTCAGTGTTTACACGGGAATTAGTAGATTCTCGGCTTTCTCTTTGATTCATTGTAAAATCTTCCTTCTGCAAGTCATCTGTATTAGTTTGGGATGGTTTATTATCAAAATATTTAATCATAATATGTAGGTTAAGTTAAAAAGCAAATTAGGTGGCACTTTAAAATTATTGTCCTTGGCCAAACCCTATGTATACTGGAACCCGCGTATCTCCAACAAAAATAAAGTGAAGTATCATATCTTATTTGTTTGAAAACAGACCAAGTCATATAGCCCTTTACATAGGTCTACCTGTGGGTTTATCTTTCATTCATAAATACGTCGCGTAGTAAATAAATCCATATAAGGAGGTAGCTAATCACGTGATCTTTGTAATCGTATACTGACGTGGGCGGCTATTTTTGCACCTGGCTAACCACGTGGGTTTATTGCATTACCACGCTCTCTGTTACACAGATAACAATACATGTTAGTCCAAAAGCAAACACACATTTTGCACCTACTTGTTTTTATAATAATTATGTATGAGACATTTTGTTAGTATCAAGATGTGCAGAAGTGGATTATATGTGTTTTTAAATTCATTTAAGGACAGACGAGACGTTCGTCAAAAATATATATTTTTTTCCAAGATTTTGTCATTGAAGAATTACTATTAGGCCATACAAAAGTAAATTCATGAGGAAAAAATATTTCTATATCGAACGGAATACACTGTTATCACAACAATGAACTAAGTATTCTATAAGTATTTTCAGCGTTACGAAACATTTTGATTAAGGGTAGTAAAATGTTTTGGATTGCAAAAAAGATCTGAGGACTAATTTTGTGTTTGAACATTTCGTAAAGCATTTGATCTAGCATTAAGTGACTAAATCCTAAGCAAAATACTAGTACACAAGAGTGCATTGCTAGATTCATATGCGTTTTTAATGCTAATCTATAGTGTTTGGCAGGGGGTGCTCACTCCTCCATGGTACATGATCCCACCTTTGATGTTTCGGAGGTTTGTGTTTGCTCTGCTTCTCTTTTGTATTGTTTAATGGGCGTTCGAGTTTAATACTCCATATATACAGAATATTGCTTTACATTCTCTGGAAAAAAAGAAACACTGATTAGTATTTGAGAGAAATTAAGTAATCTAGTGAAGACTTTATTGAAACAATGTTTCAAAGAGTAATGTTGAAATTTTATAAATATTTGGATGAATATTTTATAAATCAATTTATAGAAAATTCATTTTGATTGATGGCGACGTCACTTATCGATTTAAGAATCTATTTCTTAAATTAGACACAGCTTTGCATTGATAAATATACATCAATTAATATGCACAAACATCTGCAGACTAAAGACTCAGTCTACTGGCTCCAATCGCCTGCCCAGAGTGACATCGACTCTATCAAAATGGAAATTTGTCCATAAAATTCAATTATTTTCTAACCTTTAGTACCTTATCAGTCACTTAAGATGATGCTTTTAAGTTGCAAAGAGTTGAATGTTGAAACAGATTATTTATTAATAAATGCTTTTATACGTCAGGTACCTAAGTCTCCAATTTGACATTGTGTTCCATTTATTGTTTGGTTATTTGTGGCACAAAAGTTATTATGCAAGACTAACAAAGTTAATGATTTCAAAGACGCAGTTCTCAAAGTACACGAAACCTTTTTGTATTTGTTTAATAACTGTTATCTTGAAAATTCCAATGATTTTGGAAAAATTCTTTATTACTACCAATCATTTGAAATTGATTTCTGTCAAAAGAAATAAAAACAAAACAATAAACTTGTCAAAATTATGAGTATTTGCAAGGATCAAACGATAAAGAGTGAATGGTAATATTCAGTTTATTCAAAACAATTCAGGTCAATCTGATTTTGATAGAAATAATTTTTTCATGATAAAGTCTTTAAGTTGTAGATAAGAATACTTTCAAGATCAAGAGTCCACAATGCAATACAAAACAGGAACATAGCGAACACGGACCTCCAAAACATCAGAGGTGGGATCAGGTGCCATGGAGGAGTGAGTATCCCCTGACAACCACTCACACCCGTCATGTGCTCCTTGTCATAATCGGGAAATAACGGAAAGATCCGTCGTCAATTCAGTGTATAAATAACGGACTAACAATTAGTATGAAAATCGTCAGTCAGCATTTGACTCAATGATAAAATGTATTTACTGACAAGGTCCTTGTATCGATCATAGAACTCACGAAATGATTACTTTAAACGAGACTGCTAATAAGCTATTGACAGGTTGCTGATTTATATATGGATATCAAAAAATCATTATTAAAGACAACAATTTACAAATTAATCTATATGGTCGATACTATCGCCTTTCCAGCAAATACAAAGTATCATAATGTTTATGGAGGTAGTGTTTACTCTACTTCCGCTTTGTATTGTTTAAATGGACTTGGTGTTTGAATACTGTTCCTTGAATTATGTTCGTTATTCCAGCGTAGATAAAAAAAATCTTTCCCTTCTTTTAATTCCCCTGTAAAGCAACAACAGCAAGAATTTGGTAAAAAAAAACAATTCCTTTTACTATAAAAGGAGTGTTTGTTAATGGGTGTATATTTTATAAAAGATTTTGCATTTTCTGTTGATTTCCAAAGCGAAATAAATACAAGAATAACTGAAATTTTTACTTTTGAAAACTGACTTGGAGGTAGGCGGCAAAACAATACTTTTGTTAGCAATTCTTTTTCACATTTTTTTCAGCAAAGTAGTGAAGACTATGGAAAAAAAGTTTAAATATATTTTTAGTCAAATATGTCATAATGTAGGTATTTTTGGTTCAAATTACAAATAGTATAAAATTAGAAAAGCATTATCCCTTACAGGAAGAACGCCTATAGATATAAAGATAGAAAGGAATGTCGTCATACCCAGCATGATATCCCTACAGACTGGTGCCTAACATAGGGATGTCCAATAGCAAGAATTATATAAGTGGAAGTCTACATCACTAAACGCAACAAGTTAAACATTTTTATGCAACTCTTAACAGAAAGATTAAGAACAATAATATATATACCTTAAAACTGTCATCACTACTGCCTCACCTTCTGTAGAGCGATATTAAAAAATTGATCTCCTCTATTACATTTCACGCCACTCTTCCTCTGCAACTGACATTTTGAAAAAAAAATAATATAAAAACAGAAAGAAATAAGGGACACCTGCTAATTGGATTAACATACATTATCAACATAGAGACACTTTTGATGAGAATATGTTTATACAATCTTAATTCCGTTAAATTCACAGTTTAATCGTTTTATTAATTTTCTTTAATTTTTCACTAGAAGTTTTCCTTTTGTTACACCTCTATGATTGGCCGAGTTCGACATAATCTCAAACTAAATATTATACGCTTCCTTCAAAATTAATTCGATTTCCAAAAAATGTTAAGAACACATAATTTTAATCAGTGCTTTGAAGAAAACCACAACGTTCAAATGACCTTGTTAATTTTCATGTTACAAGTATCTAATTATTTGTAACTGACTTTCAAAAAGAATATTACAAACTTATTTTGTAACAGAATATGGAATATACGCCTCGTCATTGTATATCATGAATAATACGTTGTGTATAGTGAATCATTATTTTTCAAACTTCTACTGAACAATGCACCGTTTTCTTAATTTACAATGATAACATTCTTTTTTTAAAAAAGCCACGCAATATTTTATCTATCGTTTTAATTAAATCATTTTAAATCATTTTTAAAAAAAACATTAAAAAAGTGAATATATTTATTCTGATACTTTTTAGACTTAGTGCAAACAAAAATAATTAAGTTTTGTATTTGAATGCAGTCAAAAAACCAAATACTGATTTTAAATTATGAAATATCATACTACACTGTGTTTATCTTTATTTGTATTAAGTTTGTACGAGGATACGAAGCTGTGTCGTGTTTCATTCAACCATGGTCTTAACCAGCATGAGTGAAAATGAATAAATCTTAAATTAGCAAACCAACGTGTAACAAAGAAGTTTATTATCAATAGAATGCAAGATCTAAGTATCCATCTGTGAAAATAAATAGGTCTCAACTTTATTCGTACTTTAAAACTGATAAAGATGAAATTGCCTTTGTGGTTTTTTAAAAGTCTGTCATGTAAAAAGACGGTTTGCTTGTCGCCGCACCTATAATCACGTGATTCGTTTTTATATGACAGGTAATTCAGTGCAACAAGGGGAGGCAACAAAGTGTTTTTAATCTATATCTCTTTTTCCGATATTTAGAAATGAAAGGATAAAAAAATCAATTTTTAGGTAAGCATTACTTGAAAATCATTTTCTTTAAATCATGCATTTACTAAATTGAATATAACTCACTTCATATTTTCCCTCCTAGATTTTATTTGCAAAAGTAAACTGTTTTTCTAAATATATATATTTTCCCTCGTGCTTAGACATTTTGAAGCTTTGGGTTATTTAAATGTATATATTTTAATTTTAAACATATATACAAAAAGCATTGACAAGATTGCAGTTTCAACTTCTCTGATACAGACACTTAAACTAGTTCATAAAACAGAAAAGCACAGGGAAATTGTAAAAATGTTTATCAATAAAACATGCCTTTGTTAACATTTTTTAAATAGCATCGACAAAGTATCAACAAATCTTTCATTTGAATTTAATTCAGTTACGAAAAAGGTTAAGAAATAATAATAAGAAGAAATCAATATGCAATTTTTTTTTTATATTAATCAAAATTGTTCGAATCTTCAAGATTATTTTGGTTAAAACAGAAGTTGTAGACTGTAGATTAAATCAAATTAAATTACATGTTTGTGAGAAATGCTCGTAAAAGAAAAAAAATACAATTTCCTTTATACTATTACCTTTTATGTAAGACGATAATCGTCTTGTATTTATTGTATTTATACCTCCTAAGTGCATGGTTATAGTCTGCCTAACTGAGCTGAAATGAATATAATGTGCATAATATCATCATTTAACTGATTACTCAACAATTAATATCTTTTATTTGAAAATAAAGATTAATTTAAAATTTTATTATCATATTTTGTCCATTGAATTTGTATATTATTTTTCAAACTATGTAGCTGATGGTTTTAAAAAATCGAAATTATATTACATATATGTTAGCATATCAAACATTTTGGAGAGGACTTTTATAGGCTGTGCTAACTGCCTAATCCATTAATGTAATATTACATGATAAAATATGCTCAGATCACATATCAAACATTGAAATTTTAATTCAAAGTAAGACGATTCGATGAAAAATATTTCTGTAGTAAAAGCTAAATGCGCATGTTCTGTAAATTTCTGACCATAATTGACTCACGGTAGTAATGTTTCGTCTTAGGTATATTATATTCTCATTATAATAATGTCTTACCATTATTTCTAACTTTATAGTATATCTTAATGTACTTCAGAATTTTCACAATAAAATTAAAAAAATAAATTAGAAAAAGTCGTCTACTTTTTTATTTAAATGTGAGTACTGAAATTGAATGCTTAAAAAATTATATATGATTATGATTATTTGTATTGTCCGTTCCTTTTGAAGGAAATTACCTTTTTTTATAAAACCTACACAAATACCTTTTTAAATTTTATTTTTCATACATAGATTATCGCTCAGAGAAAATGTTTCATCATTAAATTTTATCTTTTTTATCAATAAGTGGAATTGTTCCAATGTTGGAAGATATCTAAGGGACGTTTTTTTCGTGATAAGCCGCTTTTCTTTGATCTATATTCTTAAAAGTAGAAAATCACATGGAATAGCTTTGAATATGAGTTTACCTCATTATTATAATCTGAACTATTTATGTGCATGATATCAATGATACTAGTACATGTAGTATGAAAATTTAGGCCCCTGTATTTGTGTAAAAGTATTTTGAATTTTCTTCCTTGCAATTTTTTTCATCTGCAAATGAAATTTTATCTAAATTGCCGACTTATTTGTGCATTTTATTGAATAAAAATCCTCAATTGAAAAAGAAATGTCAAAGGGTGTAAATAACTTTTCTCTAAGTTGCAAAAAAGTCATTTGCTTTATATTTTATTCGAATATTTTCTTATCCTTTAAAAATTTTTTTTTTGCTTTTGAAGACCTATTAATAGTGTTGAGCTATTCAAGGATTAAGCTCTTGGTTGTTAGATAACCATTAATGTCTTTTTCAAGTAAAATATCTTAGTATGAAATAGATGTGTCAGACTCTGTGGGTTTTTTTATCTCAAGCTCACAAGGATATATCATATCGATAAAAGAATGAAAATTACCATGGTTAATTGTCAATACCTCGACGATATACTAATATGATTATATTAAATGTCGAGTTGAAGGCCCCAACAAGTTTTCCTTCTATTCACGCATAAGATTTTAAACAAATTCTGCTTCATATGAATACAAAAATAGGTATGCTTTTAACAGAGCGCAATGGGTACCCATGGGAATTCCAAAAGATTGTTGGAAGACCTGGTCTTCAAAAACCACATAGATATTGTCAATCGGAAACTCAAGATCTTTTTTATGTCAACTTCAAGTTCCTTGTGTGTGCAATCATAATGTGTTTTAACAAAATAATTTTGCAAGTGACCAATGACTAAGTTAGTTAATTTACGACTTCCATTTGTATTGAAAAAGCAGCTGTCAATGATATCAAAAAGCCATGACTTTAATTTATCATGTGGAATGGTTGTGTACAAAGTTGAAAAATCGTAAGTTTTTTAGCTGTTGATTTTAGTAAAATCTTGTGTTTTCAAACTGTTCAAAAGTTCTTTGGAATTTTTGAGTATCAACATCTGATTCACACCACTTTTTGAATATATATTGTTGCACAGTACTCTAAGTTTTTTCCTTCACTACTGTCAATATCTTAGTGAGGAGTAAAAAAAGGGTCTTGGTTCAAAATTTACTTGAACCCGAAATGTATCTTTGTTTGTAAGGATTCTTATGAAGTTTCGGAATCCAATATATATATGGCAGTTCAAATTCATTTCTTCGGGATATTAAAATATTCAAAATTGACATGATTTCAAAAAGATTCTTCCTAAGAAAGGGAATCCAATTCTTCTAAAATACAAATTATATAATAAGCCTTACAAAGAGGGACAATGTTGTTACTTATTTTATAATTTTATCCTTTGATGTTTCTTTATTAAAAAAAAGTGCAATAAGCGAAAAACTGTATTCTGTATACTCTGTAACTGTAAATCAGCCAAGAAAGACAAAACTTTCCTGCTTATTCGGTTAAATTCTTGTTGCAATGAATGACTGCTTACATTTCTCATTAGATGATATAATACCAGGTTCTTTAAACTGTTATCTCAAATGTCGGTAAATGTCTTGACTTAATTCTCATACCGTGTCAACACCAGTCTTCTATGGCCTGCATCTGACAGCAATAAAGCTAATACTATTAATTATCGCAAGCCAACACCCGGATTTATTTCAAATAAAAAAGCAATATACTTTATATATGTCTATTGAATTTAAACTCTAGACAATTATTTAGTTGTTTGTCGAAAACGCACTTTAATATTTAAAACCACACAATCTTCGGCGCATATATGCCTATGTTTAGATTATTGAAATATATTGAATCAAAAGGTGTTCTGGAACGTAATTTCAAATGATGGACATTTTTATTTCAAATGTAGATTTGTATACATGTACTCAAACATTTATATAAATTATGAAAATGTTTGCACAAAGTCGGTGAGATCGTACATACTAATTTTTTTACGGGGTTAATGCATTTAAGATATGTTTTAGACAAATAACACTACCAAAAGTACTTATGTTTACAACCTGAACTTTTCACATGGTTCAATTAATGTACTAATTAGTAATCCGTTTTAATATGCAAATAAATATGGCTTCTTTCATGCAAAGAGCATGTTGCAAGAGGGTGATGTTGGTGAAATAGGTGTCAATTTGACATTGAGTACATTTTTTGTAGCATTTCTTGAACTTAAGTTTACTTAGACCTTCTTCTTTTTTTATATTTTGCATTAACTACAATGTATAAAGATTATTCGTTGACTCAGTAATCGATTTTCAATTTCAATTTCAATTTCTTTATTGCAAAAGACATACGTCTAACACAAAATTTAGTCGAAGAATGCAAATTTAAATTATAAAAAAAAATGCGTACACTTAAATACATAAGAGGTGGAATTGGGTGCCATGAAGGAGGAGGCATCCCCTGTTGACCGATTACACCCGCAATGTGCTTTTTTATTATCATCGGGCAAACAAAACATATCGTTAATATAATGTCATAACAATTTGTGTGAAAAACGTCAGTCATGAAGCCCCGATAGTTTATTTCCTTGGTTTATTTTCAAAAATTCTTCGTCGACAGAATAAACTGTGTTTCATCATAAACAAATTTAGAATATCTCTATATTTAATATTGACTTTTCAATCAACCAAACCGATGAGGTCAGTGGTGCCAATATCTTCCATGTACTAAAAGGAATTGAAATTGTGATGTCGCGAAAACAATTAGGAAGATAGTTTATACGTGGTTTAATATGATTGTTTTGTTACTTTTTGTTGGTTATTTGAATTAATTTTCATGTTATTTTGTACAATTATTTGAGGTAAGAAACTTTTTCAATGTACAAAATGATAAAGTAGTAATCAAATACAATATGAAATAAAGTTCAATCTTTATGTTAAGCTAAGGTTAACTTTTCTGATTTTACAAGGTGTCCGTCTGTCATCAAACTTTTCATTGTTCTGACTTCCTTTTAAGAACCACTGGGTCATTTTCAACCAAACTTGCCACAAAGTATCTTGGGTTCATGTTAAGATAATTCAAAAGGGCCTGGTCCTCTTTCAAGGGGAGATAAATAATTCAATATTATCTTGCAAAAAAATTCTTATGAAGATCTGAGATTTGAGAAGAATCCTTTGCAAAGACCATTCCAAGCGGACCTCAGTCGGCGATCAAAGATTTATGTATATAAGTAAAGTCTTTTAAAATTTTCTCAAGAACACACAACAAAGCCATGATAAATATCATTTATTTGAAAGCATTCTTTTGTAGAGAACAGGTGTGTCATAGTAAGTAGAGTGAGTATTATGGTCCTTATTGCTCTTCTCAGAGCACCTGTAATTTTACTTTTATCCAACCCTAGAAATATTGCTGAAGAACAAATCAAATATTATGAATCCTCAAATACATTAGTAAGATAAAAATAAAAATTAGAAATAACAAATATTTCTGATATCACTTTATCGTAGACTATTGAAAAGAACTATATAAAGTCAAATTAGAATTAAGAGAAAGGTTAACATTTGCACCAAATCAAGGTTTATTTTTATCAGTCGAAACCACAAATATTCTTCAAACATCCAACAATTCATACAGTTCCTGTATTTGTATCGGCGCAATTTTCCACTATGTGACCAAAAAAGATAATTCTTACACTTTTATCAAACAATCAAACCTCTATACGTAAAGCTTTTTATTGATAAACATGAATAATAATTAACATGTATTAGCGCTTCTCTGCGAAATGGAACATCAATTACTGAGAAGTCCTGTGACTGGTACTCGCCAAATGCTCCAGTGCAATTCCATTGTCAAAGTAATTTGAAGGCGTGAAAGGCTATCAATTAGAAGAAATTCAATAAATCTGATTTTGAGCATGATTCTTAATAAATCTAATGAGTAGATATTTTGAAGATTTTAAAATAGCATAAAACATTCGAAATGCGTATTATCGATATTTTTTTACTGTCTGCAGTTAAATGTCAAGTTGAATTTCAAATATTTATTTTTGCTCAGACGGAGTACAATATCAGCAGTGTATCAAATTTTAAAACTGTCCAATATTATATCAGATTTACCAAAAACAGGGGTACGCTGCACCAAATAGATCAATAAAGCAAAGATAAATGAGAAAATATCTGGTCCACTTTAATCGTACTTTTTTATTTAATTCATGTGTAAATAATTCATTGTTTAAGTGTCTAAAATGACGTAAATTAGCATGAAAAAGGGTATGATTAAACTCAGCATATGCTCAGGTATTAAAAGTGCTGTGTAATATTTACCCTTGAAATATATAAATATCAGAAAACAGGAAACGCATTGAAAAGTTTATTGAGAGAAAATTTGAACCCTTGACTACTGTATTGTGTCATCTGTAGATAATTAGAAAATGAAACCCTTAAAATAGTTCTTCTTTAAATGTTATTCTATTCAAAACTCTATTTTTAAAGGGTATTACAGTAAACCGCAAAAAATAGGGGACAAACTATATACTTAATGTGAATCATCTATCAATTTTTACAAATTTATTTCTGTTCTTTAAAATTCTCATTATAGATTAACATAAAAGTGTCACGTGACACGTTTTGATATTCATCTGACACCCTTTGACAGAGACCCTTTAATCTCAGGAAAAGTACGGGTGAATTCGGCTAGTACCCTCTTTATGAAACACCTTTTGTTTACTTGCGTGTGCGATTGATGGCTTATCAATAGTCCCTGGGTACGCCTTTACAAAGTATGTGCAAGTAGCAACAGGCGTATAATCAGAGATTTTACTTAAATGTTTGAAAAAAGTGAGGTTGTTCTATTTTGAGGAGCTTTCATAACGGTTGTCCGAGGAAATGCAATATATGCAGTGAAAATTAATTTTTTTCACAACATATATCTCTGATTTGTTTTACTCTTTTATACTTGGTAGAATGCCAGTATGAAAATAATAATGAATGCAACATATGGACAAAACTTAAAACAGCCACTTTTCACTATAGGTTGAAAATCAGAATGAAACATAAGAAGATAACTCAAATTCCATTCAAACAATACAAACTTAGAAGATAAAAAATGGTCCTTTTAAAAAATCAGAGGTGGGATCAGGTGCCATGGAGGAGTAAGCATCCCCTGCTGACCTGTTACACACGCCGTGTGCTCCCTGTCATGATCGGGAAATAGAAGAAACATATTCTGACAATGCAGAGTGTAAATAATGAAATTGCAATAAGTGTGAAAATCGTCAGTCAGCATTTGACTTAAAAATAGATTGTGTTTGCTGCCGAGATCATTGTATTGACCATTGAAATTACAAAATGATCGCTTCGAACGAAACTGTTGATATTCTTGTTTCATTGACCGGTTTGTCATCGTTTTAGAATCTGTTCATACATAGAGATATAAATGATCTATGCAGGTGCTAAGGGTATACTGCTGCATATAAGTAAAGGTAGTTTACGATTGAAAAGTCAGTGTCGTCACTTTTATCATATATCTTTGTTGTTAGATTACTATAAGCGTTTTTATCCAAATGTGAAACAAATGTCTCAGACTCTATTGTATCTTTTATTTCCAGCTCACTGGCATACGTATATCGTGTCGATATATGAAAGGGAATATCTATTGCTAAGAGGTAACATTAAGCTTTTACAACTTAAACTCAAAACCTTTAATTTATTTTAGTGGCATTTCAAATAAACATAAAACAAAAAGATTTACATCAATTTTGACCTTAAGGTAGGATTCTTCTCACACAGAACTGTATTTCTTGTATTTAAAAATTAAGGAAATTTTCACAGAATCATTTAAACAATATTACTAAGTGATGGTACTGGTTTAATTAGTTTTGACCGTTTTATATTAGAGTCAAGATCAGGTCAAGGTCATATCCTTTTCCCTGTTCATTAAAAATAAAAATAACTGCATCTAATCATGAAATAGGGTCTTCTATTTCAAAAGATTAAATGTTTTTCTTTTGGCATGAAAAGATATTACCATATAGGTTCTATGAGATGATATTACCAAATTGACACAAATAGTTTAACAAAAATGGATTTTGGCTAACCCGAATTTTCTCTATTTTTCTTAAATTTTTAGGAAATTTAAGTTATTTTTATATGCGCCCTATATCTAACTTTTTCTTATTTACACATATAGTAAAGCAGTTATATAGAGATACAAAATGATACAAAAACAAAAAGTTTTGACCGTTTAGTAAGAGAGTAAAACCACTTTCTATGAATTTTTGGCTCATATCTGTACTTAGAGACGGAACCTTTGAAAGCAAAGATAATTGTAGTTTTATTGGAAATTCATATTTATTTGATATATTTTAAAACTTTAGTTCCTTATTATTAATTTAGCTAACATTTGAAAAATTCTTCTAGTCTTTGATTGTGTAAAAATTATAACTAAATTCATAGTTCTATGATAATTTTGATACGCAGAAAAGAAGATATTTTCATACGCCACCATTCCGCCAAAAATATAGTCCCTGCTAGTTTTCAAACACAATTGACCATTTCTATTTAAAGTTGTACAGTTGTGATGAGGAAAGAAAAATATGGTCTTTTAAATCTCTTTCACCTAAATATATGACATATAAGCAAATATACATTGAATATTTCATCTACTAAGAAACCAGAGAAGAATCCTACCTTAACTAGGCAAATAAATTTTCAAGAAATGATTTAAATACATTTGCTAACCATGAATCAAAATTGAAAAATTATTTCGTTTATAATCGACTATGTATAGTTTTAAGGTTTATAAATAGAAAACTTGCAAAATTGAAACATAATCATGAAAATGACGAACAGTATTCAAGATCAAAAATCTATAAGGCAATGCAAAACTGGAGCATGATTTGACTAGTGTCTTTAACTTCTTTAATAAATCTTCTTAAGGAAAGACACATTTCAACTTTTGCAAAACCTTTACTAAAAAAAAATTCTTAAGAGATGGACAATATTTACTTATAAAATGTTTTCTTATTGTATATATGAGTATATACCATGTCAACAAATACAATTTATCATTGAGTAGAATGCTAAATATCGCTTTTTATATTAATTTTTAGATCATAATTTACACAGACATTTGTCTAAGAAGTTTTTCCGTTTTCCCAATTATGACAGGGGATGCCTACACATCTGTGTTCAAGACAGGGAACACACGGCGGGTGTGACCAGTTGACAGGGGATGCCTACTCCTCTATGGAACCTTATCCCACCTCAGCTCTTTTTAGAGTTCGACATTAGCTCCGCTCCAGATCTGTTTTGTTTCAGTGTACTTTTGCGATTGATTTATATATGTTATTGTCTTTATATTTCATTAATTTAAAATCTTTTAAAAGAATCTATTTGAAAAGACACTTTTAGCTTCTCGTATTTGATATCTTTACTTAATTAAGATGCCGATGCATATATAATGTATTTACTGTTCGTTGTCAGATTGCATGAAGTTAAGATGGAATTTGTATTCTCTGAAAAAGTAATTATAATGTTCTAACCAGAAATAAATCTATTTGCAGAGTCCTTACTATGTCTCTGAATTTCTGTCAAATCATTGGTCATCATAAGATAACATGATCTTGGTTACTGTTCAGATTTTAAATCTTCAAACAAATAGGTGTGGTTAACCATCTGTCTCCTCCACCGAACGGACGCAGGTTCTTACATGTATCAGAAATTTAAAGCCAATCTTTTTTGTATCTTTTAAAACTGAATTTTATTACATAAAGTTTCATTTAAAATGTGTCTTTTTTCTGGTATTTACTAATGTTAATATTAAATGTTACTTTTACTTTACCCATTCCCTGTTTCCGATGTTTCTCTGATTCACTTTTATCTCTGGTTCTCGTACTCTTACTTTGTGGATACAGTTGCACCCGAACTAGATTTTGTTTTTTCAATTAATTAATTAAAAAAAATATTGATATTATATTTTTTTTCAAAAATACACTTTTTACAATTTGCTTAAAAAGGCGTCATTTTCGCATAAAGCCCTTTTTTTCTTCAAATTAACTATGGAACATTTGAGGAAAATCTTGAAATATTTGGACATTACAAAGAATTCACTCAATATTAAACGTTTCGTTTTAAAAGTACCCTTTAATATATGAAGGGGAAGCTACAGTATGTAATAATTATAAAGAGAGGTAAAACAATCGATTTTTCCCATTGGTATGCATAATACAACCCCGTCTCTTTCAACACTGAAAACTTGAGAAAATTCGACTTAAAAGTGAAAAAAAAATCAGTTTCTTTAACACACGGGTAATTCTGATTTTTTTTTATTTTTCGAAACTGCTGGTAGCGTTAAACGTATTGCGTAATCTACTGTTAAAGGGTAAGATAAGATGTAAGCCCCTGTCAGTATAGATCTTATCTATGTATAAATTTTCATTTGCAGTGATATGCAATGTCTTGTTTTGTACTTTTAGTTTGACATAATAGGTGCACATTTAGATGTATTACAGAATTAGAATTGACATGACACTTTAGATTTTTTCTTAAAAAATAGAACATTTTTACATATTCAAATGATTGATAGTTTCGAGGCAGATGCATAAATGATTTCTTTCAAATAGGTAAAATCCATTCATGATTATAGAGCTAATACATTAGAGTGTACCATGAAATATTATACGCAAAGGAATTCAAATTTTCATGATAGATCTTCTAACATGAATAATGTACTGATTTTATTTTCAGTTATGGAAAAATATTTAAATTGATTATAATGTCGATTTCTAGAAATCGATCATATAAATATTTAGTGGGTGAATAAAAAAAATTATTCATAAATTTGCAATTTTGCAAAGAATAGGCATAAAATGTTTTGCTGCAAAGATAGTCTTTTAACTTTTATTTTGTGTCAATCTGTAATCTATTATGTCATTAAACATAATTTTGATGAATTATAAAATATTTTCTTAATCTTAATTTATATCAAGAGAAACATGAGTATATTGAATGCCTTTCTAAACGTGTGTAATCTAAGGAGAAATAAAGTGATGACTACAATGAGAACACTAATTTTATCATCATTTCATGAAAAGTTCAATACTTATTCCTATTGTACTCCAGACTTTAAACATTAAATACAAAATACGTCTACTTAAAAATTGTTATGAAATTAAATGCATCGATTGTGTCTTATATATAAATAAATTAAGTGAAAAAATCTATTCCATTGATCTCTTACTAAATTAAATGGTCTTGTTGTGTTTCTTAGATGTTTATAAGATAATGCAATTAGACAAAGTTGTTCCCATTTGTTTAATTCTTATTTAAAGGAAATAAACACCTCATGCATTTCAAATTAGACATTTAAAAGGTCCATGTGTTTTGTTAATGCTTACTTTAATCTACGTCTTCTATTGATATCTTAACATCTGACAACAACTTGTCCAACGTCACGGACTTAAGTCCTGGATTTTACTCTGTGGCTATTTATTGAACTTTTCTTTGTTGTCTATTTTTATGCTACAAATTAACTCGTGATAAATGTTCATTTGAAATATTTTATTCTTTAGCATATTATCTCTCGTTAATTTGTCCAATGAAACATGATACCCCGAGACTAAAATCAAGTGCATCTAAAACAACAAAAAGCTAAGCAGAGATTTCTTAGTCCGCCACTGTCATAGAGTACTGCACGCTATCTGACGTCACAAATATAACCACAAGATTCAAGTGAACGCTTTCAAAGATTTGAAAATTTCATTATGGCGAAGAAAATGTATTTTAAATTGTGTGAATCACACTTGTCATTCATCGATAATAGCGAAAGTTTAAAAATGTGAGAAATCCATCGATTCTATGCTATGCCTTGCACCAGCTGTCAGGAATTGATCAGCGTTAATAGAAGATGTATCATAGATTGAAGGAAACTAAATTTCAAACATTCTTTACATCTAAAAAATCTGAAATTTCAGATTATTTTGAATTTGCTCTTATTTTTTTTTCAAGTGAAAATATGAATAGTTCTCCTTTTTTGGTTATGAGATGAGATAGGTTAACATACCTCGGTAATTAACAGTAATTAATAAATCATAAAATCTACAAGCATACAAATCTGTGAACAGAGCACAAACTGTGGATTTCATAACAGAATAGAAATGGGATCAGGTGCCTAAGGATAATTATCATCCCCTATTGACCTGCCACACACCTCGGGAGCCATGTGTATTGATAATAAAGGGTAAAATGCATTGAAAATACATCGTAACGCATGTCAAACGGATATCCGTAATGGCAAAAATAAGTTTGTCCTCTCAGGAATTTGTCACTCATATGGAGACTGACAAAAATATGAGTAAAACTAAATGCAATTTTAAGATGCCATGTCTCTGATGTTAAATATTACAAACGTTTTAAAACAAATGAACCATTCACTATCTAGATATGATATATATGATATGAAATGTCTACTATAGTAAAATAGTAAACATGTTGCATGTAACAAAACGAGCCCCAGTCCAGTCTGTGGCGTGTCTGAGTCCGCCGTCCGGTCTCCGTTGTGGTAGACGTGTGGCTACATCGAGTAGCCTCCTCGTTCACCGCGTACAGTTAACCGTAATGCTATCCTTCCCTCAAAGACTAGCTAGAGTTTCAATGAATCAAAGACATACCACCAACGACTGAAATAACAGACAACTAAACACACCTCTAATTATGCACATACTTTAGGTACATTGTAGCAAATGACACCTTTACATGTTTTGATATGTTCATCTCGGGTATAACTAAATATAGTGTTTAAGACTGGGATGGTGGGTATCCACACGCTATGTTTTGGTGTCTTTTGTGGGTTATAGATATTAATTTTCACCGTACCAGGGTGTGTGTGATTCATGTTCTTTATTTGATATTTTTATTTTGTCTTCTTGAATGTTAAATTGGAATAGATTTTATTGTTAAATATTTTCAATATTTTGATAAATTATGCCATATAACTGCACCTGGGTTATAAAAAGTGATTTCCTTAAACACCTTTGTGAAGTCATTTGTCTCAGGAGAAAGCATTTTATATGCTGCCTCGCTAAAAATAATACAATAGGGAAATTTAAATCACAATTCATGGGTAGACATTTAATTGATGGATATTGTCTACTGATTGGAAATATAATATCAACTTATGCAAATGTTAGTAATACGATATACATGGATCTTACTTGTGTCATAATTTTATTTGCATAGATGGGTTCTTGTTTCTTTAAGGAGACAATTTGGTGGCAGTTAGGCTTATGAGGTTACAGTTCAATCACAGAATTGATAAAGCCATGATAAAATTTCAAATAATATAGATTTTATTTCAAAATTGAAAAAAAAATTACATTATTGTCTTCAGACGACGTCAGAATGATTTCAATTGGATTTGAAAATCTTTGAAAGCTGACACTTGGCACTTGCACGGTAGGTGCCAACTTCGCGCCGAACGTTCTGACCTCATCCTGTGGTTTTTCCGCGGCTCCCGAACAACATAGGGATATCATCGGATCAAACAAGCAGGTATGATAGAAATTTGAGTTTTATCGGCGTTGTTATCGTTTGATTATCAAATGGTCTGACAGCCTTGTCTATCTGACGATTACAGACAGCAATAAACATGAAGTAGGCTGTAAATAGTAACAGATACACATACCACCAAAAGGCATGTAAGGATGCATGTACAACCGCACGACAACATTCCTCATTAACACTGTAACTGTATTAGTTTATTCAATAAGATCTTTTAATAAAATTTTTAATGATAACTATTTAATTTGATTACTAAAAAACATACTGTTACTATTTTTTTTAAAATCTCTTAATGATTAAATTACCGAAAATGTATACATTAAAAAATGATTTAACCTGAAAAGAGATTAAATTTCCTTTTGTATTTTTTTTTCATTTTCATATTTTGCTAATAATTCCAGAAAAAATGTTTTCAAGTACATGATATAGATTGCTTTGAAAATTGTAAAAAAAAAAA